>NNCF01132999.1:0-128640 GCA_002313205.1 Laupala kohalensis
AACAGCTGTTGGTCAATGTTGGATGGCGCATGCGCACTCGTTCCACTGCAGCGTCAGTCCCGTTATTTTATAGCCACACCTCGTATATATGATAGTTGTTGTTTCCACTGGCAAACTTTGAAAAACCGTTGGCTCAGTGGTGTTATCTATAACCGAAAGTCTAATGGCCACTGATGTTGATCTAGTTATGCCGCGAATCGACCCCAATTTTGAAGTTATTCCTCGACAAAATAATGAAAGTCCTTCTTGAATATCCTACATTGTGTCTTTTCCAAGAATTGTTTTTTCTTAAAGATGTTCTCATTTTATTTCTTTTTGCTTAATTCTTTTTTGTTAAATTTACTGCATTCCAAAATCCCCTATATATCCGAATATATTCACGTTTATATAGAAATTTCGAGGTGTCACGTCAATAAGTGACTTAATAGAAGGCCAGGAAACAAAATTCAGAAAAAAAGGTGCCGAAATGACGACGCCAGGCGATTTTTTATGATAGCTTTTTGGGGAAATAGTTTTGTCAGAAAAGAAACATATCAGTGAGAGAACACACCATGTTTTATTAGAACGTAATTTAAAATGTTCTTTCTTTGTCCTTTCGATAGAATAACTTTCTTTTATTGACTGAAAATATAAGGTACATTTTAATCTGTTATTTTCTATATTATATCAATGACACATTTGATAGTTTTGCAACATCGATTTCACTGGCATGAGCTTGGAATTAAAAAACAACAACAGTGATTTTATTCAGAAACTAAAATCCGGTGGCCACAGACAGTGATCGAGTTATTTCTTCTATCCACTTCAATTTTCAAGTTATTCCTCCACAAAATACTGATTACCGTTGTTGGAAAGCCTAGATCAGTCCTTCCCAATTATTGTGTTTCCTTTAAGTTGATCTCACTTGATTTCTCTTGCTGAATTCTTTTTTATTAAATTTACTGCACTTCAAAATTTCCTGCTTTTTCCGAACCTACTCACGTTTATATAAAGTAGAGTTTACATACACCGGAGGTTATAACTTCTTTCAGAATAGTTGTTAAGAAAATTCCTTAAACAGAGTTTATTTAATCATTAAGCCAGCAGAATACAGTATAACTCGAAAACTAAGAGAGCTGCTAATGAGGGAATACAGCGATTAATTAGCATTAAATTAGCACTAATTTTTGTATGTGTTTCAAATGCATTCTGCCGTATGTTGTCTGCCAACTTGGTGGACAAGCAAACGCCGAGTAAAAACCAACCTTATCGTACGTACTATCTGGGTGGCAGGAGTCACCCGAGATGCCTGTGTACACATAACTTCCGTTTATCATTCTAGCTTCCCTTCCCCCATAATAAAAAGGACATCAGAGGTTACAGTTGAATTGAATGGATTTGCTCCTGTATGTGGGGGCAGATTTAAAATATTTTCTTTAAGTTATTCCTAATCGTTAAATTTGCTAGCATGATTTTAGCTTGTAAATAATACATCAATGCCTGCGTAAGTAAATTACCTTGTTTAATTTATAAATTGTTAATTCTTATCCTTTTTTATGAGAGGATGGGATAAATTGTTCTTTCGCAATAATGTGACTAATTCTCCCTCCCCTTTAAGTTAGCGATTATTTATTATTGTTATCCAGAAAGTACCAGAAGGTAGCAGCACAATCGTTCCTCTCTAATTTGTGGTGTCGGCAAAATCGGCGTTTCAGTTTGTTTGATGCTGGTTTGATGAATGTTGTTATTGTATTGACTCTTCGTATACACTCTTACGGATTCGTACTGCTTGGAGGTAAATTGATTATGATCACATTGTTGAATCATAGAGTATTTTATGTTCCTCAATTAAATTAACAATGTTTTTGCTATTGTTTTATCTTCAAGATATTGGCGATATTCTATTTAAGGCTATGTAGTTGATGCTAATTAAAATTTTATTCCGTATTTTTAGTTTGTGCATAGCGGAATTTTATTCTGTTTTACTCAGATTCGATGTTTGCCGAAAAGAGAGTTCGTTTACCCGTTTTCTGGGCTGCGCAGTGAACATACATTACTTTTCCAGGGAGTTAGTGAATACCTTTGTGAATGAATATCGTATGTGATGAATTAATTTTTGTTTGCAGGACGCAGTGAATACTACCAGTTTCATCCTTGAATCACTATTTCGTTCCTTTCTCTTATAAAACTTATTCGTAACGTGACGCCTTACGTTTTCTAACCTCAATATGGAAGGCTGCGATAAGAATGAACCGAAGAGTATTCAAGATTCTTCTGAAGAAAAGACTGATGCGAAGAATGTTGAAGATCCTTGTAATGAAAAGACTACAGAAGATGACATAAAGATATTATCCGAGTCTCCTTCTAATATTAAGGAAATTAAAGAGAATAAAGAGGAAAACGCTGAAGTGAATGGAGTTGAAGATGGAAACTCTAGCCCTGATGCAGGTTATACAATTGATGAAAGTGCAGATGCAGCGGTGAAATCAGAAATAGGTCCTGATGAAATAGCCGCTGCAGGAATTCCAGTTGGATTGGGCGATATTGAAACTGGAAATGCGGATATCAAATCGGAACCAGGCTTCAAAATATTTGTTGGCGGATTAGATGACAGGTACAATGATGTACTAAATATGATAACTTTGCCAGTGTGCTTTTATTGTGTCATAATTCTGTGTTACAGAAAAATTGTACTGGAGTTAATATATTAGATACTGCTATTTCTTTGTTCAAAATTGCCAGTTTGTGAGGCTCCTAGATTATCATCAGTATTATGCAAGTTTTCTTAAGTGGTCACTTTCAATGAATTTGTGGAGGCTTACATCTCCGATACTTATTATTGTACCTGGAAATATTATGCGGGAAGAGGGTATTGGGGAAATTTTAAACAGGTTTTACCTTCACTGACTCGCAAGCTTCTATTATGTGGTAAACTCTCTTGAATAAATTAAGTCGATATCCTTCGATTATAATAAGAGCTTGTGATGTTAATAATGTTGCAACTCTTGCAGTTGCAACTCTGAATAATTTGCTGCCCTCACCAGTCAGAATTTTGCAAAATTGCCAGTAGGTGGGTGAGAGAGTCAACAACTTTTATTTTGCTAGTTCTTCCTGGATATAGTTCATTGCTTGCTAGGAAGTGTTATATTGTAGCAAGAATGGATGTTGCAATGAGAGGAATTATATAGAAATAGGGAATTATTTCAATTCAGATGAAACAGCCAAAGGTTCTTTCAAAGAAATTAAATGTGGAGTCCCACAAGGATCTGTACTTGGTCCAATACTACTCTGTTTATTTACCAATAGTCTTGGTAAATCTATTAAGAATCCAAACTGAAAATAATGTTTTATGCTGATGACATGAGTCCTTTTAAGAGCTCATTGTGTAGATGATGCACAGGTAATAACAAATTGAAGGTTAAACTGGAGATGCGTAGAATTACAAAGAAATTAATGTTTTGAGATAAATATTAAAGACTAATAGCTTGGATCATCAATGATGCTTTTTATGATAGAATTGTTATAAATAAAGTTGGTGGAACATTTTTGCAATATATTTGTTTTGTTTTCGAAAATTAATCGATAATACAAGGATGCAGTGAAAATTCATTTTTCAATATGCGATTTGTATTTATCTAATTTATATGTTGTAACAATATATTAATTTGCATATTATGAACAAGTTTTCAACATTTTCAGTTTTTTGAATTCAAAATGTTTTTGTCATGTAAAACATTTTAAAATAGATTTGCCCTAATGAAGGAAAATTTTTCTTTGTATATATAATTTTTCAAAGTACAACGATGTTTTGATATTTGAAAGTGAAAGAGAAAATTCTGGTATGCAACAAACATTCATTCTCTAATTGTTGTCAAGATTATTTCATTGAAACCTCAATGAATATCAACAATGAGGGCAAGTACCTCATAATTTAAGTCTGCGGGTGTCACTACCAGCTTTATATGTATAAGATTTTACAACAATAATCTTCGTAATATGCACATTTTTTAATTTAAGGATGCATGTATATTTGGTTATAGATAATGTATGCCAGTAGAGTAAGTTCATATGTATAAAACACTGGTAAATATTTAAAAGTAATCTGCAATTCTTTTGAGTGTTCTATTAATTTAAACTCTTAAAAACACCACCTTCAGTGTTGGGTATAGAGATATATTCAAGTTCTATCTGCATTTTATTTCTGCACATCCTTGATCATAGGAAAGCATTTATTTCATATGCATATATTAATTTTTTTAATTATAAATGTTGAGTGCAATTGTAGAGTAAGATTTATACCTATTTATTTATTTTTGTAGTGAAGAAGTAATCAGTAGAAAATTAGTGATTTCATTAAGTAAAAATGATAAGATGTTAATTGCTCTACTACCATCATTAAAAAGTTAAACTAAATTTGTACATTTCATGTCATTTGATATCTGTAATTCATTTTGTAGCATTACAGAAGAGGTTTTGAGAACTTTTATCATAAAGGAGACTAAATGCAATGATGATGATGTTCAGAGTGTAAATATTACCTGCCAAATAGTGAAGAATTCTAAGAAATATGGTATTGCATTTGTTGATTTCAGTAATGAAGAAACTTATAAGGTATCAAATTTATATTTCTCATTAATTACCATTAGAATGTAGTTAATGTATGAATCAAATTAAATGTATGATGAATTTTTTGATTTTTGTTTGCTGAGAGGGGAAACAAAATGTTCAGACATGTTTTGTTCAGCCACTTCTGTGCTCCGTCTGTCCTTGGCTTGCGAAGTGTGTCAGACACTTTCATTAGCACAGCATCTCTTTAACCCATTCTTTCCGCATGATGTGATATCCTGTTATGGCTCTTCCACTTCCACAGACGGGATCCCACAGTGGTAGATCCTTCACTCTCACTGATGACTGGATTTCCCATGACATGGGCCTCGGTGTTATGGGCTATTTGTATGCTGTTTCTCAACAGAGTTTCGGGTGTACTCCTCAGTCATTCTCTAGACTTTGTAGTGTTAATAGTGCATTTTACCATTTCTATTGAAATGTTTTCATTTGCATACTACACTTGTTTAAATTTGGGGTATTTTCATCTCCTTTCTCGTATTTATTCTTTAAATATACAAATATTGTTATGTATATTATATTGTATGTTAGTATTATACATTTGATTATACAACAATTTTAGTGATCTAGAATGTAAATATACAAAAAATTCATGGCAGAAGACTATTCATAAAAGATATTTTCATTTATATAGTTATATTTATACCACTTGTCAATTTTAATTTATATTACCATATTTATTTTTGGAAAGAAAGTTTATTATTTTGTGCTAAAAGAATTAACAATAATTATTTAATATCATTAATATTTTTCAATACATTCCTAGTCATTGTTGATGTAATCTAACTTAAAAATGCAAAAACCAGTTGCCATCTCCAGAGAGGATTTGCTAGAACTGATCGTTGGGTAGTTGTGATGAGAAAAATGACTGATATAACGAATGGGTTAACTGACTGGTGCCCTAAGGTAACAAATTATTAGAAATTAATAACTGTAAATTCCACATATATCAACAGTCTTTCAAGTTATAAATTTAGCTTATTCGTATGTGCTCTCTAATTCTACATAGTTATTACTTTGCAATTTTCTGGTTATAACGTGTTAGAAACAATAAACATCACTACTCCTTATACCTGTGAAAACGTGGTTCATTTTTACGAGAATTCTGTCGCAGTAGTATTGTGGCTTTTTGAGGTAGGGTAAAGATCAACTTCAAACATTCGTAAGTTCGATTAAAATAGGACTTTTTCATTTATAGTTGCATGGAAAGATTGTATTTTGGATTGAAGGATTGCATTTCAAATGAATATTTCCCATTACCTTGTAAATACTTACACAACATGGGTCCTAATGTTTAATCATGTCTACATACAATTTTGATATTGGTTTTTCTAGGGTTGTCTTGGTTTATGTTTTGTTGACTGCTTAACTTTTTGGTCTGTAATTTCATAATTCAGTTTTGCTGCGGTGGGCATTTTTCTTTTACTAGTTAGAGTTCTCATCTTGGGTACATTTTGGCAAAAGAAAAATTTCTAAATCCTCTGGAAGGTTTTAATCGTTGTATTCTCAATTTCCTGAACCTTCTTTTACCCCCCCCCCCCTGTCCTCTTTACACANAGGTTTTGCACATGTCGAGGAAAGAAAAGTACCATTAGCATGAAGTCTAGAATGGTCTGAAAATAGTCTTAAATGTATCTAGTTCTTCTAGAAGTGAGTTGATTTCCTACCAATCTAATTGCATTCTACCAGTGAAGCAAACCCTAAAAAACTGACACACCTGCTCTTACACATTTTAACCATTTGAGGTAAGATTGCCTGTACTAATTCAGAACATGGATCTACTCCTTTTTTTCCATTACCATCTCCTTTCTCTGTGCTCCGAAAACTAACATAAATGTTATCGTCTATAAAATGTTGTTAACATCTAGCCACACTGCTGACATTTTTTCTCAGAATAATACTATTACCATTTTTGGAGTTCCTCTTTGCTTTATCTCTTGGTGGTTTACTTTTTGAAAACTGCCTGGTTGAAAATAGGCGGACAAATTTCAAAATTACAAATTTATTCTTGCATAAACAGTCTGTCAGGAACCAGCAGTTCAAAATGCTGGCGAGTGTTCTTCAGTTTAACTAGAGTGAATTTAATGCTTACAAGTTTCATGTAACTAAATTTTTTCTGATGTTTGTTATTTAATCCTCTCATGATCTTAACACTTTATTACAATTGGTACGTATAAGGAATTGTAGTTACCTTTTAATTTATGGCGTAGTTTAATTTTAATATGCAGTGTCTCAGAGGTGTTACATCTCTGAAAATTTTGTGGAATGTTTGATTGAAGTCTGAATGATTATTGAATTTTCTGGAAATGGTTTGATTAGTAGTCAGTTTGAAGTATCGGTCACCTACAGAGTGTGGGAAAGTGTGCTGTGAGCGAACAAAAAACATATGTGCAATTTACTTGGACAGCTCTGATGCCAAGATCTACACGAGAGTCTAGGGCCTTAAGATAAAGTGGCATGTCTTGCTATCGGTTGCAATGTTCAGTTGTGACCTATCCGATTGCAGACCTGTAAATAATTCCTTCAGAAAACACTTGTGGATTTTTGGCATTTTCAACGTTACAAAAAAAATCCCAGTGCATCTCTGCTGCTAATATTTTTCCTGTGTTGTTCTCATCATGAACACTTCTAACTAAACTAATACCAGTCCAGCTTTCAACATGTTGCCTCTGATCATTCCCTTGCAATTGCTGTCACACACCTGCTGGGAGATTAAGAACAACTTGTAATTTGTATTAAAATAGTTGTGTCGGTAAGGTGTTAACATTTTTTTCTCTTTTGATTTTTAAGGTGGCATTAGCTCTGAATAATACATGTTTCAAAGAAAGTACCATCCATGTGTTGCCGTCTCATAAAACACACGAGGGTATCATGTTTATGGATGGAATTACTATTAAAGAGGAACCTACCTGTACTATTACAGAGGAATCTGAAAAGCCTAAGGAAGCTGCTCAAGTACCTGTTTACAAAAAAAGTGATCATGTTGCGTATATAAAAAATTTACCTCACGGGTAAGTGTAGTTGATAAAAATTAAAAGATTTAAATAATAGATAGTTTGGAGTGTGTTTAGAATTTTATCGTTAATTATAGTTTTTCTGTTTTAGAATTACTGAAGACGAGGTTCTGGAATTTTTTAAGTTCACTAGGGCTGACGTGGTTGATATGGCTATTCCCATTCCATTTAGAGCTAAGCGAAATGCCAAACGTCCAATGCGAGCTATTATTGCATTCCCCACGGAAGAGCTGCTACAGGTCTGTGTTTTTGTTCATCTTCTTTTCCAATGTCTGATTTTGATTTGAATTCTGTTTCACCTTTGGTCATTATTAGTTGAATCTGCATGTCGCTACCTTATCAATTATGCAGAAGGCCCCTTTGGTGGCTCAGGGACTGGCGTGCTTGCTCATCACCTAAACGCTCCCGGTTCAATTCCCGGTGGGGCCTATAAAAGAGAGAAGAATAGCGGCTTTTCACTTCAATAATCCAGTTCATGTAGCTGTAACTATTGAAAAGCAAACATCTTCTATCCTTCTCCTGCTACTCCTAGTATTTACCAATAATACAAATATAATGAGTCCACATTTCCCATTTACAAATGCTGCAAATCTAACTATGACTCCGAAATTCATTCATTCGTTCTTTCTTCGCACTGACAGATTCCGTGGGTGCTTTCACAAAATGGAGTCTTGACCTACAAAAAGCAATGTATTATTAAATAGTTTGCTCTTCCTCCCTATTATTTTTTGGATAGGGGCTTCGGTGATGTTATCAAATTTAATATTTGTTTTAATGGATTTTATTTATTTCACTTGTGGTTGTGTGTTTACCTTAAAAATAACAATTACGCACAAAGTTTGGAGAGTAACCGTACAGCATGCCATTTCTGTTTCAATGATAGATAAAATATTACACAACACTAAAAAGTTCCTCTTAGGAGGGCAAATTGTTATACTACTGTGGTTTGCGTTTTTTTGTGAATTATTTCTATGGTTAGCTAGAGTTATGATTAGGATTCCTTGTTGAATTAGAAATCTATTTACTTCTCTAACTAGAAGTGTAATAGTTCATGATGGTAAGCTATTTCTAGTAGAAATTTCTTCTTTGTTCGTATTGTTTAAGAAGTTGTTACAATATGTTCCAGCACTTAAGAGTTATGAAGCCTTGGTGATAATAATAATATAATAAATTGTACAAACTGCGTATGACCACGTGGAACAATAAACTAATTTACTCTCCGGAAGCAAGCAAGGGACCATCCCGTCAATTCCGATCAAGGGCCCTGAGGCAGACGCACATTCAAAAATTTCATCAAAAATTCCTAGATAAGATTAAAAGTTAGCTGCGAGTTATAATACTAATAGAATGTCAATATGTTTGTAATTTAACACACAAAAAATAGTGATACATATTAGTGATGATTAGCTTACACTTTACACAAGGTAATAAGTTGGCTGTCAAGTGACCCTGCTAACAAAGATAATGTGAATAATAAAGAAGTAATTTGTTAGTACCAATCATCTTAAGAGTCCTAATACAGTAATGGCACTGACTAAGGCTGGTATTTACACAGTAGTATTTCTACATCCTTTATATATGTTCAAAGAAATAAGTTGGAAAATATGATCATGTAATGTGCAAGTTCAACTATAATCATATATCCATGACATAGATTGTCACTGAGGGAACCTTGGATTATATCTTTTATCATATATCTTTGATCTTAGATACGACATTGATATATGACCATGTAATACCGGCCTTAGACAGAGCTAGATATTCATGCAAATGTTATCAAACTTATTTTTGGAGGGTCCCAAACTTCTTGTCGAAAGTCATTGGCTTCGTTTCTCAATGTGAAATGTCCAGAATAAATCAAATTACTTCCTCTGGCATAGTTGAGATGAAATATATTTCAGTTTTATTGCAATCTGATTGCAGTTCATATTGAACTCATCAGAAGTATTTTGACTTCACCTTGTCTCACAAGTAATTTTCCTATGGGGTTAGTTTGTTCTCTGTGGTATTAAGGGTAGAAGATATGATGTGAAATAAGTTTGGTAATACATAATTGAGGGAAGAAGTGGCTCGGACTCTTCTCCATAGAAATTTCATTTCCTTACCGGAGTGAGAATAGTGATTCTAACCTTTCCTGCTAATGCAAATTTCTTTATTTAAGACTTAAATAAAACAATATGGTGTACACTGAAAGATCGTGGAACATTTCAACAAGTGTCTTTACTGGACTTCACCAGTGCCAGCTATCTGAAGACTTTTGGTTCCTCGTTTAGTTGTTTCTGCTCTTTTGTTGTTTTATGACCCATAGTGTTTTGTTTTTAGTTACTCTCTCTTTTTCTCTTTCCCATATGTATGTGATTTATTACACATAAAATATTTCATGTGCATAATGTGTTCGTCTGTTTGTGTTTCAATTTATCAAATGTCATTTGTTTTTCCATTTTGTAAAGTTCAAAATTTGATTCATTTAATGAGATTCTGAACAAATAAAAAGAAATAGAAATTCAATTTTGACCTTACTCTTTGACCCTGGTTAATCTGTATTTGCATTACGCCATTACTGGTTACCGTATTGGCCCGAATATAGTGCAATTCTAAGTATTTTGAAGGAAAACTCAGAAAGAGGGAATACCTATTTTATTTTATCCTTCGGAATTAAAACTTTTCTCCTAACTTGCAAACAATGCAAACTCCTTATATTCAAAACTTTTTTTCCAAACTCTGTCAATATTTTTTGTATCCATCATCAAATGAACAATGAACAAAGGTTTAGAAATGGTAAATAGTGAATTTCCAATTGGTGATTAAAAGCAAATGTTCTAAAATGTTTGTTGAGGCACACAATACCCCACTTATTGTTGCTAATCTTGAAGTACTTGAATTTAGTGCGAATAAGACTTTCAAAGGTACATATTGGAGAGGGGAAACCATCTCGTTATATTCAGGCCAATATGGTAAGTATGAATTTTGAAGGAAGTTATTGCTGAAACAATATTCATGCTTAAGTTGTGATAAAAGCAGAACATTCACAAAGAAAAATGGAAAATATTTCTACAAGAAGCAAAAATTAATCTTATGAAATACAAAGAAACATGCCAAACATTCTATGCTTTGTTGTTGTTGTTGTTTTGCATTGACAGTTTTCCTTAATTGAGTGGAGAGTTTGGGATAAGTTTTGTGAATTCACAAAATAATATCTTGTATGAGTACTTGTACAAGAATAATAAGCTAAGGTGGGGTGTAGAATGGTGGTCATAAAATTATATACAAGTATTTTTTGCTAATGAGCGAAACATTCTTTCTTGTTTGAAAAAAATCTTGTGCGTCATGAAAAGGTACTATGGTAAGTTCCTCTATTGGATATGCCTTGTAATGACTCTGTTACCCATTTGGCTAAATAATAATAAAGTTTCTAGTAAATACAGTTTGTCCTCTGACCTATTGATATAAGTGAATTTACATCCCTGAAATATCACTTGTAAGTTGCATTGTCTTACTCTTCTCCTTAGTGGCGAACAATATATTATTGTTTTATTTATTTATTATGTGATAGCTAAATTTATTCCTGGGTAATTCAGTCTGTTTGGAATGACTTAACATTATGCAGAATGTCTGACACAATATCCCTTTCTCAATTTGTCTTGAAAAAAGTAGTTATGTGACAAGTTTTACATTGGGATTGTGTAGTCTAACATAGAAAGTGTACCGAGTAATTCAATTTTTCCTGTTCACAACAGAAATGTCTGGATCAAACGAAGACTATGTTTCGTGATCGTGAAGTAATAGTTGAAAGACACCAAATGGTCACCAAGGTGATACCCGGTGAAAAACGTCCTGCCTCAGGCGGTGAAGGCAAAGAGGGAGGGGATTGTGGAGCCTCCCCAGAGAAACAGCCGCGTGTGTCCTCGTCGAAAACCTCTGGGGGACAGCCTTCGGGCCAGTTGGAGATGGATCTGTTTGTGAAACACATTCCCAGAGAGTAAGATTTCTTTACTTTTACTTTCTGCAGGCCGCACAAATGAAACCATATACTGATTCAAAATCTTGGTTTATTATACTAGTGTTTCTCAACCCGCTCTGCAACGCGGTTTGCATGATTTCCAATCAAAGTCCTACCTAATTTGCTTCATATTGTCAGATTCCAACTGTGTAACTGTGTCCAACATTCTATGGAAAAACTCTTTTATGGTCTTTAATGTGTCATTTTGTGAGCAGTGATGTACTTCTATTATGTAAAGAGGTGTGAAGAAAATGGGGGACATATGGAAATATGTAATTTTAAAAACGTTTCCTAGAAGAAATAATAATTCTTAAGGTGCCAAAATTAAATAGAAAGTCCAACAATTGAACCTGTACACACGGTCGAACAGTAAAACATAATAACTTCTTGTATTTTGTACAATTTTTTTAATTTTATCAGTTTTTACCATTTTTATTCAATTTTTTAATTTGAAGTTGTTATTGGTACAATATTTTAATGTAGGTAAGGTCCCGATGGAAGGACATATTTATCTACTTCTTGAATTTTGGAGATATAGCAATTTTTTAATTCATAAAATGAAGTCTAAATTCTGTTAAGAGAAAAAAATATTCCCTAATTTTTTTCAACATAGAATGTTAATGGGGTACTGGCCTTAAGGCTCCTCTTCTATGGCATTAGCAAGTGCCATGTAAATATTTTTGTCTTTCCTAGTAAATTATAAATCTTTGTGTATTTAATTAAGTTAAGATGCTATAGTAGTCTTTTTTGTGTTTGTATGTATTCTTTAACTGTTACATAAAAACAAAATTTCATTCTTAAACCAGAAAAATCATATTAATTTTTATTTCTGATGGAAATTTTTTGAAACTTTTAGCTAAAGGACTACCGCTTGTAATTAAATAAGTAGAACTACAATTCTTTTCTTTAAACATTATAATAACTGAATAAAATATTACATCTGATTTATGTGAGACCCTAAATTTCCAGAGCTTCTGATCGACAAATTAAGGATTTCTTCAACTCGGCTGGGGCTACTGTGACAAAAGTGAATCTTTTTTCAGAAAGCGTAACTGGCTCTACAAGAGGCATGGGTTTTGTGTCAATGTTCAACAAGGAATCTGTGAAGGTATGTTGTGTATGTTATCGAGAGGTGATGGAAATAGACACTTTCGTGAAGTAAAATTCATTTAGGCTGGTATTACACTGTCATATCTGATCAATGGTATGATGAAAGATATTATCGAAGGTTCTTTCAACGAAAACCTGTGTCATATATGTATTATCATATTTGAACTATCATCAAAGATTGTGCATTACATGGTCATATCTTTGATCATAGATATGACATAGAAATATACCGGCCTTAGATAATTAAAATGTTTAGGCCTGGAGAGACAAAACAACTATGGCATCATTTTTACTGGTTTTTGTACTGTAAATTTTGTTTGTTATTTTTTTAGTATTATTATTAACTATTTGGACTTCGTTATCTTGAAGTATTTTATTGTGTGCAAGAAGCTGTAAATCTGACGATGATGAAAGTGTTCATAATTCATGTCACTAAACTAAAATGTAGTTCTTCGATTTCAGGACTCTTCAGTGGTGGTTGCCGAAATTATCTGAGGTTGGGGGAAGGGGCTTATCAGTGTGTATATTACTTCCAACTATTACTGGGCAAGAAAGTCGCATGTGCCTATGCTAGTTTATGGATAAAATTAATTAGTTGACCCATTATTTCCTGTTAATTCTGCATTTTCTTAATTTTCTTTTATATGATTGGGAAGTAAGTTTAAAAACTAGCATGTATTAGTCTCAGACCTATTATAAACTTAAACAATTTGTAATTTTGGGTGAAATTTCTTGGAAGACAAATGAAATTTAATAATTTCAGAATAGTAGGGAAAGTGAATTTTTTTAAACCTTGCGAAATGGTTCATAGTTGATATCCCTAAATTGACAATAAAATATTATTGTATAAAATTATAATAGGAAATGAGAAAACCTGAGTGAATTAATAAATTATTGTTTGTATTTTAGAAAGGACTTCTTCTTGACTGCAAGCGCTTTTATAAAAATAAAGTTCGTGTCGCAGTTCGGCGAGATCGTGACCATTTAGTTCAGCTTGATACAGCAGATACAATCCCTAATTACAGCACTTTTGTTTCAAATTTACCCATAAGGTAAGTTACAACTATGAATAGTGTAGTGACCATGTACGCAAGCTTGAGATGTTTATTGAATTTTATTTCTGGAAAATTGGTTTATGCATGTACTTTCCTGAGTATATAATGCTCCATGGATCGATAAACTGTTCAAAACAGTATATATGTGTAGTGTGGTAAAATGTCAGTTACCGTACACTTTTATGAGACTGTTGGTCAAATTCTTGCTAGACTTGTAACTGAGACTGTTCATATTTATAAAGTTTTCAAAGCATGCAATGCTTAATGTTACTAGGCCAGTAAACACCTGATGCATCATGGGTGTTTCAAGAAATTCAGTATAACATTGGGCTTGGCTTGCCAAAGCGTGTTATGTTTCATCATTTAATACATTTTATTTCTCCGATTGAAAGAATTTTGTGACTGTGATATGTGCTCAGCATCATTTCCTACTGCATTATTTTCAATACTGCAGTGTTATGCTCAATTTGCTGAAGTTACCACAAGCATGCTACTTACTATTATAACTATTATTACCAATATCATCATCATCAAAATTATTTAATATCGTAAGTATTATTTTGTATGAGATATGAAGTACCATAAATTACCATTCCGATTACAATTTAAAATGGAATAAGCAAAAGAAAAACAACAAAGTACTTGGTTTTTGTCTTCTACGAAGTAGCCAAATTTCAGTTAATGGATACTTTTTAGTTATGGAATAATAGCATGGGGTGGTGCATAGAGTAATGCATTAATGCCCTTGCAAAACATACAAAATAGATTGTTGAATATTATAAATAAAAATTAATTTTACAAAGAGATTCTGCTAAGTATAAGACAACTATTTGCTTACGAATCCTTACTTCGTAACTAGAGTAGCATTAATTACAGCTATGTAAATTTAGAAAGTAGAACAAGGAAAAAAGAACAGAAAGATACCAAAAATATCAAGAACTGTAAGCACAAAAAATAACTTTATCAATGCAATCAAACTTTTCAATCTATTGCCAAATGATTTAAAAATTTAGGTAGCGCGTTAAGATCTACGAAAAACAAATTTAAAAACTGGATTATACAAAATGCCTAAAAGTACAAATAGAATGCTCATCATAAAATTCTCCGAAAATTATCTGTTTGTAAATATTATGGGCACTATTTATTTATTTATTTATTTAGTTCACAAGTTTTTAGTATAAGTAACTAGTAAATAAGTAGTAGATGTAAATGCACCAGTCCTGCGCACAGGTAACTTCATTTACCTCTGCAGGAATACAAATCGACAATTGTATTGTTTGTAATTTTCTGGTTAGTAAAGTATTAAGATTACTGTCATTTATTTACTTGTATAGTTTTAAAAGGATGACTTCTAAATCAAAAGTAAGTTAATTTTCTACACATCAGGTTGCAAAATGATTCTTTTTGGTGATGACACTAATTTACTGTGTAAGCACGCCAATGCTCAAAAAGTTTTGTCTAACCTTTCGACTTGGTTCCATGAAAATCGTCTCATTGTAAACACCGACAAAACAGTGTCTATATCATTTCACAATAGTATCACAAAATCTTTACCCCAGGTTTCTCTTTCTTTAAACGGAACACAATTAAAAACTGTTACGAATACAAAATTCTTAGGTCTCCATATTCAAGACAACCTCAAATGGAATTGTCACGTTGACAATCTTAATTCCCAATTAAGCAAATTGTGTTACGCATTTCGAATCTTAGTTAACGCAGTTAGTCCACGTATTTCCCGTTGCGTATATTTCGCAAACGTTTACTCCCATTTACGATACGGCATTACCTTCTGGGGTAATTCCGGTCAGAGCATTCAAACTTTCAGAATTCAGAAGAGTAGGTTGTTTTTAATAATGAGATATGAAACAACGGTTGTGTGTTTTATACCATTTTTTAGACACGCTTGGTGAAAAGTTTCAGGAAAGCATAGTGATTGAAACGTTACCATTTTCACATGTTAACCAGATTTCTTACGCTATTGTGTTGTTCACTACTTGTGTGAATGCACGAGTATCAGTGTGGTTTGTACGTTAAAGAATTCTTTATTTCAGAGAGAAACCTGAGGTCTTGAAACAGGCGATCTTGAAACATTTTGAAACAAGAGGGAAATGTGCAGTGAAAGAAGTGCATGTCCCGTTGCCTACAAATCGATCAGGAAACAGAGGATATGCATTTATTATCTTTGACAATGAAGCTTCTTTGAAGGTAAGTTATGTACTGTTAAGGTCGTTAGGTTTTATTCAAAATTATTAGTTAAAATTTGTAAATTTTTACTAATGCAACTGTACATAAACTATTTAGGTGATTGCTTCACATAAATTTCTGATTTTTGAACAAATAATCCTTCTTAAATCTCCATTGCTGTCTAGGGAAATGTGGTCTATCAATGTTGGAGATTGGTAGCTTTGGTGCTAGTATTAGTTTAAAGGAGGAAGCAGTTGTTTTTTGAAAACTCTGGTGGATGTGATCTTCATCTCTGAGGAAAATAGACAGTGTGTTTAAGAGGCTGAATACATGTGCACTAGGGCTTTCCCATTTCCAACATGTGCTTTGAAATCTATTTCTTTTGTCCTAGAAATTTCTGAAGGACTGTAATTTAGTAGACCGGAGTTATGAGATTAAAATTAATTTTTAAATTTAAAATTAATTTTTAAAGTATAGGGTTATTTTATGCTTAGTAACCATTGCATTTCAATGTACCTGCAATATATTTATTTATGAAATAGGAAGAAGCAAGATTTGCTTCTAAATGTTATATCTGCAGAAAATCTGGTTTATAACTATTGTATAAGCTATATGACATGTGTGCAAGGCACTTCCAATCAAAATCTACCAGAAAAAGGTGGAAAAACAAAACTTACCATGTCATCAATTGTTAATAGAGTTGTAAATTTTTAAACTATGAAAGCATAGTTATTTGCTGTATATATAATAGCACAAATGACAATAGGAATTTGGCTTAACGAATAGGTATTCTTCTTCGTAACATGAGTGGACAGGATCTCTTTTATTATGCCTGCTGTTTCCTCCTCCTATTCCTCCTGTTTGCACTTCATGTGCTGTGGTGGGTCTTAAGATTCCCTGTGCACTTTTCCTCCTTCCTCCCCTTCGAAGTGAAAATGAGGATGGAAGAATCTTTCCTTCCTCTCCTTCCTTTGTTTTACATTTGTAATTACATGACACTGAAGTGATGAATAAACATTGGAAGGTTAATTGATGAAAAAATTGGGTTTTCCTCATCTCGTGCCCTTGCCAAGAAAATGAACCGGGACCCTGAGAAAGAGAAATGTGTGAATAAGCACAATGAGTGAAATTTTAAGCAAAATGGTTTTGTTACATTAATTTTACTGTATGATAGTTATCAAGTACAGTGAAATGGGTTTGTTGAAAAGAGTGCTTTTTAAAGGCAGGATATTCAGGAAAAACTTTACTTTCTTTCCTTCCTTAAATGCGCTATTTTTGTCTCCTTACATGTATTAAATATCTCATTGAGGATTGATAAAGCCGTGGAAAAAGACTCTGAGGCCATGGTGAAACTTCATTGATCTGCGCTATCAAATTCTAAAATTGAATTTATTTTATTCTAGATATATAAGATATTTTACTCTATAATTTTTGAAAAAGGAAATGTGTATAAAATATAAATATATAATATTGCAATGGATGGTCATGAAAGGAAACTCTTCTTTGTTGTTTTTCTGTGTGTGTTTGAAACTACCCTAACTATCCACTTTCTTTTATTCTATATGTTTATTATTATGTGTTGAATCTGCAGGGATTGGATGTCCACCCGGATGAAATCTGCCGTCTATTTGCATGTATGTGTATTTCGGGACAAAGCAAATTTCTCTCTCTTAATTTGAACAGTAAAATGTACATTTTATTTTAACCCTTGAGCAGTTGAGCAGAATATCCAAAAGTAAAAGGTCAGGCAAAATGTCAGCAACATCACACACTTATGTAATTTTTATAATTCAGATAAATTACTAAACAGACCTCGTTCGTCATAAAAGTTATCAATACATTTCTGGAACATGTTAAATGCTATCTGTACACATGTTGCATGTCAATTCCTAATGTAAGAAATTGCGTGGGGAGTCTGTAAACACCTTTAATCTACGCATGTTTTATGACTTTTCTTATTACTGTCAAATATACTTGGGAAAGCAGGATTCATAGAAGTTGGTACCCAATTTTGTAGAAATTGAGTTGATAATGTTGCTACAGGGACATTTGTTAACGCTCTCTCACTACTCCATGAATACTGACCTGTACAGTCTGACACACAAGCGACAATGGTGCAAGTTTCCAGGAAATTTGCCTCAAGGAGTTTAGGACTGTGTGCAACTGATGATTTACTCTTACCTATCTGGAAAGTGCAACTGATGCAAACATCCCTTTATTTTTGTATCTGCTGCATTTATAGTGCTGGGGTGTTGTTGGCATCCTACTCAACGGCTCAAGGGGTAGTTATTACATACCTATTAGAAATGTTGGATATTATTATAGTGGGGAAAATCATCATAATAGAAGTGTAATAAAAATATCTGTACATTAGAAGCATCGAGAGGTGACTTTCGTACATTGTTAATATCTTTGGGTTGATTCAAAGCATTTGGGCTACGGAATAGTCAACATACTTGGCGTTATTACTTCGTAGCCAGGGACAATGTGTAGCAGAGAAAACAAAAATACCTCGTTGATGGAGAGAAAGTACACTAGTTTGTGAGCAATTGGGGGAAAATCAGGTTTTGATATTACAACTGGCGAAGAAAAATTGATCAAAATTTTTCCGACAAAAACTGGTTTTAGTGCAATAACTTATTAATGATTCATTATGAAGACATTTGATGAGATAATGAAGAACTCATCTTGGTCAATGTGAGCATAATTCAGTACTCATTCAAACTCTTCAAATAATTGCAATGTAGTAATGATGCAGGAACAATTAATGGGAGGTGGGACATGGGGTTTGAACCCGGGACTTTGAGCTTTGCACACTGACACGCGACCTCTGCACCATCCTGTTTGCTGTCCCTGACCCCGTCTACTTGCAATAACCCACAGATCTCCGAGGAGATCATATAAGAGACTCTGCCTTTGTTCGACGACCCTGCTCACAGTGTGGTTAGTCATTATTTGTGAATTTCCAAGTAAATAACCCTATGGGATGTTAAAAAACTATTATTGAAGCTTGTTATTGTAAAGTGAATGGTCTGTTCATAGTGGGAAGTATGAATGATGGTAGTGCTAGTAGTGTTGAGGAAACATCCATCCTTTTTGAGTTTGACTTAAACGTTGGATTGGTTGGGTTAAAGTGTTCAGAATGTATGTCCTCCTCTTGTACTAAGGAATGGCGGATCTCTACTCCATGTAGAGCTCATGGGCAATACTGAACTGATTAAACTCTTATTTAACTTGACCATCTAACCTAGAAATGGTTACAGGAATGATGATATCTAATTTTGAATTATGTTATCCAAATACCAGACCAAAGCTTCTGCTGTGAAAGATCTGCTGCAGTAAAGATGAATTGAAAATTCCTACCCTCTTTGTTGGAGATTATGTAATTTTTATGATATTTGGAGTTCAAAAATTGAAAAATTGTTACATGTTCAGTGTTTTACTACAAATTGATTGTTGGCTGAACGAAACAAGATATTTAAATGATTTTTTGCCCACTTAAAAGCTTATAAAATTCTCTAAATTTTGTATGTCACACAATTTTTCACAACAGATCAAACCATATAAAATTATCATTTTTTCTGAAAAAATTATCATTTTTTATTTTTTTTATTTTAAGGTGATTTTAACTGCCGTCATAACTTAGGAATAATTTCCATATTTTTCAGATTTTTTCAATGTTGTTTACAAATAGCGTTTGTTACTTAAAGTTGAGATACAGTTTGGTTTTCCACGAAAAAAATTCTTTATTAAAGGCATGTCAAAAAACAACAACATAATTTTGGAGATTGTGTTTCAGTTTGGCGAATTGGTGACCCAAAAACCAAGCGAAACATATGTCTTTTACACAGAGTATGGCCATAACATTGGTTTAGTCGGCCCTTATGGGGGTTGCCACACCTACTTACCCCGTTTTGTTTTTTAATCTATTTTTAATGTATATGTCGTTCAATTAACCCATCAAATTAGTTATGAAAAAATACCTGTAAATCCATTTATTAAAAATTTACTTAAAATTATTTTTACAATAGATAAAATAAATATCATTAAAAATTATCAATAAATACATATTAAAATATATAACACAAGTATTAAAAACACCATTTATTTAAAAGATTCAGTCTTTAAACAATAGTTTGTGAGGATTAGTTGCAAATTTTTCTACTACTACTTTTAATAAATGTTCCGTATGGATAATGTTCCGTATGGGTATCTGCTCCAACTCTTACAATGGGGCAACTGCCCCATCTTGTCCCAGCCTGCATACACCCATGCTCCTGTCCCCTGGTTCAGTCTCTCATGTTCATCCAATATAACGTAATTAATATGTTACATGGAGGTGTGGTAACTGCAATTAATGAGATAAATGTATGTTTACAAGATTTATATCTGCCCATTAATCACGAAACAAAATATTTCTAAATGATTTAGTGTAAGGTACGGAGTTAAATGAGGAATGATAGAAAATGTAACTGCTTTTATGACAATAAAATATTTAATTTGCAAACAATGGGAAAGAATATAAATGGGTTTCCTTGGTATGAGAAATTCATTGAACTGGATCGTATTTTTGTAATAAATTATATTGAAGTCTGACTTGCACATGTATTCAACCCTCTGATCATGTAAGCAACATGCTAAACATCTGTCTGTTGGTTCTTAACACTTTCGAATGAAATATTCCATCAATTGTGTGAATAGAATTTTAGAAACATGAAGGACATCTGTACCAATTAATGGTATGGACAATGTTGAAAGTACCAAGTTGTAGGAGGAGAACTTGTGTAATTCTCATCCACATGAAGCTCTGCCAGCGAGATATTCTTAAAAAGTTCAAATTGTGGGAAACGAGATTTTATTTTCATGATTTTTAATAATATTAATTATGATGATTATGTGAGCATAAGCAGGGGTGAATACAGACTACTATTGTAGAGGGTCATAACGAAAAATAGTTTTGGGTGTAGTACATTTCAAAAAAAAAAACCATCCCAACCTCAGAAAACAATTAAAATTCTATAGCAAATTGTAAGTTTAGGTCATCTTAGTGTTAATTAATATGCGATTTGGTACAGTAACATCCTACTTATTTCAACATTTTTTTGCGACAGGGAAAAGTGATAGATGCAAAACATTTATTCTGATTAGATGCAAAAACCGTATTCACATTTTAAGGTACAGAAACATTTAATATTTTAAGGACAAGAACAAAATTACTGGTGAAAGACGGCACTGAAGAAGCGGTTTTTGAAAAATTAAGTTCAAGTGCTGTATATGACCGGGATTGCTCCTCTCTATTGATCCCAAAATTTGGATGCATTGTTAATTCCTGAGATGACACAAATACGCTTCAGTACTTATTACTGATTAAAAAATCGTTAATATGTGCCAACCTTCTTGAAAATCATAAATGCTTTTGCGTGACTAGAAACTCATTCTCTACGGGTATTTAGGGCGGTCATGACCCCCATGACCATCCCCTTCTATCCAGCCTGAGCATAAGTATTTTGGGGTTGTGGTGTACCAACAGTTGTTTGGGCCGTATTGTTGTGGCTGTCCTTCTTCAGAAACAGGTTGAATTTGTTGGGTCCACTTTTCACAGGCTGGGGCAGAGGGTCTAACTGCCCCACTGGGAACTGTGACTAGCATGCTATGACGGGAAATCTCCGCGATTGCTGAGACCATGTAGAATTGGATGTCAATGGTGCTTTTGCTCACATTCCAGAGTTGATGGAAATAAATTTCTTCTTATTTATTAGATTTGGTCTGTTGTCCAGCCATAGAAAAGTGGACAGAACAAAAAGAATTTTGTAAATATCTCAGAGAATCTTGTAACCTCAGGGGTTCCACATGGACCCGTGTTCTTTATTAAATAAATAATTTAGAGTCTAAAATACTCCTTATAAGTGAATTCTCACTGTCATGTTTTGTGATGTGTTGATGGTGTTAAAATTTTCTTGATGGTGAAATCTCAACAGGATATTATTATGTATATGTTCTTGGTTGTCTGGGACAAACCACATCGTGGTAGACAGAACAACCTATGTTGTGGCAATACTACTGTGGCCTTTTTCAGAGCAGAGAGAGTCAAACAGACCTAGGTTGCTGTCATTCTCTGCCAAAAACATTGCCTTGGGAGAGTACGACAGCAACTTGAATATGTTTGACTCTAACATTGCCCAGGCCACAGTAGTGATGACAAAACACAGTGAAAAATTAAATTTCCTCTCCTAATTTTTTGAAGGTGGTAATGTGTGTAATTTGGCCCCCCTCCAGTTTCTTTATCTTAGAATTAGCAAATTTGGTGAACCCAGCCATGTTGAATACCTGCTGTTATCTCAAAATGTGTTCTGATTCAAACATGAAAATGTTGTTAAGCCAATTAATTAGTTAGAATATTTTCTTATGGATGTACTTATATTACTGCTTCCTAACTTACTAGTACTTAATTGTGGTTATCATTAAGGACCAGGTGAAATTTTTTCATTGACAATATAAAGAATCTCCCAAGCGCTCTTCGCAGCAAATTGATGAAATTATTTTAGCTAGACAGATGCATGTACTTTTAAAAAGGCATAGTGTCTTCAAAGAAATAAAAAATAAATTTAACTTTAAAAAATAGTTTTTGTTCTGCGAGATGTTTTTCTCTGGGAGTACTTTGAATAAAATAGAGGTAATAAAAGCTTCCTGGCATTCCTGAATGGCACTGCCTATACCGCGGTATCAAGTATAATTCCTCGTTTCCCATACGTGGACAGTCCCTCCAGTGGTGCAGGTTCTTGCTCTTCGGGAAGTCATCCTGGGTTCAATTCCCAGAGGGGTCAGAAAAATTTGTAGCTTCTCACCCTAATGTCCCAGTTGTGACTACTGAAAAGTGAACCCTACTACTCCTAGTATCACTAACTCTTACTTCTACTAACCCCTCCACGTGGGCCAAGTTGTTTGTTAATCCACCTACTGACAATAGCCTACCACCCAACTCCCAATTCCTATCGCTCCATGTAGATAAGCTTCAATAGCACGCTACATTTATCCATTTATAAAGACTACAATGATACGTGGACAACAATTGCACACTCATCGCAAAAGAAACATTGCACTGAGAGACTCAACCGAATCGGTTATGTTGCTCCCAATTCCCTTTTCACGCTCTGGTTGTCCAGAAAGGTATGAGACGACTCCCAAGGGGCGTGATGCTCAACCCTTGAGACGTGGTCGAGAGGGACCACATCCTGGGACTCCGGGAGGCTTGATGATCCTACTGTCGTGTGGCCATCGCCATCACACGGTGTCGGTGGCTTTGGGTCTGGAGGCCAACCGATTGCCCGTCACCCAACGATAGGTGCCGCACACACCTTCGCATCACGTGGAAGGGGACGGGCAACACCTCTATGACTGGTGGAGTGTAGCGTACAATGCACATAGGTTCTATGATAGAGCAATGTAAAAGGACACATCCTTGTGTTGCACTTGCTACACATACGAGGAGACTGAAGACTGTCGCACCAAATAATAAATAAATATGATAGGTGCTGTTCTGCTCTGTCCAGGGTGGCAAGCGGTCACAATGTAGTGTTCGCTGCTCCTCCACTGTTCAGACCACTGTCCTCGCTTCGCAGCAGCGGTGGCAGAGGGTCACTCTTCTGCCTCAGTGCCGGCGCAAGGCCAACGGTTTGTGTATGGTGCCCTATTTAGTATCACCATTCTAAGGTATCTCAAGGGCACTGGCAGTAGCACTAGATGCTCAGGAAATCCAACAACTGGTAGCCATAGTTTGTGAATGCCCATGTCAGAACCCTATTACCACGCGTCCATGTGGTACCACTATAGCGCATCCTGAAGTGTGGCTTGTAGCTCTGGAGACTCCGCCAAGACCAGCCAAATTCCTGACCTCTTCCTGTTGGGAGCGTTCGAGTAACACCTCGCTCCTATCACCTGTCGCGGGACACCCATAGGGGATATCAACGACCTTATGCTGTGCCATCTCGACATACATATTTGTCAGAATGCAGCACGATGCGATACCAAAATTGACCTTGTTTGGTTGTATAAGTCAGTAAAATAGCTGCTAGAAATTCAAAAGATTAATCACTTCTTATGTGTGGAGACCTCTACCCGACTTCCAATAATGGTCACAAACCACCTCTTCATTCTGAGTGCAGCGTATTGTTTTGACGAAGAGTGTACAATGTTTCTATCATGTTTTGTACAATTATCTTTCTTTTATACCATCATTGGCCTTATGCCTGTTAACAGTTGGGACCATGTTATCTGTTGTACTTGGATAATCTTATGACATGGTGATGACTTATCAAATTGGACATAAATGCAGAAAATATTTCCACTGAACTACAATCTTTCATTGACAGCCACTCTAAAATTTAGGTGTTTTGAAAAGTTGAAAGTATTAATTCTGCTAACCCCAAGTTATTTTTATGGGTTTTGGAATCACATCGTCTAGAGATAACAAAGAAAATTAGTTTCAGAACCATGTTCCTTAGCCTCAGCGCAGCGTCTTCTTTCTTGTCTCCAGAGCACGAGAACCAACAACGATCTGTGCTGCACTGCTCAGTGCCATGTTCCGTTAGTGGCAAGCTGTTACACAACTTAGGGTTCACTGCTTGTTGACCGTTAAGCCCATTGTCCCTTGTCAATATTATACTGGGAAAATAAATAATACTCACTATACATTTAAGGGTTGTTAAGAAAACAAAGTAATCGTATTACAAAATTATATTTTCGGTGAAACCTGTTGGTTCATGATGGCAAGATCTGAATGCTCAACTTAGCTTTAGTAATAAAAAGCTCATGGACTTATTTAAATTATTTGCTGTAGCAGGGAGGACTAAATTCACCTGGTCTATAATCTGTTGAAAATGTTGAATCTTTTAAAGCAAGATTTTAAGATAATATTTACTTCTGCCAGAAGAGTACCATTTAATGTTAAAATGTGTTCATATTTTAAAAAATTGTGCACATTTATTAAGCGTTAAGAACCTAATTTTCCATTATCTCAAAATCTGGGTTTTTGAGCTTCAACATTGTCTGCTTGGTACCATAAGTTCCCTGGCAACCCAACATCTCTCCTTTCCAATTCCCTCATCAAAGTCACAAATAGGTGGAAGAGCGGGCAAAGATGACTTAAACCTCACCAAAAGATATGAAATAAATAAAATTTAAAAAATGCAAATTTCTGTCTAGTAAGAATAAATTAGATATATGATTAATCATATATGAAAAAGTAATAAAGTAAAAAACTTCTGATGTTGTTATAGTAATTTTTTTTCCCCTTCGGAATCGGGCATCACCAATCCTGATAATTCTGTTAAAATCTTGCAATTGATTTGCTTTTCCTGGTTCTATTTGCTACGTATATGACAAAAGTAATAAACTAAAACTACCTTCTTTTTTTTGTCGGGCTCAAAGTCACTAGAGGAAGTATCAACTGTGATTTTGATTATGATATGATAATTATTAGTGAGACTTAGCTGCAAAGTTCTAAGTGATATCAAGAGGGCTGAAATTAGTTTGAAGGAATATAATATTATACAATGTGATCGCTCTAGTTTTACAAGTACCAAGGAAACTGGAGGTGGGGTCTTAGCTGCTGTTAAAACCTTCTGAAACTATAAAGGCTTGCAGTTAGTTGACAATTTTTTTTTTACTTTTTTATCAAAAGTTTTCAATTATAATGATTTTTCCCTCTTGGAGCTAAGTCACCATCTGGATACTATGATGAATATCAATTAACATTCAATCTTCAATTGTGAATTATTTCAATAGTCATGATAATTGTAAACTTGTATTAATAGGTACCTTTAATATACCTGGCTTTAAATGGTTAACTTCCAATAAATACTCTTAATCTATAAGTGATCATAATGATCACAGTATTTGTGAAGCTGCCAATATCACGTCTGACCGGTTCTCACTTCTTAAGCTTACACAAAATTCCGACACTAAAGGTAATATATTAGATTTAGTAATTAGTAATGCTGATGTACAATAGTTGATATTAACGTAGACCCATTATTGAGTGTGATCTTTGTGCAGTTTCGTCACATTTGATGAAGTACACGACATTAGCCGATTATTGCTATTCGAGGTGAATTTAAGGAGGTTCAAATTCCTACGTATATAGATATTACTATAGACTTTGATGTGATTGTTAGCGGTACTGTGCCTAGTTTTTA
The DNA here is from genome assembly GCA_002313205.1 of Laupala kohalensis. Lineage (NCBI taxonomy): Eukaryota > Metazoa > Arthropoda > Insecta > Orthoptera > Trigonidiidae > Laupala > Laupala kohalensis. Next base: position 26,162 of record NNCF01132999.1, read on the forward strand.
ACGTATAACTAATAAATTTGTGCCAAAGATAACTGGGACATTACTTTCCGAGAAAACCGATGGATGCTTATTCCAAGGTTGAGAATGGGTGGTCGAAGCTACTTCGTATATGACTGACTGTTGCGGCTATCTGTCAGTCGCGAACCCATAACTTTGACCGGAGGTGGTTGTAACGGGCCTTGATTGTGTAAGCTTTTGTAGAAGTAGTTCGTTAGGGTTTACAATTTTCATTATGATTTGATTCGAAGGTACGCTTTGCAAAATGCATTGACTACACCGTGTGCGTTACAATGTTAGCGTTATCGACCTAACGAATACGCGAGGAAGCGGGTATGCAAAATCTCTAATATCGTAAAAGTATTACGTAAATGTAATTCCGTTGTGTGCAGAAATTGATGTTTTCGTGTCTGCAGTGCGTTTGCTGTCCTCCGATGTATTTTATCATCGTATCTTTCATTTCAGTGTACGAAAAGTGTGCTTGGTCCATTTACACTGCTAAATATTATTCAAGCTTCTCGAAACAAGAAACTAATGTGTAAGAGTAGCAGACAGAAATTATCTTACTGCGTTTATACAAAACCTTCGAACGAAATACCGCTAATGCGGATGTAACGCATATTAATTGTACCTTACGTACGCAATATTTAAGCAAAATCGTTTGAGTTGTTTTTGAGAAATGTTCGGAAGAGTCCTTTGACCTTAATGTGTATTATAGTAAAGAAATATCAGAAAAGTAACTTCCTCTGTGAAGACGAAATCTTAATTACATTTAATGAACCATTTCGTGAGAATAGCTATGGTCGGACGGAATGCCAAAAACCACTTTTTCGGAATCGGGGATCCGTCAAAATCTCTATTTCGAGTTGTTTCACCATTACGATACTTTCTATGAGAAAGTAAAATTACACTCAAAACATCACCAGCATCGTGTAATAACATTATTTTTCCAAATGAATAAAAGCGTGTCATATAGTAACTCGACAAAGGTGAGGTAGGAAAGGAGTAAGCATATAAAAAAACATCACTGTCAATCTTTCGAATACTTCGCGACGAGGGAGAGTTGTATGGATAGAAAAACTGGACGAGCAACTGAGTCAGGTGAAGGAATTTCATTCGCTTCACAGACCATTTCTACTTCAATCATTCAGTCGGTTCCATATAATAATTATCTGATGCTTTGATTGTTGACTTCTGCTTCATTTATGCCTATTGAAGTAGAAAGGGCTTGTATCATGCAACAAATAAAAACTGATCAATTGGCTTGCTAAAGTATTTTGAAAATCCGTCCTTCTGTGCCGTATCCCTGTACATTACTCGTGTTTTCACCGCACAACTCGACACTAGGTACCATCGAGTTCAATGTAGAGGCAACAGTGCTACAGACTCCAGTCCGTGATAACATGAGACAGAAGAGAGATGTCGCCCTCTCGCTCGCACATGCGCTCGGAGGGGGTGAGCTGTTCGTGAGCGGCAGTCGTTGAGGGGAATCGAATTCCCCCTCCTAAGCCGATGCGAGAGAGACTGACGTATCTCAGCGGTTTCCCCTCCGGACAAGCGGCGCATAAGGCTGTTGGATCTACATATACATATATTAGACGTGTGTATGCTAGGTACCTTACCGTCGCGAGCCATCTTCAGGGGAACGAGACTGGAATAGACTTGCTATTCAAACAAATTGACTTTGTTCAAGATCCAATCCAATTTTTCTCCCTCGGAACATCGAAGATCCAAAATCGGGATGTAAATTTTCTTAAGTCAGTCCTAACCAAATTCTTTTGTTCGACAGGCCTGAGTAATTTTGCGTCATCTTAAAAGTTAATGTTTTTAGATTTCTGCCACTGCTGACTTTTGTTTACCTTTTACACTCCTTCAGTATTCTTATAATCTATTGCCGATAATTCTGTTTGTCTTGCCTAACTATGCCGTGCGCGTGGAAATGTCCTCCCTTTTCGTGCGACGTGTAGAAGAGATGAACATATCACCTTTTTTGTCATTGGTGAACAGTACGGGATGAATGCTTAGTACCGGTTAGTGCTCTCGCCTTCTACCTCTGGAGACGATGATTCAAAGCGCGTTTGATCCAAATAGTTCGCAGAGGTGGGCGAAGCTCGTCGCTCACTAATTGCCCTGTGAGGTGCATATGGCGCCCTTGCAGTTACCGCGGAAGCATCGTCTATCGTCGGAAGGTGCCGCTCGCCGAAGGCTGCATTTCGGACCCAATTTCGTCCGAGCAGCAAATGACTATTATCCAGTATTTCATTGGATAGCGATTAGCGTAATTGGGCGGCAGGTTACGGACTTAACGATTCTCGTTGTTTGTCTTTGAAAACAGACCGCTCGTAATTGAAATGAAGATTACAACCCCGTCCCTTCGTTCTGTTTCCTCGTTTGAGAAAATTTATGAAGAAAATGATATTTCCGTTAAGTTTCCTTTTAAAGATGAGATTAGTAGTTCACAAGAATACATGCAGTGTTTTGGAATACTGGATTTGCAATTGCAAAAATTCAACTTGATTGATGTGTATAGTCTTAGAGCAGTCTGTCTTATTTTATTTTTGCATCATTCGGCGGGAAGAAATTTTTTCCGCCATGTAATTCTTCGAGGAGAACAAGCAATTTCAGGATATAGTTGTATCTGCCGATTTTGGTTTTTTGAACTTAAACTTCAGTTCCAGAATTTATAAACAAGAAATCTCCATTTACGAACGCAGTTCTGTTATTATTGGTGAAATAGTATAAGTTGCTGGTCTTCGGCGATATTACAATAGTAAAATTGAATGTCACATATCCTGAAATAAGAATGTGATAAAATCATTAACTTCCGATGCAACTCATCTTGTTTAACGTTGGAGCTACCAAAGCACCCAATGCAATGCGAATTCCCCCTCGACGAAATGTTCGTTGGCCTCCCTCTCTCCTTGGGAGACAATTTCCTTCTCTTGTTCCTAGTGGCAGTCCGCACTCCCGCGGCGGCGCGTTCGTTGCCCCCGTGGGGGTTTCCCTCGCCTCCATGCATTGCCTCCGAACGCGTGGGTTTCATTGAGAGTTCGTTGATCGTTCTGCTCTCCACCATAGCAACAGGGGGCATAGAAATGAGCAATTCTACTTTTGAGGCCAACGCTCCGCCAGGGCCGTGAATTCTAGAGTGGCACTTTTTTCTGAGAGTTCGACCCTCTCGCGCTCTGTTGTCTCCGTGGACAGCGAAGGATCGGAGCCTTGGCAAATGGGAGTTTCTGTTCCCATGGAGAGTGTGAAGGGCTCTGGCTGTGATCCACACGAAAGACCTTGGCTCCCTGCGTGGTGAGGGCGATGGGAAAACTGAAGCGGAGCCATCTTGCCGCCGCGAGCTCGGGGATACACATCGCTTTCCTGCGAGGAGGAATCTTCCGGCAGAAGCTGCGTTCTCCATCTGTGCGTGGTGGGCTGTGACATCGCGGGATGCGGGAAGGTCTGGATGGGCTCTGCCTAGATAGACCTCCCAAACCTCCGCCTGGCTATGTCGGGTGGGCCGTGTAAGGTAAGTGTGAAGGGAGGATATTCTCTTGCCCTCCCGAGTAGTGCGAACCGTGGACTGGCAGCGCTGAGGGGTTGCAAGGCGATCTCACATTTGCCGGTGCTCGTAGTATCGGCTGTGTGGATGGATTGGGTCGACGAATCCATCCGCAGGTTTTCAGTTAGACCCCGAGACGGTTGACCGTGTGCACACTTAGCATGCAGCATGTAATCAGGCTGAATCCTGACGTCATCGAGTTGATGAAGGTAGAGCGGACCGACAGGGACTAAGACTCCCGTCAAGTGATTGAAAGGTTTTGAATGGCAGGGGACTCGCAACCGTTGAACATGGGCTAAACCTATCTTATGTTGTGTAGAATTCCTGAATTCGAGGTGTTAGAAACTTAGTAGGGAAGGATTGAGAGACCGGACGGTTCATCCTTGCTAGGATCAAGGCCAACAAGTATTGGCGAAAGTGGAGATGGTTTATTTTCTTCGCTCTTTGTTGATGGAGGTAGGCCTCCGTTGCTTTGTAGTATGGAAAGCTACTTGGGTACAGGATGGAAGGAGGAAATGTCCGAATTGTGGCTTTACCATGTGTTTGACTACATTGCTTTGTCGTCAGAGTACTTCTGAGAACGGAGAGACATGAAAGCTGGCCTCTATCTTTAGTGATGAACCGTTTAGACCGTTTTAGATTAACCTCTGATGGATGCATCGTCTACAAACAGCCATCAAAAGCGCAGGAAACAAAGAGGGTGCCGTGTAACAAGAAATATCCTTGGCAACCTGTACAATCTCCAACCAATTAAATTGGCAGGGGTTAAACGTAATTCTGGGAGCCGTGAAATGGATCCTGGATTTTCATATTCCCTTATTGCTATAGATCAAGAATGGAAACGTTAGCACGTGCGGAGTGCAGTATATGACGTGCTCAAGCAGACAGGTTGCAGCCAGTGTTGCAAAACGGCCTGTGAGACCTCGAAGCACGCGAGTTGACACCTATGATGTAGTTTAAGAACCATCCATTTTGAACTGGTGTCGGGAATAGTAATACTATTTCAGGAACAAACTATTCGAGGCGTCACTAATTATTTTGTCCTGAAGGGAGGGTGGTCTTAAAATTGATGAAGGGAGGTTCATGCGACGTATCGTTTTAACAGAGAGGCCAAAATTTTGTGCTGAGCTTAGTTTTCGCGTAACATGCATATGGAATTTGCACATGGAGGGAGAGACAATCGACAACGTTGTATATCTTTGCGAGGAGAGTCTCGGAGGGTTTTTCGTCCCGCTCACTCGAGCAAATCGTCGCTTATAATTACACGGGTTCGTCTATCACGTTTCGTTGTAGTAACCTTTCAAGAGAATAAGTAAATGGGTCCTCGAAAGGAATTTCATTGTGACTACGTACGAAACTTTAAATTAGTTTTTAACGGTATTCTACATTTTTTCATACATTTCGTTAGTTACCCAATTATATTACTATATTATTCGAGTGCAATAATTCATGGAACACGGAAGTTACTTTAGTGTCCGGCAGCAATTTATTAGAGACAGTCACGATTGCTATCACGACCCATCATTACGACGCCATTCTATCATGTAGCATCGACTCACCTGGACTATTTAATCTGCCTGTGTTGGATGATTCAAACATGATCACATGTGGGGATAGAAGAAGTTTCTTTCGTGGAATGTTCATCTGTTTGGTCGCTTTGATGCTTTGTGTTAGCGACTTGGAAATTGGAAAATGAACTTCACGTTCCTTTGGAGGTCGGCTGCTGTGACTCAGCGGGACACCACGGGTTCGCATCCCGGTGAGCTCGCCTCGACTCGGATACACTCGGCCTGCCACGAGATGAGTACACGGGCTCGAAGCGACCGGAGCGTGATGCTGGCCACGTCTTGAAATTCCCCGTGTACCCTGTAGGGTCAGTCCTCTTAGGATGAGATTGACCCTCCTCAGCTTCGAAACTAGGTGGGTTCTGCTGTGTGATTTGACTGATTGGACACATTGTCGCCAACCCTCAAGTCGTTTTGTAATTCCTTCTCTCTGTTTTGCTACCGCAGCATGTGTCGTGTAGGATTATCGTTGTTTCCGAGTACGAGTTCTTCCATGTTTAAGTTGTGGACACGTGATCGTGAGCTCTGCCTCGTGGCGGCTTCACTGTGCAGCCTCTCAGTATCCTCACTGCTCGTCGTTCTTCGTTGTTTCTCGACGTCATCGTTGCCTACTGCGCTGCTGATACGTCATGGATTGGGGTGATCTTTTTTTCAGTGTTAATAGGAACGCAGGTATGTGCTCAGACTCGTGGCGTCGTCTTGTTGGGCGCTGTATTAGTTTTATTCCAGTGTTAGCCCTTAGTTGACTGACTGTACCGTCAATTTTAATCTGTTTGTTGATAATTTGACAAATTCTTTCTAATTGGTATATTCGCAAACCTTATCCAATGCTGCTCAAGTAGTTACTTGAGCTATGTCAAAATCGCATAGAATATGCTTTACTATGTGAAGCAAATACTTTAAATTATAATAATATCGAAATACGAAAATTAATATCTAGGTAGATGAAAACTTGTCTTTTTTAAGAGTATATGCCTGGAAAGATGGCAGTGAATGGCTTATTCTGCGGAGCAAAGATCAAACCACTGAAGAATGCAATAAACTCTTGGAAATGAAAGAAGCAGTAGCTTAGAAGGGAATGAGTGAAGTCTTGTACAAGTAGACATAGAGAAGAAATTTGGTGAGAATTCTTGGGGAAGAGCAGGGAGAAAAATATACTGGGAGTATGGTATACAATTGGTCGGGGAAAATTTTAATAAAGTCATGTTTGGAATGATATTCATATCTATACAAACAGTTGGGCTGAAACTGAATATTTATTAGATAACATGTCTGTAGATGAAGATAATCACAATTCAGAAGTGTATTACTATTTCAGAGACAAAGAAATGTTTGTTATAGAAGAATTGAAAAGAATTGTTAGGCTTCTGAAAAAATAATAGCCCAGTTCCGGATAATATTGCCTAGAAAACCTCCAAAATACCCCGAGATACTTTTTTGAGTGCATTAAATTCACCAGCTTTTCTTTATTTGTTACTCCACTGTTAAGCCCTTTCTTGCCTTAAATTCCATTCATGTACTTTCATAAATTTTTATTTTATATTGACAGTATTAATGTAGAGGGGCCATGTAACATGATAAACTGCTCTATGAGTTAGGTTTTTAAAATCTTTTCATTCAGTTCTTAAATTCAAACTTCTCTGTGGAAATTGTTTAGTTCTACTTTGAATGATAAAAACAATGTAATTACACATTTCTAATCCGAATTTAAAATATCAGTCAATCACAATTATTTAAGTTGTTTTTATGGCAACAACCTGCCCCTCTGACCTGGTGGCTAATGCTGAGTATTAGAATATAATAAAGTTTCCCTTCATATTAAAATTTGATAACTGGTTGGATAATGGAAGTTTGAAAATGAATATTGTTTGAAACTAAGCTGAAAGGTTCTGTTCCGTCAATATCCAACTCAACAGATCATTCATCACCAGGATCTGTTTTGTTTGTAGTGACATTCTCGCTAACAATTGTCAGAAACCTTTACTTTGTTATAAAGAAACTGAAACATCCTGTAAATAAACGTCTGACTTTTTTACGTGCAGAGCTAGTCAGTGGTTTGTTAAATATTATTAAACAATTTGCTTTATAGTCTGGGATACATAAAAATCAAATCTTTGGGAACATATTATCAGTGATGGGAAGTGTGGGTTCTAAAATGGTACAAGGAACGGAAGATCTGAAAAAAAAACCCAACTGGAAATAGAAATATCGTGGAGAAAAACATCTGATTGCAGTTCTCTTGGGCATTTGACTAAGTTAAATGGTGAATGATTAAGAAAACTTAGCATGATATTGGGGTGAATGTTAAATTTCACATTTTAATCAACTCCTTAATCTTCAAGATACATTGTGCTGCTGGAAATTTGAGAATTTAAAAAAATCCTGGGAGAATGTCCAGAGAGGCATTCCTACTGGAAAATCATATTAAATCATGTGATGACACAAAATGAAGGACCAAATTTTGTATGCCATAAGTGGAAGATACCCGGTTCGTTCAAGAGAAAAAAGAAACAGACAAGGGTAATGTTTTATGATATTTTATAAGTTTATAAGTATTCAAGAGATACAGAAATATCTTAAATTGCAGTGAACCGCACCCCCAGGTAACAAATTAATTATGTTATGTTGAATGAAAATGGGAGACAAGACCGAGATTTGAACTCGGGACATTCAGCTCAACGTACTCATGCGCTTACAAACTACGTCATCCCGTTCACCTCTGGACCCCGTCTGTGAGACAGGTCAGTGGCAGACAGGTCCCAGGGGCGAATGGGGTGGCGTAGTTGGTAAGTGCATATACACGTTAAGCTGAAGGTCCTGAGTTCCCATTACCATTCAACATTACATAATTAATTTTGAGTGTCTACAGAGTTTTGAAAAGTAAAACTATGACATAATTAATCGGAGTAAATAGGAAGTAATAAATATGATTCTATTGTATATATTGAAGAAGTGAAGACAAATATAGATAGAAATATAAAATATTTAATAATGCTAATACACGAAACAGGCTCTTTACAAACATACATGATCTATGTGAACAAGTAAAAATGTTTGTCATAGTTGGACAATTGTCAGCTTCAGTATCTGCATCTGAAATAACGATCTGCAGATAATGTTAAAAGGAGTAATCCTACTTATCATGCCATATGCTGTTAGGGTATGGGAATGCAGGTCCAAAATCAATCATAATGAAAGGGAATTGAAGGTTACACAAACAACATGTTCGGTACTGTGATGTTGATGGTATCGAACTCTGTCGACACATACTCTTAAAGTATTATTAAGAATCTGTTCCTCGAGAGTTGAATATTTGAAAGATTAATTTCATATGACTGAATAAGGAAAAAGAGAAATTAAGTGCGATAAAATCGATATTCTGCTGGAAAATATGATTTTTAAAATTATATGGTAGTAAATAAAGATGGAAGAAATATGTTTAAATACTCTACTGTGAATTTCGTGTAGAAAAATAGAATATGGTTCAATAATAATAATGTTCAGAAGTTTAACGGATCGTGGAAATTTCACAGTGTATACAAAATATGTCTGGAAAAGAAAAAAAAGGATGTACATCTATGCGGAAAAGTTGAAAACTTCTTAATCTTACCTTGTGGATTGTGGAATTTATGGGAATGAAATAGAATGATTTTGAAAACTTAAATTGAGAACAGATTTACTGGTGGGGAAAATGTACGGATACAGAAGAAGTGAATTTAACTTATTTGGAGAGTACATAAACAAACCGAGTAAATTGGAAACTATTATTTGTGAAATTAAATTGTAGACCACAGGATCATATCCTCTATGCTAAATGCCTACTGCAGATACATAGTATTGCTCTGGACTAACTAAAGGGTGGATACAATTTTATAAGAAAATGAAGGGAATTAATGAAGATTAGACAAGAAAGAACAACTAAATTACATAAAGAGAAGTAAATGAACAGAAGGAATTGAAGAACATGGAAAAAGATTCAGAACGAAATGACATCCCCTGTTCTTGACAATGTTGAACTCTGGTTACATGCAAGGGAACAGGTAATGTAAAGTTAAAAAGTATCATTACCTTTTGGTTGTGGTCCAAGTAGACATTCAGTTAGGGTTTACTCAGACTGTTGACTTCTTTGTTGTTATTTATCATTTGATGACAAGGAATTAAATTAAAGAAAACAAATCTCGCTACCATTACTGAAATATAAAATATTTGAGTATAAATTAAATTGAAAAAATATTCCTTTGATTTTGTCGTTCAGTATACATATTTGTTAGAGTATGCCATTTTTTATTGTTAGCAACTAAGGGTTTGTTGCGTTTTTTTTTTTGCTGTGTTGCATCTGTTTTGTTGTTGCTAGTTCATTGGCGTGTTAGTAGTCTTGAAGTGTCACCAGTCTTTATTGACTGGTTTGTTTACTGAATGTATTTACTGTCATCGGGAGTCTGTTTAGCCAACATGACACATTTGTAAGGGGTTTCATTTACCATTGCGCTATAAAATTGAAGTATTTTTCCATGGTGTCCAGATTATTGTTTTGTATTGACATTGTTGTCAAACTCTTACTCAATCGGAGAGTATCTTTTCAGTAGGTTTATTTTAACTTTTTGTTGCATGTGTGTTTTCGAAGTCCTGGAGGTCAGACTTTTGATGCGAGTACAGGCCTTTGAAAATAAAAAAATTAATATTATGTATGCTTATATATATTTTTTGGATGAATAGAATATCCCAATAAAATCTAGTTTACATATGTAAGAAACCTTTTTTCCTCAAAGCGCACCTTTGTTGGCCTGCCCTGAGGGGAAATTTTCTCCTTCCTTGTTAAGATCGCCATTGTCTACTAATATTCAGAGTTCTCAGATATTTTACAACGTTGTATAATAGCTGTTGTCTCATTGCAGATCTGAGCAGTATGCTTTAATTTAACAACAAAGACAATGCCGATATCATCAGCAGAGTGTGATCTTCGAAGCATAAAGATGAGTAAAAGATGAGAATTTTTGTGATTAAGAACTGGTAAGTTTTTGATTTCTTGCATCGTATACTCATGAATTGTTTTGTAGATTCTTGTTGGCCGTCGTGTTTACAGAGACTACGTTATCAAGGGGGAAAGTAATTATGTTGTGTACATTGTGTAGTTTAATGTGATGTAACATTTTTAATTGAGGTAAGTTGATTGTTGGAAGAGAAGAATCATTTTACAGTCTCTTGGATTGATCACTCCTACACATTAACAGGAATGAAATAAGAATTTTAATTGAAGAATTGAATGCTCCATTAGAAGATTAGTAGGTATAGAAAATGGGAGTAAGCACAGTCTTCCTAATGATGAGCTGATTTGCGGTATGTTGAAGACATGGTCTGAAGATTAGAGGTGCAGTATTTCCACTGACTAATGGATGAATGACACGCAATTACCCAAGTTACAGAAACCTGTGTTCTGAACCAAATAGATCATATTTGTGTTAGCTAGAAGTGGGCAGAATCGATGTTGGAAAACAGTTATCATGGAGGCAGTTAATTAGAGACACCTCTTCCTTCTGACAGGAAGGATCAGGTTTGTCATAACGACAAAGGACTCCTACTCTTCTACAAGGAACTCCCACAATTAAAGAAATCAGAATTTAAATTTAACAGGAAAGAAGAAAGTTTTCTCAGATAGTGAAAGCTGTAGACTGAGAAATGCGTTCCTGCAAGCACAAAAGATATCTGCCTAAACAGGAAGACCAGAACACAACCAAGAAACATCTAAGCAAAAGAAAGATTATGACCTACACCTAAAAGCCAAAAGAAGAGAGAAAAATGTGGATTTTATCCTTAAATCAGATAATAGAAGCAAAGTAATGTGGAAGATTATAAATGGTGAAAGAGCACCAAAGTTGAAAATTGATGGAGTTCTTGGTGAAGACCCTAAACATAACATGAATTGAATTTATATTTTTCTAATATTCCTAATAACATCCTAATTCAGAAAGCACCTTTAAAAAAAGGAAGCATAATGGCCCAAGAGTCTACTCTTAACTCTTCTACACTCCCACAATTAATACTCAACCCAACTAATACGGAGGAAGTAAAGAAAATAATACAGGCAATGAAGCTGAGGAAATATCGACTAGAACACTAAAACTTACCTCCACTCGTAAGAACTGATACCTCCACTCGTTGACATAATCAATAAGTCATTTCAATTTTCCCTCTAGTCTTAACTAGCAAAGGTATATCCAAAGGCTAAGCATGCAAATGCTACATAGACATCAGACTACCGCCCAATCTGCCTTCTACCAATCTTTTTGAGAATAGTAGAAAAAGTACTGCTTGGTAGTCTCATTGTACAACTTAAGAGCAAAATACCTTTTAAATAAAAATCAGCATGGTTTCACATCTGGTAGATCAACCACAACAGCAATTTTCAACCTCACCAAGTATGTGATTGACCAGTTGGAAGCAAGAGCTATTGCTACTAGCATCTTACTCGATTATAGTAAGGAGTTTGATTGTCTTGACCAAGAAAAACTTATGAAGAAATTTAAAAAATTTGGTGTGAAGGGACAAAGCTGAAAACTGTTTCAAATCTACCTCCAAGGAAGAACACAACTAGTAGAAATCAAAAATACTGTTAGGGGAACTATCTATGCTACAAGATCATAGCCCCTGAACTCCAGTAGAGGAGTCCCTCAAGGGTCTGGACTGGGCCCTATTTTATTTATTATCTTTATGAATGATCTTACTGAATATCTCCAATGAAACTGCTCTGTGCTGATGTATGCAGATGACACAATTCTACTGTTAAATGATAGGGAATCTGACACCTTGGAAATAGATGCATATATTGCCTTGAATATGGCAGTACAGTACAGCAATCTAAATACCTTATTCATAAATGAAAATAAGACAACCAGCTGATTAATGGACAAAAGCAAGACAAAGTCACTGAAATCCCTCACTTATATATAGCAGAAAAGGCCAAGTATCTAGACCTTATAATAGTCACAAGACTGTCCTGGAATGACCAAGTAGACCTCATATGCAGAAAGCTCAGTTCTATCCAATACGTTCTGAAAAGACTATGAAACATCAGTGATACCACAACCCTTAGAGGGTGAGCCCTAAAACCACAATTAAAAAAACAAACAAAACAACGTTAGAACAACATACTTCACAATTGCAGAGTCTCATTTGAGGTATGGACTAGTGGTTTTGGGAGGTACAATGAAGACCAACCTAAGGAGAGTGCTGGTCTATCAAAAGAAAATTGTACTAATAATGGCAAATATTGGACCCCAAGATTCCTGTAGAGAAGCATTAAAAAATGGAAGATCCTGACTGTGGTAGCATGTACATATTAGAAACTGTCCTTTGCATAAGTAAAGGAAGCAGACCATCATCATAACACATAAAATGCCAACACATTGCCTCTCTCAATAGTGTTTAATTCTGTTTAGAAACTTAGCCACATCCACAAGTTTGCCTCTTTTTTCTTTTTTTTTGCTAGAAATTGCAGTGACAAGGAATGGATGGAAATAATAATTGCGAAATCCCCAAAAGACAGTTTTAAGTAGTTGTGACTACTGGTGAGGAATAACATTCTAATGACCTCAATGTTGACAAGCTCTAAAGCCCCACAAAAAAAAATTTATTTTGGTAGTTAGCAAAGTCTGGTGTGAACAATGTGGATCAGAAGTGAACAAGGATATAGACTGAACAGATCTTGTGTTGATGAAATGAATGCCTCGAGAATGATAATCTAAAAGTCAGTCAAATATTCATCTTTCCGTCTAGTATTTGTGGATTATCTAAGGACTTTGAATTTCATTTATGGAGAACAAATGTTAGAAAATCTGATGATGAAAAAGGTGATCTAATACATATAACAACCAAACAAAAGAAACGTATAATCATTTTAACTACAGTTGCACATAGTGGTCAGCTGTCTGTCTCTTTTGAAACATCAACGGCAGTCATCATCTTCCTTGTTACTCCTAGTAGTCCTAGATTATTTGCCGAAACTCTGTACAAAGCAAGAAAAGGAGTGTCCAGAGGATCGTATTTTGAAGTCTTGAATGGGCAGACGATATGTTTACTTGCTCATCAATACAAGCGTATGCAATCTAAAGTAAGAGATCTAAATCTAATTGCAGAATTAAAGAAATTGGTTGTACTGAATAACACACCAAGAAATGGGAAATTACTGTTTTTTAAACAGTTAAAATGTACATTACTTTGTAAGGTAAGCAGATTAAGACAGTGTACAAGCTTTTGTTTTGTAGGAAGTATTGTATCAGGAAACTGAGATGCCGTTTTAGATGTGATCTTGAGAATTCAAAATACTAGGAGATCTTTCCCCAAATTCAAAAAAGGAAGGACCTCCACCCAAAGAAATAAAAAACTGATGAATAGATATTTAATGTGTGTGTTAAATCTCTTGTGGTGTATGGATGAGAGACTCGGCATATTATCAACAAAGGACCTTTGTGAACCATTGACTGCAATATCTTGCAGGTAAACAGTGGCCACAGATCACATCTAATGCTGAACAATGATATATAACTGGACCAATAGTAAAGTTGTTTAAATATATTGTTGATGTAAAGAATGTTGGTTAATAATTTAAAAAAAATTTTAAATAAAAACTAGAAAATTTGTGTTGGTCAGTTGGACTTTGATAATGGATGGACAACCCCTTAGAGTTGCTCTTCAGAGGGACCCCCTAGGATGCTGCAAGAAGGGAAAACAAAAAATTGTGGAAAAGAGATGCAGCGACTTGAGAGCACTGGCTGTGGGCATAAGAAGAGCGAGGAAACTTGTACATAAGATGCATGCTCCTAATGGAGGAAGAGGGCTGTTACGAATGGTTTTTTGTCTTCGAATGTGCTACTGGCCATTATGCCATTAAACTCAACTCTTTTTAACTATTAATCTAATAATCAAATTGCATATTTCATTTTTTAAACTGCACAAACTTAATGAATGTTAATCCAAGAAACTTTTTTTTCATTAATTATGAAATGGTGTTGCTACACCATTTCTACAAAAAATCTTTTCTTCCAGCTTGGTTTTTGGTGTACCTGAGATTCTTGATTTACTTCATAATGCTAAGCATCTCATGAGATGCTGTGTTGTGTTCCTTTAAGGTTGTAATCATCCTTTTCCTGGTCTTCACAGAAAAGTTGAACTCGTGTGTTGTTGTATTCAAAGTAAAATTGTGAAGCAAGTCGTCGTGGTGAAGCCATGCAGTTTCTCGCTGATAGGAGGGCTTTCATCATAGCCATGAAAGGATTCCATTGCAAACTGTACAACGACTGACTGAAAAACATAATCTGGGAAATTTATGAAGCATGGAGTGGAAAATTGCTTGAAAATGGACCTTGGTGGGATGTTGCGGTAACATTGCTGGAGGTGGCTTCTGGATTTCGCTCGCTGACTAAAATTGCAACCGAACACGTCTGTTGGGTTCTGATCCATAGACTGATGTCCATTATCTCTAGAGACAATGGAACCCAGTTCCTGCGAACAAGCAATAAGGCAAATATACAAGACAAATGGATTCAATGAGCGTTGTGCTTGTCAGCTTCTTCAGGTGACAGTTCTGTCAATACAGGGAATTCGGTGAAGAGGATTAGAAAAACAACAATATCGAACATTTAGCTCAGGTCAATGAGTATTGTCTGCAGAAACCTTTAGTAACATCTGATGATGAGAAAGAATAATGGTGAGAAGAGCAGTAAAGCACCTGGGGGCAGTAATAGATAAAAATCTTTTATTAACAGTTTTGGAATCCAGGGTTCAAAGATTTCATAATGTGTTGCTAATAAGAAGTATAAATAAGCACACAATTAATAATCGACAACTGTACACATATATAAGGGAGTTATTTTGTTCCCCATAAATTACAGAGCGAGTGTGTGTGTTATTTGCGATACATTGAAAGAAAGCTAATGAAATTAGAAAGATCGTCCCTTTTGCCACGGACTAAATATTACACTGTCTCTAGAGATGCACTACAAATGCTTCTTGGACATCTTGTTTTGAAAATGAAATGAAGCTACTACATTGCACAAGGGAAGAAAAAAGACGGAGCATAAAAAGGGTGGAAGCTAGAATTGAACAAAGCATTATTGTGTGAACAGTTACGTTGGGAGATAGGTGACATGGAAAATTCACATATTTTATGTTAGGGATCTGTTCTGTTGAAGGAAATAGAAACTAGTTCAATCCTATAGCATAGTTGGTGTATTACTTAAAATCTCATTGTAATTTCAACGAGTTTTTACTGAGATTTAAAAAGGTGGATAATGATTAATATACATGCGGAGAGGGATGAGAAATTGTGACACATGGGATCCATGCATGCAGGTGAAAAGCCTTCATTATGGAAATGAAAGATAGATCAACAGCATGTGACAATATGATGACATTGGTAGTATATTTATTCAACTCGGGAACTCTACAAAAAAAAAAGAATCCGACGCAAGTCAATCCTTTGCAATCATTTTTTCCTTTTCGCTCCTTATCTCACCCATTTTAGGCGGCAAGAGGCGTCTTATTCACATGGGTGCTGAATTTAGACTTAAGTGATATCAGAAAGGTCATTATCTCAGAAACACCGAAAACATTGGATTGGTCGTCTCTGACATATGTAATTTAGCCTTCTTTTTTTTTCTTTTTTTTTTTTTCTCTAGGGGTATATGGGGTCTGATCGTGAACTTGTGTGTCGTTGGAAGTGTTGTTATGAGTTTTAGCCGCCTCCAAAATCATAGTCTCAACACTAATATGTTCGATTACTAATATATTTGATCCCCTTCCCACCCGAATCCAGGTGAGAATTCTCCCTCACGGAGTGTGACTGTGGACATATGTTAAAAAATTTCATTTCAAAAATTTTTGTATGTGTGGATTAAATAAGAGATGAGAAATTTGATCGAAATGAGGTAAACACATTCTTCTGTATCAATCCAACAATTTTTTTAATTGGTTCGTTTAAGTTAGTGCATTATATCTTTGTTTGCTTGATCTGAAAATAAAGTATATTTCAATGAATTTGTCACTATGAAGATTGTTGTTTAGTATCAATCAATTTATTATCAAAAAAGCAGTTAAAAACTGCGTATGACCACGTGGAGTACAACAATCTAATTTGCTATTATTTATCTATTCATCGAATCATATTTAGTTGTGATTGGTTCATCTGAAGCTACATCATTGCCTGTTTGGCTTCCATTTTCCAGAACATATTGAACATATTGCAGGAGAATTATCTCGAGGAATAGAATTCGAACAAATTGAACATATTGTTTCTAAATCATTAATCCCACTAACTTTGTACCAAGAAGTTTTTTTGGTCGGTAAACATGTCGATGGTTTTAAAATTTTCTTCACGCAATCTTGAACCAAACAAAATGTAAATTTTGCCATATTTCAATACTCAACAAAATGGATTTTGATCGAAAAGCTGGTATGACTGAAATATTATGAGCGTCGGAGCACGTTGTACAAGCAACTGCATACTAACAAAATCTCGTTGAAAATGGCAAAGCGACATCTCGTACATAATTAGCATAAAAAATGAAACATTATCGATCTGCATTATCAGCCAGGGATAATTAAAATACGAAAATTCTTTTTTTTTTTTTCGAAATTTCACCTTGTTTAAAGCACGTAGGTCATTTTCCAGGTATGTTGTATGAAAAAATAATGTATATATCAAGAAATGCGAAAGATATTAAAAGTTAAAACAGCATGTATTTTTATTTTAAAAATTAATTTTTACGGTAAGTCTTCGGAGATTCTCGTAAACCTTGTAAAAATGGCCCATTTGTTTAATCGTATTTGTTGTTGTTTTTTAATTTACCTCGGCATGGACACAACAAATACAACCATTATGAAATAAATAATTTTATTTCCCTCTACTTCAACACATCACAGCTGCAGGCAGATCCAGTCGTCTGATCCATTCTTCTGCTGAAGGGTTGGCGCTTAGGAAGTCCTCGCGTTCCCCAGATACGCCTCTCAATTTGCAGTGGTGCACAATGTTTATTTACGGAGTTCTCAGTTAGTAGGAGGTACTCTCATTTTTCCCCTATCAGTGCCATGATTGTTACTAAAGAAGCATAATACTCATAATAAAAATTATTCAAGAGTGCGTTGATGTGAAAAGGAATAAACAATATAATTGCCTCAAAATATAACAAAATGAATGTGATTTTATACCTTAGCTTCAAACAGAGACCTGTGTGAAAAAATATTCCGCCTCGGTGCGTCCATTTCTCCTGATATTTCTTAAATCAAAATAATATCTTTACAATACTAAATACTTTACTTCCGGTTTTGGGGTCGAACATAAAAGCTTCGTTCTACTCTTTTCAAAAAGACCAATACTAGTTTTGCACGATATTATTTTGCTAGAAGTAGTATTGATCGTTTTCAAAACGCACAGAACTAGTTCTGGCAGAACTCAGTCCCGATACCTTGCCTAAAATTATTCAATATTCGACAAATTGCCAACCGATACTAAACAAATCCTTGAAACTCGCTCGCGAAAATTTCGAGGAAAGCGTGGTCACATAGAATTTAAGTAATACCTGAATAAATATTAATAGTAGTCACGAAAGCGACTATTTGCTGTTAAGAAATACAACAAACAAAGACACAAGATAATATTCGTTTCCACACTTTGCTCTTTGCAGAAAGAACAGAACAGCGCCACAAGAGCAAGTGAATTGAATTGGCGTCCGAGGATGGATTCAAGCTCCCTTATCATTACTCTTATGGACGATGGCGAAGTAAAAGCGTTAGCTACATTGAGTACACGTTCTATACCAACATCCAGCCAGTTATACTGACAAATAAATAAATAAATATATCAATAATTTATTGTCAAGAGAGCTGTTGCAAACTGCGTATGACCACATTGAGGAGAATAAAGTAATTTACTGCGACTAATACAAAATAAACTAACGAACACAGTGCATTTCCGTTCATGTTTTTTTCCCTTAAGTTGAATTTCTCCAAGCACAGTATGATGACTTTTACTATATGTGGACACATATATACCTGATAATTCCAAGTCTGATGGAAATATATACATAGACCCAACAGCCCAATTCGCCGGTTGTCCGACGGGGAAACGACGTAAGGTGTCTCTGTCGCACATGGACTTGGGTGGGGGAACTCGATTCCCCTCCCTCATTGCTGCCTGCTGCGCACGAAAACCTTACCCCCCCCCCAAGCGCATGTGCAACGAGAGGGCGCCACTTCCCAGTATCGTCTGTCTCATGTTATCACAGACAACTTACAGCAAAGACGATTGAGTCTCTTTATTTTTATGTCTGTTTATTATTTAAACAGGTGGTTTGTTTCCTTGACATGAGGAGTAAGGTGTCTGCTTTTAAAGACATTACCTAAATTCTTGAGATACTGCTAAGTGTTGTCTCAAAGTGTGTCATACTTGTATACTGTGTTGCTATTTCAGTATCATCAGCGCACATAAATTTGATTCAGTGTAGGCAGATCAGACTCGCACAAATTAACTAAAAGGGGCACTAATAAAGAGCCATGTGGTAAGCCATTATTCAGGAGTTTCTTGCCGCTGACAGTCTCCTAGACTTACTTGAGTAGTTCTATTTGACACAAACTCTTTTGGCAATTAAGACCGTAATTTGGCAATTAAGACCGTAAGTTTTAAGCAACGTTTTTAATAACTTAAAAGTATTTCCTTCTCGACCTGGAGTGTCATATGCAGCTGTTAGATCGATGAATATTGCTCCGGTCTTTAGACATTTAAGGTGTCCTGCCTCAATGTATGAGGTTAAGACTAAGAATTCGGCGGAAAACCTCTCTTCCTTGTGGAAGGTCTTCGAGATTCTGTATATTAATCGCTCTAATAATTTGTAGCAGGAGCTCAAAAGTTATGTGGATCTGTTGTTGACAGAACAATAATCGGATTTCCCAGTCTTAAAGATCGCAACTACTTTGGGTTTTTTTTTAATTCGAGGGAAATTATATCGGATCTTACAATATTTAATAAACATTCTGCTAACCACATTCTCACTCTTTGCTCAGTGTATGAGTCAGGATGTATGTTATGTAGTCGGAACTTCGCCATTTCTAACAAGTATCTGTAAAGTCCAAAATTGTGGAGTCAATTGATCTGTATCGTTTTAATTCTCGTAGTCCTTTTTACTTCCTCATATACGTAGTATATAAAAATGTTGGTAATCGTGAAAAAAATTCGAAAGCGAGATTTCGACGGAAATATCCGTTTTGGTTATCCCTGATTAAGAAAAAGTTGTTTTTGGCATAACGTCCGCCCGTCTGTGCGCAGCGATTCTGAGTAAACGGATTTATCAATTTAATTAACATTTCGTATTTACAGCAGAATTTACATGTCGATGTACGTACTCAATTTTTTCTTCTTTAAAACATGGGGTACTAAACATTAAGGTCAAAGTACTCTTTCGAATATTTATCAAAAACGGCTTCAACGATTTTGCTTAAATTTTCTGTACATAAAGTACAATTAGTAAGCATTACATCTGCATTAGTGGTATTTTGCTTGAATGTTTGGTGTAGACGCAGTAAGATAATTTATGTCTGCTACATTTACACATTAGTTTACTGTTTCAAGAAGCTAGAATAATAATTAGCAGTGTAAATGGACCAAGCAGACGTAGAATACACTGAAATATAGTAAACTGAAATGAAAGATATGATAATGACAACATACATAGGACAGCAAACGCACTGCAGATACAAAAAACACATCAATTTCTGTCTACAATGAAATTACATTAACGATATTAGAGAGTTATTGCACGACGTACCCGCTTCCTTGGGTCCGTACACTTGGCGACATCGAATCTTAAGCTCTCTGTCGTTTAGATACAGAAATACAGTGATCTCAGAAACATCTGAAGGTCTCACGGCGTGAGTGATAAGTAATGTGTGGTTGTAATGTATGTATGCATGTATTTCGTTTCGGCCAACTGAGGACTACAAATGAGAAGTCAGTAAGGCTCAGTTTTTGTGAGTTTACCCACTAGACACATAGTGAAATTTACAAAGCTTGGAGGAACAGCATCTAGATAGGATCCAGATTGCTGTATCCGAGTATTACAACTGCAGTTGTAAGCCGCACAGGGTGAACTTTTCATACAACACAGCTATTTAAACTGAGACATGAGAATGAAAAGCTACAACTTTTATGTTGCCCCACCTGGGAATTGAACCCGGGATCACTTTGACACTGTAGCCTCAGAGAGGACTCTCAGGTTGTATTACTGATAAATCATGATGTTTTTATAAATACATTTTTTATACATAAAGTTTCATAGTGTAATATGAATTATTGGGAGAAATGCATTATGCATAATAAAGATAAAGAGAATACTAATAGAATGGTAGATTGTCATTGTTTATCCAACATGCTCAGACGCCATCTAACCTCATCACTCTGCTCTACCCATCTATCTGTCTGCTAGGGTAAAGAGTTGTGGAAACTCATTTTAGTATGATCATTATTAGGGTAAAGGACCCTGAAAAATCTTCAAAATATTTTGATACATATACTCCTACAATTCTATATTATTATATAGAATTAATAAATTATTTTTTATGAATTAAAAAATCTAGATTATGAGAAACATCTCCAGTGTGCGAAATATAGAATAAAAATATTTCAACATTGCAAATTATGTAACAATAAAGGTAGAAATGAATCTATCTCATTTTATCCTAATCATTGATAATAATATTATAAAAAAATAAAACTAATATTGAGAGAAGAAAATTCTGATTTAAATATTTAAATTATTTTAAACCCCCAGTGGACAAAGAGCCCAGGACCAGCATTTTGCAAAAAAAGTCCTGTACAGAAACTATAATACCTAAAGTTATCTTCCACAGATACAGATCTTCAACTGTATAATTTTTATTTTAATGCAGGCACCAGTTATAATTTCTTGTCTGGTGATGCATGAGCTTTCGTATCAGATGTATCCACTGCTTCATTTGCTGGATGTTGTTAACAACTTATGGATGTGTGTGTGTGTGTGTGTCATATTTATTTTTTATATAATTTTATGGCATATTATTTAATACTTTAATAGATTATTTTGAATTAATGCTGATGTTGTTTGAAGAATTAACTAGGCAATGTGTCTTGTAGGTTTCGTAGAATCAAACATACTTTTGTTTTTGTTTTTGTTTTTCCCCTGAATCTTCAATAATTCAATGTTTTATTACTGGTTCAATCATTATAAGTTAAATTAATTTGAATAATATATTATACACTCTTAGAGGTCTTAGACAAGATAAATAAGGATCATTACAATATATAAGATAAAATAAATAAAATCAGACGCCTATTAAACAAATTGATCGTACATCTGATTATTTCTTTTTGATTATAAATTTGCAATTTCAAATTGCAAAAAAAAAAAATTAATTTCTTAATTTTTTACTAAATTATATAAGTATATTGATGACCTGCTTGCTTGGCTCTCTTGTTAATAATGTATTAATTATCTTTATATTTATTTGTACCTATATTTTTTGAAATAGAATATAAATCTAACTGATCTAATAGTTCTCAAAAATCAAAGGACAGAATATGTAAATTAGAGATTCTTTTATGTAAATGCTAGTGAAAGTATTTCTGTAATAAACTTTTCGAATAGTGTATATTGAAGATGCGCAAACTATAAAGAGTTATGCTATAAATATCCCTCTTATATATCCCATAAATATAGGATTCTTTAATATTACTCTCTAGTACAGACTGAGAAACATATATGAGAAAGTGTATGCAATGGTTTCGCACCACTTGTTATTTTAATGCAAACGTTTTTTTACTTGATTACAGAAGACGCTTCCCTCCTGTAACCAAAGTTGTAGCAAAGGAAATATAATAATAACAAGAAAATGTCTTAAGACAGTTTTTTGTTGCAGATGACTACAAACTTTTTTAAATTGTTGTAAAAGATGACACATACTTTAACTAAAGATTTTTTAAATGGCTAGTCTATTATATTTCAATGTGTGCTCTGACTTTTGGCTATTTTCTTCTCTTGTCTCATAATGAATTCTAATGTCGAGGTACTTCTGTGACACACAGCTTTAATAAGGTTTGCTACATGTGTGTCACAAGGATGGAAATCTGTTGCATGCATTTTCAAGCTTTGAAAAATGTTCAACTCAGAAATTTTTCCCACAACAAAGAGAGCAATTTCATTCATTCAGATTATAACATTCTCGGAAACATTTTTTCCATAAGCTTACATATAACAACATCTTTAGACAAAATACAGTCCACCCTCATTTTTTAATGATATGAGCGAATATATTTCTACACTTTTGCAGCGCATTCTGGCATTCACCATGGGTATAATACTTTTTACCACATACTCTGCGACATTTTGTAAATATTGTGTCAATGACACCACATTTGAACGTCACTTTGGCTAACACAATTTCCACTCTTGGTGCTCTTCAGTTAATTTCGTACGAGTCTCTTAAATGCAGATCTAAACTGTCTGCATGATGGATTGTTGTACCAACTCCCTCATTGTCTTATTAGACCAAAAAACTATTCCAGGTGATCCTGACTAAGTTTGCTTGGGGTTAGGCACTTCATCCTCTTGACACAAACATTTCCATTGAATATACTTTCTACACTCATCAAACAGTCAATCCAAGGAACTCTATTTTTCTGTTTGAATGCAGAATGGGTGGGATTTGTTCCAAGGACAGCGATAGTGAGATCCTGTAGTTTATGGCCTGAGCTATAAATGTCTGCCACTTGGGTTTGTTACTCTCTTGAAGTGGAGCTTTAACCAAATCGACTCAAAGCCGTTGCAGACTGCGTATGACCACGTGGGGGGCAATAAACTAAGTTACTCCCCGGAAACAAGCAAGGGCCCATCCCATCAATTCCAATCAAGGGCCCATGGACAGTGGCACATTTACAAAAGAATTTATTTAATAAATATGTCCTGTTATCCATTAATTATTCAAAATAAATTGTAGATAATAGTCCAGTAAAAACTTGAGATTAATAAAACAAAAGTATTAATGACATTCCTCCTCTACTCGGAGGAAAACCCGGGTCTGGGAAGGAGCTACAGAGATAATATACAACCTTACCAAGGTTGCATACAGTTAGAAATAAACTATTTAAAAACAAAAAGGAGCGAAATCAACATGTGTCGAAAAGGAATTTAATCAGAATCTAGAGTACTATAACAATGGCGTGATAAAGTATAAGAGGTATTAACATCATTTACATCATCCGAAGTCATGTGGAAAACAATATCTATTAGGAAATTGAAACTCTCATTAACTTCTTTTATTAAAATCTGTAAATTATTTCTCATTATAGAAACAATAGCACATTAAAAAGCTTTTAACTGCAGATTTAAAGAGATTCAATTTATTTATATCTTTTAGATTTTTGGGAAGGGAATTGTACAAAATTATTCCTGAATGACAAGGGCCTGAAAATGTTAGTTTAATTGTAATATTTTAAACTATGAGCACATATTAACTCAACATTTCATGTAAAAAAAAACTCCTTTCTTCTCAAAACCAAATCCAAAGTAACCAAATATTTCAGTGGTACTATTATTGATCAGAATGTTCAATTCCATGAATGCAGATCGTTTTTATTAGTTTCCAAGAGTAGTGCTTTTGAAAATGATTATTCCTGGAGTAATTTCCCACTTTGTTGAATGTCATTATTTTAATCATGTTATTCGTACAATCGTGTGAATGAATCTTAATTCTACTATGTTCAACAATATTTGAATTCTGACATTACAATTTGAGTTCTATGTATTCTAATTTAGAATGTAGTGTTGTATGTAACATGTAAGTTGGATAATTAAAATATCAAATAATATATATAATTTCAATATGATAACTTAATGCTTTAGTCTTAGTTGCAATTATGTCAAACAATGATTATCTTCCATTTTTCTTTGTCATCTTTTCACCAAATAATCATATTGTTTTACGAATATTTATGCACAAAGGATGCATTATGAAAACCATTGACTTACAAATATTTTTGAGTAAATTCTTTTCTGAGGGGTTAATTAGACTCTACTTTAGCATGACCCCATTTTTCAAGTTATTCCGTGACAAAATTGTGAACTCACTTGTTGGAAATCCTAGATTGTGTCCTTATCAAATATTGTTATTCATTCAAATTGCTCTCGATTCCTCTCGCTTAATTCTTTGCTAAACCTACTGCACTCCGAAATGAAGTGATAAGGTAGGGTGTACATGCATCGGAGGGCACAACTTCTTTAAGAAAATTCCTTTCACGGGGGTTATTAGCCAGACACCAATTTTCAAGTTATTCTGTGATAAAATAGTGAACACCCATGTAGGAAATCCTAGATTGTGCCCTTCCTAATTTTTGTTTTCCATCCAAATTGATCTCACTCGATTTTTCTGGCTTAATTCTTTATACCATTGGACGTTGCCGGCACTCGACTGACTACTATTCCTTTTCTCGGATCTACGGAAAAGATAGCGGAGCACGTGCAACACTATGAGAAATTACGCACTCGGGGACCTCTTACGTCGCTGGTGAAGTTCTATGTAGAGCTGAAGTCTCTCGCAGTTCTCTCTTGAGGACTGGACTGAGTTCACGTGGGTCCGCACTCCGCATCCAGTAGACTCTTCTTTATAAAATTGTCAAGAAAATGTAATTGTATTGAGGGGCATTTAAAAGGACCTCATAGTCTTTGTGATATAATTCTGTCGCCTGTTACAAACTTGTCTAACATGTTTTAATTTATTCATCTTAAAATACAGATTTCTGGAGTTATTATAACGATGTACATACATTCCACGAAACTCTGTTACCACATTAATTGGAATTAATATTTAATTTTGACAGTTATTATTGAAAATTGAAAGTTTTTTGCCTGGTTGAGAATAAACTGAAGATGTAGAAATGGGGGAAAATTCCGAAGGGAGGAAATTCCCTGTCCCCTTCCCTGGAAGTGACACGTGGATGAGAATTTTTTTTTTTTTGTACAATCAGACATATTTTGCTATTTTTAATGCATAATGGATACAAGACAAACTTTTACCTGAGCTGCTGAGCTTAATTCATTTTTTGCTAAATTTAGTGCAATTGAATATTCGTAATATATCCGAAGATATTCACATTTATAAAAAAGTGGGGTTAACGCGCATCGGGAGACATAACTTCTTCCGGCTTTGCTTTTTTTAGAAAATTCCTTTCACGGGGGTTAATTTCAGACTCCACTTTAGCCTGGCATAATTTTTTTGAGTTTTTCTGCGACAAATAGTGAACACCATTGTTGGAAATCCAAGATTGTGTTCTTCACATTCATGGAGCGAACAAAACTCATAAATATAGTTATTGCACTTCAACATTGAATGCTTCTGTCAATGTTATAAACAAAAGGACTGAACAGCGAATATAAATTGTTTTATTTTAAGATTTCTCTGTCCAATTACGTGAGATACGTCCTACTATTCGTTTAAGTACGTCAATATGTTTCTCCTGCGTCAATGAATAAGTCGTACCTCCATTAGTTTCTACTCCTGTATACAGTCTCCTTATTCTGAGTATAGTTTCACCTCTGTACCTTATTCCTCATTTTGTACGAGATCTATGTGATTCCAAAATAATCCAATCTGAAAGATCGGTCGTTTCAATTAATAATTTAATAATTCCACGCGTCATTACAATATGGATGTTTCCCTATCGTCCGGCATGTTCCGATGTAATTAACCAAGTATCGCGCATCGTTGAGTGAGGTTCTGTTTGAACCGGATTTCTACTCACCTACACTCCGTTACGACGATAGTATCTAACTGAAATGAATAAAGCAGTGTGTAAATACATCGTAATTGATATTACAGCACGGAATTTCTGAGAATATCAGTCCAGAGAGATCGGTTGCAGATGTACTTTCGTCTCAAGCCTAGGCTACACACATGCCAGCTAATGCCAAATACCATCCAAAGTTGATCATTGGCGAGTGCTGTGACAATAGCTTCCCCATTGGCAAGGTTAGTAGAAAATTCGAAGATGGAAGGTGTTGGAAGGCTGGTCGACGCGAACGACAGACTTTCCAGCACTGAGTCCAAGACAAAGGAGCCGCCTCCTTTGTCGATCTGGCTACACATTCGTCGAAGAACGCCGATAGTGCGCGTAAATTATATGGTAATTCAATCAAGTCTGTATGTAAGCAAATATGTGGGGATGTAATACGAGCAATAAGTATTCAATTATAAGTTATATGAGCTTAAATTAGTAATTAAGCTGTTAATGTCGCTATGAAATGTTGTTACATTAGGTGGTTTATAATATATAGGATTTTTAACTATAAATTATAAATACCTATTTTAATTACTATAAAGCTCGGAAGATTTTCTTACGTAAAAACTAAAAAATATTTAAATATGAATATCTATTTAAACGGTAGTATTTCTATATTTCTGTATCCTAAGTGCCACTTCATTTTTTTTTGTCTGCTTTTTAATAAGCTATTTGAAAATCGAGCCTTTAGTCACGAGGGTGTGAAAGCTTCAGCTGGAGTATTTATAAAACATTTCTAAAGAGTAAAACCGAAACATTTCATTGGAAGATCTTCCGCTGCAGTTTTAAAAATTTAATGGAAAATGTGAGCCAAGTTATGACGAAACGAAATCTTCCATTTATAGCGAAATGCTCTGTTGACACAAGCGATCCTGCTATTGTGTGCACAATAAACACTTTCCGATCTTGCTGGCATTGATTGCAACAATGCTTATAGTTCGTTAGTTACAGATGTTATTTTCAATCCCGAGATTTCAATGTTGGCCATGGGAGGAAAGGACGTGACGAATTGGACCGACATTCTATGGGCTCCCCAAGCTATATGTGAAGACAGTGACGACGAGTCTAGAGGCATTACGAAGAAGCCCTGTGTCTTCCAGTGCGTACGTATCGAGAAGAAGCCATTCAAGTTGGAAACTATATTAAATAGCCGACCCTGGGATTCGTGCAAGAAATTCTCCTTTCATGCACCCGCCTGTGAGAAAACGGAGAAGATTCTCCTGCTATTTTACGAGGACGAGGGAAGGAGCGAGGAGGCCCTCGAGCTTCCTAGAAGTTTATCTATTTCTGTGAACGAAAAAGTCTGTGCGCTGCCGCCGGATGTCTGCAACATAGACATCACTAATTTGTGCCACAGTGTCCGAAGAAATAAGGTGGCCATTACGTGGCAAAGATCGAGGGCCGAGGACGTCTTCGTGAGCGTAGTGAAGGGGCATCTTGTTAATACGCGACGTTCTGCGCGAGGACTCTTCGATTCCTTTCCCGTCGACTACTTGACGACCCGGAGGTTACTCGAGGAGTTCTTCGACCCTGCGAATTGTCCGTTGAAGTACACCACTGTCTCCGTGATGTGCCCCGCGACTCGCAAGCGTATGGTGATCCCCGTCCGGTCGGTGGATTGCCGACACTTGCGCTGTTTCGACGCCGTCCCGTACGTCGCTATGAATCGAAATCGCGACGAGTGGGAGTGTCCCGTTTGCGACGCGTACGCGCCGATGTGGAGACTCCGCGTGGACTCGTTCCTCGACGAAGTGCTGGGCTCGCGGTCGCTGCGAGGCGCCGAAAGAATCCACGTGTTCGCGGACAGGTCCTGGTTTCCCGTGAACGACGACGATGAAGACGTGGAGGAGGACGAGGACCTGATCGCGTGGGACTAATTGTCTCCGACGAAAAGACATTTAATTTTTCGTTTAAATTGTTCTCATTGGCTAATTCTATCTTGCTAATTGTACGGTACTCCAAAATTCTTAATATATCCAAAGATATTCACATTTATAAAAAGTGGGGCTAACATGCATCAGGGAGCATAACGTTTTTCAGATTGGCTTCAAAGAAAATTCCTTTTACAAGGGTTAATTTCAAACTCCACGTTACTCGGACACAAATTTTCATGTTATTCCGTCACAAAATACTGAACACCGCTTTTGAGATGTGCTCATTCCAGTTTTTTTAAATTCAAGTTGATTTCACTTTATTCCTTTTGCTTAACTCTCTATAGCAAAAATTACAGCAATCGAAAAGTACTAGTAGATTCAAATATATTGGCTCTTATAATGAGGTAGATTTGTATCACCATTGCATCAGGGGGCATAACTTCTTCCAGATTTGTATATAAGAAAATTCCTTTCCCAGAGGCTAATTTCAGACTCGACTTTAGCCTGACTCTAATTTTCAAGTCATTTCGTCATAAAATGTTGAACACCCTTATTGGAAATTCTAGATTGCGTCCTTCCCAATTTTGGTTTTTCATTCTTATTGATCTTACTCGATGCCTCTTGCTAAACTCTTTTTAACAACATTTAGAGCAATCCAAAATTTCAGTAGATACAATGATATTCACGTTTATAATTAAAATTATGTACCCGTTGCACCGGGGGGCATACTTCTTTGATTTGTATTTACGGAAATTCCTTTCACTGGGGTTAATTACAGACTCTACTTTAACATCACACTAATTTACAAATTTTCCCGTGACAAAATAGTGAACACCCTTGTTGGAAATCCAAAATTGTGTCCTTCCAAATTTTTTTTTTTTTTTTTTTTTTGAAATTGATCTAATTCCATTCTCCTTTCATAATTCTTTTTTGCTAATTTTTTTGCTCTCAAAAATTCCTAATCCGTAATTCCTGATACTAGCCTCTGTAAATCCAACTTTCTATATTCACATTTCTGCCAAATTGGATAAATGGCTTTCAGGAGCACAACATACTTGCTAGCTGCAATAATAATACAACTGTGATGACGAAATACGAAAATTGGGCTTTGTTTAAAACTGTTCGAATGACTTTTTGAACATACAACGTGCGTCCGAAAAACATGTATTTTATATTGACTAGCCGTACTATTCATATAAGTTAGTTCACATAAATGTTAGAAGAATTCTCTGTAAATAAAACAATAAAACTTGCGTATCCGGCGTATTGGATGTACTATATAGTAGGTATGTGTACTAATGATATAATTGTGACAGTTTGGCGTGCTGTGTGAAATTCGTAATATTGTCAAATGCGATTGCTTTTCCTGGTTTGTTGACATTGTCAAACAGTCACGAGTGAAATAGAAGTAAAACCATTTTGTTGACGCAGACATGGAATGTCTTCCTATTCTATTTCCGTCTCAAAGGACGACTTTGTATTCGTAGTCCAGGACTAAGCGAGTGCGGGCGAGCCAGGAAACTAGAAGCTTTACATGAATAAATTCTCTCTCTCTCTCCTGACGTTAACGTAATATTCCAAAATAAACCTTAGCTTTCTAAGCCGCTCACGGGAGTTCAATAAGATGTGCATCTTGATAACGAAACAAGAAACTGAATTTAATTGCGATACTTCCATTCTCTCGTTACTCTTTGATATCGAAACAATCTCAACTTCGAGATATATCGAATAGGTAAAACTACACTCTTGATGACCTTCTATACGAATCACCGCCTTCTGTGCGGGGCTGAGGAACTAGACGGTGCGAGGGGAAACTGTATCGGTCACCGTGACGACGTAATTCGTCCCATAGAGTAGGTCTCGGTTTCAAGCGAAGCGCTCGAGATTGTTGTGATGTGGTGGGGGGATTACGTGATCGAGTGTTCGATTGTCATGAGAGCTTTCGGGGAGCGATTTCTCTTACAAATTCGAAGTCATCGGTCGCTCTCTGTCGTTGAGTTAAAGAGAACTAGATCACATGTTACGGATTACATAGAACTTTATTTCGAGAATTCCTTATTAAGAATTATAAATAGTAAGCATGGAGTTCACAGTGAATCTGAACTTGAGGATAAGAATGCTGGATTCTGGGGTCGGAATTCGCATGTTGGCCTGGAGCGCTATTTTCAAACACAACTTGCTGTATTTTCTTATTTACCCACCAAATGTTGGATTCAGTTACTACAAAACGCTGACCGGATCAATGTGTTCGCGGACGGGTCGTGGTTTCCCTTCGACGAGTTACAGTTGTGCAAATATTGTCTGAGTTAGAAAACAATGAGTTTTCATTACATGAATATTATCGTGACTTATTCGAGTAAAGAAATAGTAATAACTTTCGGTCAAGTGAAAACGGCGACCAGCCGGGACTCGAACTGGCTGGGTGGAAACGGTGTACAGTTGTGGAGGGCGAACTGGTGGTGTTGCGGTTAACACTCGCGATCAATGCGAGATAACCGGGTTCGAGTCCCGGCTGATCGCCATTTTCAGTTGACCGAAAGTTATCACATATATTCTCCACGTGTAGGGTACACGGAAGAAATATGTACAAAGAAATAGTAGTTGTGGATATTCTTTCTTGTAACAGTTAGTTCGGACACTGGATTCCGCGCGGATGCTAACCGAATAGTTCGTATAATAGAACAATAATTTCGTGGGTGTGTTCGTGTGACATGCTCGAGAGGGGCGAAGGATTAAAATCGAAGGGGCAATATATTAATATTTGCAAAACAATTAATGGCAGGATCGGGTTCCCATCATCTTTAAATATTGGGGACAAATTTCCTCAACTTCTTGCAAATATCAGTCGGGTGGAGTGGCAAGGTACAATAGTATAATAATAAGCATGTATTAAATTTAATATATACTTATTTTTAATTAAATGTAATTATCGATAATACCCAACATAATTTTTCATCAGCTGCAAACCTAACCCCTGCCATGTTGCATGCTGAATATGACATCGCGTCGTCGCTAAAGCGTTGCAATGCGAAGTCCAACTGAACGCGACGCTAATAGATGCGAAAGTCAAGGCTGCAAACGTGCGTTCTGTGCGACACGCGTCCATCCATGAACGTAAAAAATTATGATTTATCAGTGTCCGAACTAGCTCTTGGTGGACTTGTTTTGTTGTCGATGCGTTTGCTTTCCTTAGTTGAAATTGTAATACCAAAAAACAACATTAGGTTAATAAAATAAATACTTACCTAGCCCACTCGGCAAGCGTTCTCAGGGATGCAAGATGTCCTCCTATTGTAAAGTGACTAAAAGGAGGATCGGGGGTCGGTCCATTATCTACGTGAAATATGCACTAATCTTTCGTAAAAGAAACACAGCTTTTACGAACGTTGGTTTAATCATTTAACTCGTAATACAAAAATACAATACGACACTTCCAATTTCCCACTTACGCTTCCCCAAACAATACATGCACTACTTACTACAAGATTAAACATGTTACCACTTCACAAAATTGATCACCTTATAAGGACTGGGTCCATTTGAAAATTTTTAAGGTTTATGATCTTTTTAACAAGTTCATCACACTGGTGAAATCGCTGTTCATTATTTAAACCTTTCTTCAATTACAACTTTACAACAATAAATGACACAATTTGCCACAAGAGTCTTTAGCCCGCAATCAATTTAATTCGATGAGATTTCGCTCGCACAAGATGTAAGGTACCGTAAATGGCCCTTCAGAGAAGTACCTTTAAAAACGACGGCGACATTCAGCACCACACCGCCGTGGTATGTTGTCCTTCGGGTGGCGTGGATGGCCCTGCTTCGGCCCAGTCTGTACCAACTCCTTCCCCCAAAATTAGCTGCGGTGCCTACCAGTTCGACTCCCTCGTCGGGTGTTGGATGTCGATGAAAACCGTCTCGGAACACAACTCGATGAAGAGGAAATTGCATCACTGCCTCTCATAATGTTCAATTGGATACCATAAAATTGGTTCACCATAAAATCGGATTGTTCATTAATCACTAGCTCACTGTATCAATCGTTCCGTCCATTGTCAGTTCATCTCATAACGATGAAAACGTTCTCGAATGATCAGATGCGTCTTAAACAGCGCATTGACACTCGCGTGACGTGTCAAATATTTTGAAACAAAATTTTCTCGAAGATCAACTCACCGAATTCTTTAAATAATGTTCAACATGCTTATAATGAACTCAGAATGATCTCCGAATCATAATCTGAATAAGTAATAAACTCGGAGTGTCTCTGCACTAATGTTAAATAATAAGATCCCTTCTCCTCTGCCAGAATTAAGCAAACTACCCGACTGTGACGTCGTTCATCCTTTGTAACCAATCCTCAACGACTATTCGCTCACATGATTTCCCCCGACTGGTGAAACTTTCCGCGACGGCCGATGACTGATATTGGTATAATTGCTAAACGCCGAGCATGGTGGCCTGCTATTTTTCTAATTGAATATCAACACCCTTTCCTCACTCTGCGAGACGGTACCAATCGCTCTTCCCCCGCAACATAACACTTCAGACTGTCCCGTCTGCACTTCCTTTCTTGTACGTTTCAAAATTCAGACTTTTCGTCCCTAGTTTTGTGTGTTTCCTTCCCGCAAAGGGGTCGCTTTACAAGAAGCCTATTATTCCCGTGTTCTCTTAATTCTACGAAACCGAGCTCCTTTGTGTTCCTCACAAGGATTTTAGAAAGATGTTTTCCCCCTCCCCTTCTCTCGCCTCGTAACTTACCACCGTCTCCTCTCAAAATTGCCAGAACATGTTTTCATATTTCAGCGCGTCCCATTTCCCAATGACAGTTATTTTGGTCGTCTTTCCAAACCGATGGAACTAAGTTTTCTCATCCCTCACAAGGGTTTACGAAATGTCCTTAACTAAACGTTTATTCTAGACTTCCAAAGTGTGTGGGTGCGTGTTAAGAAGCCAAGGTGGTTTCTTTTCTCCTCCCACTATTGTATTCGAGAAGCACCGTACCATTCTCCCTTTAAATTATATGGACAGGCATCCACGGCTCCGCGCTTCCTATTCCACGCGGCCATACGAGGACTCCAGAAATATTTGTTTCCCTCGTATTTACGGCAAAAGTCTCCAAAAATTTCGAAACTAATTGTTTCTTACAATATGGACGGAAAATATTAGATTTATTTCGAACTGGAAAATCAATTCGCCGTGAGATTCTTTTCTCTAAACAACTATAACTTTAATCGTGAACAAAATGAAATACGAATACAATTGCTCAAACATGAGAAAATATTCTTTCTCAGCCTCCGTGATAATTCTACTAATTGTCGGACATATATCCCATACCGCTTTTGAACACCGGCCGAGATTTGGGCATGTTTGTGGCGCAAAGGTGATTGTATGAACTACTAAAAAGTGTAGTACCTCTTAAAGTTGGCGCAAGATAGCACTAGTGTCGTTCCGTTTTAGAATCGTACTCTCTTCCAACATGGTTCTCTTTCGAATCACTTTTCGGGGAGGGCGCCAGTGACATTCCGAAACAGTGGGTACAATTTTGTTTCTTTATTAGCGGTGTGAGAAATCGTATGCATTCGGGAATCTGTAGTGGGAACAAATACGTCTTGTAATAATTACACGGCGTTTTATAATTAATTATTACTGGAGAATAAAAATGAGTTAATACTTCGGCCGACGGAGGGAAATGGATGGGGTATTCGCACCGCTGTGCTGAATCTTCTCCCAAATCGGATGAAGTTTTCACTATGTGAAGCCGCAACATGTCTAATAATTTTTAAGGTGTTCCAGCCAATCGTGAAGTTTTGCTTGTAGAAATATTAACATTTTTACTAATCTTTAAATAATTGTTACTTCGATGATTTTCAAATTTTACTGCAAAATATAACCATATTTTTCTTTTGCACCGCAATAATTTTGCGAAATTTATTAATAATAATAATAATAAATTTATTGTCAAAAAACAGTACAAACTGCATATGACCACGTGGAGGACAATAAACTAATTTACTCTCCGGAAGCAAGCAAGGGACCATCCCATCAATTCCGATCAACTTTTGTTTTTCGTGAAATGTGCGAAAAATCTGCCACTTCAACCGCGAAGAACGTATTTCGTGAAATACTTTCTACTACTTTTACGTAATGAAGAAAAAAATATTTAAATATATCTATTTTAATGGAAGTATTTCTATATTTATTTCTCTATCCCAAGCGCCACTTTACCATTCTGTTTGTCAATAGCGATTTGAAAATGGAACGAGTGTGTGTACGCTTCAGCTGGAATGGTGACCAAATAAAAGCTACGATTTCAATCGCTATTAAGGGCTCTAATGACCTCGATGTTGACGAGCCCTAAAGCCCCACAAAAAAAATCGCTATTTCATCACTAAAGATTGTTGTACGTTTCACCAAGGAGAGAGGCGACGTGCTTCCAGCTGTCATGTCACCCATCGACATGGCGGAAAACGAAGACCGAGAACGACACGAGGACGTCCAGCTTCTGCGCTCACGAGTAAACTCATTAGCAAACTAAGTCAATAACTTGTAAAAACAACTTGAAACTTAGAAAATAATTGTTGTAGTAAACCTAATGTTTTGATGAGTAAAAGTAAAAAGGTTGTTTTCCAAAAGTTACATTTTTTTAAATAAATATTTAAAAAATATATAAATTTGAAATTCAACGAAATATAGATTTACACTGCTAAATAATAATCAAGATTCTAGAATCCGCCTCTGCCTTAGGGCCCTTGATCGGAATTGATGGGATGGTCCCTTGCTTGCTTCCGGAGAGGAAATTAATTTATTGTCCTCCACGTGGTCATACGCAGTTTGTACGGTTTTTTGACAATAAATTTATCTAAATTTATCATTTTAAAGTAAAAAGAAAATTAGAGCACGAGAATCGACAAGTAAATTATACCGTAAATAAGAATTGTGTATTAAATATATTCATCCGTTTACTCAGATTCGCTGCGCACAGACGGACGGACGTTATGCAAAAACAACTTTTTCTGAATCCGGGATAGCCAAAACGGATATTTCCGTCGAAATAGTTGCTTGACAATAGTTGTTGTTTGGTATCATTTTTCTCGGAATTTTCTCTGGTATTCAAAATTACATTAATTCTGTGTCTTTTACTTGCACCGTAAAAAATAATACCCACGAAGAATTATCCAGAAGCTGAATCATTCCGGTCGCAACGAGTCAAGATATTCGTCCGAGTGAAAGATGGTGTTCGGGAGCCGAGACGTGTCGTATCGAAAAGTGGCCGCCGTCGCGTATTTGACAAACCATAAATACAAAAAGTACTGAACATTGGTGAATTTGAAACAGAAAAACTCTCTAAACAGTTGAAATACAGCTGATCCTTAAAACAAATAAGAACTCGCGGCGAAAGTCTTGTTCACTTTGTTGGATTCGGAAGTTCCTGTCACTCAGAAGGAGACATTGAGTGTTTCTTTCGAAAACTGTCCCAGCGAAGCCTTTCACTCAGTATTCATAGTGGCGTCGTATTCATAGATATTTGCAGTGAAACCTAACGATTTATACGTTAAATGTTTTAACGAATTATTTTTAATCGATAGTTAGTTTTATACAGCAAATGTGATTTCGTTAGCTTACGCGGAAGAGAAATTCAACGAGTAAATGTATTCGTTAATTTTTATAACACTTTCCTAACTCTGGAAATTGTCGAAGTTAAGTGGCAACTGACTTTTTTGTAATTCGAGTGTACAAGAACCGAGTTGTTTGGAAATGGAGAATTTTTGCACTTTTTTTATTGCATTGACTTGTCCTGTATTTTCCTGTCTGCGCTGAGGAAACGATTGTTGGAATGTTTTAGGACGGGCAAGGCCTCAACAACACCTTAATGAGACTAGAGAACGGAAGCGTGAAAATCACCGTCAGCGATCGCTGGCCGGAGAGCCCGAGCGCCGCCGGAGGCTTCGACAAACTCAAAGGACGAAAGGTGGAATCTGTCGTTGGACCGGAGCTCCCCGGGAAGTTGCGGAAACGCAAGAAAGGGCCTCTGACTTCTCTGCCGGGACCGCTGGCTCCGGTGTTCCAAGCCCCCATGGGCCGCCCGGGACCCGCGGACAACGAGGGTTTCAACAAAGTGGCCCGCTGGAACGGGCCCCCTCGACAGCCGGCCAACGGACCCCCTTTCGGTCAAGAGGCTCCGGAGTACTACCTGGACTATTTGGAGTACCGCGATTACGTGGCGTTGCGCAAAGCGTTCGAAGATCGCCGCGACTTCATCGAGCTGCAGTCGCGTTCGCGCTTCCGCGCCGCCGACCCCGACGACTTCATGCGGCAGGAACCCGATGCGCAGGGCAACGCGCTGGCGCTCAACGTCTTCCCTCGCAACGCGGGGGGGCTGCAGAAGGAAGGGCCCTCTGCGCTGGAGGCGGCGGCAGCGGGCGGCCGCGGAGGCGGAGGCGGAGCGTATCCCTTGTTCGAGGCGGGCCATCGCGCGATGGCGGCGGCGGTCTTCGAGGAGCGGGCGGTGGCACCCAACGCGGGCGGCAGTCGCGGCGACAGGGAGTATCGCGACTTCGAGGTGATGGTGTCCCGACGGAGCGGCGCGCCCTCCGGAGGCTTCTCTGCAGCGGGCTCTGGTGAGAGACGAACTCTGGCCTTTACGAACTCCCCCCAGGGGACTTACATCTAGTAAGTACGTGTTTGGCGAACACGGGGCCCCGAGCTGAGTATGGCATTACTTCCACTTACTTGTGCCATGCTCCTTCCTTTCTCTTTATCTGACCTCCCTTGGTCACCTCTTGTTCTTTTCGATCCCGATCTTATTAAGGCTAGGGTATCATTCATTTTCCTCATTCCTCTCATTTTCTGTCCTACCCCTCATTCTTTGTCCCCCCTCCATTTTTTTATGTATGTTGTGAGATATGTTTTGGTGTGTTGCAGATCAGGAGGGTTTTTAGTGGGTAGGGTTGAATCATTCGACGAGTCCCACACACGGGGAGAGTCATGTTGACTCTCCCTAGTACGTAACTGCATTTTCCCTACCTGTACTGAATGTTAGGGCTCTAATGACCTTTGATGTCGACATGAGCCGTAAAGCCCCACAAAAAAAAAAAAAACTTTACGAACTCATCCGAGTTGTTGTAATTTTGTATTAAAGATGTTGCTGCACAAATTGCAATGATTCTTGGTATTGGGTGCAGAATTTTCGACGTAGTGTTCTCACTCTCTTCGGTTTTTGTCACTTGCACCCCTCGACTTCTAGGCCCGTGTTATATCTTGCACAATATTACGTTGTTGGAAACTTCACTGTAAAAAGAAAAGAACTGGCAGCCGTGAAGTACTGAGAATTGGACATTGATGGTAGATTTTTTTTGTGTGCGGGGCTTTAGGGTCATTAGAGCCTTTGATGGTAATAGAAGCAGAAAACTATCTATATCTCATATACTTGCATCGCGGAAAAGTAATTACACCGATTCATTTTTTTATTATCTATTTTATGCAGCATACAGCATAGTAAGTATATTGTAAATGGGAAAATAGTGAATTTGATCGACAAAGACCAAGAAAGATCAACGAAAATTCGCGGTCACAAGCGTTTGGGCAACCTGACAATATAGTAGCAAGACCTGCTAGTGCTCGCCTCGATTCAACAGTATTTTTCAAGGCCGCAGTTGCATAATTTGTTGAGTGCTTGACTACCGCGCAAAGAGCTGGCATTCTATTCATTCACAGGATAGCTTTTTGGGGGAAAATATTTTTTAATAAACTTATTAATTTCGTAAACCAATATTATTTCAGAATATTATCAATGAAAGTATTCCTATAATTTTAAATAATAAAAGAGTTCTTCTTCACCAGTGAAATTCTTTTCAGCAACATGTTCACTGTATATTGGTTAATGCCTTCTTTCTGGCTTCTTGCAATTGAAGCGGAAGATTCTTATTCGATCAAATTATGTTCTTATAGCAATCTTTGGTAATTAACAACTGCTTCTTTCAACCTCAATTTTGGGAATTCTCTATAAATTTTCAGTAATTTCTTTAACTCCTGAAACACCTCTCTATCTCCAGACATATATTTAATGTTTACGGCAATTACTTTGAAGAAGGAAGAGAACAACGAGACTCACTACAAAAATCAAGAATACAGACCGGTTGTTTTAAGTTATAATGTTTGACAGTACGGGATTATCAGTCACTTGAAGGTCTTTGCAAGTTTGAACACCTTTCTGGGTCGGTTGGTCTGTACACAGGTCAAACTGTGGCAATGCAATGAAGTTTTTGTTTCAATTAGTTAAAGCAAATGAGTTTCAAATGAAAGTAGGATTTACTTTTACGAGTTAGTTGTATTTTAAAGTAAATAAGGAGAAAAAATTTAAAAAATAAATTTAATGTATTATTGAAATCTCTAGATGTAAAAATGAATGAATGTTTGTTTGTATGTATGTATTTATTATTGTGTGTGTGTGTACATATTTATGTGTGTATGTATTTATTTATGTGTGTGTGTGTATGTATTTATTTATGTGTGTGTGTGTATTTATTTATGTATGTGTGTGTGTGTATTTATTTATGTGTGTGTGTATGTATTTATTTATGTATGTATGTGTGTGTGTATTTATGTATGTGTGTGTGTATGTATTTATTTATGTATGTATGTGTGTGTGTATGTATTTATTTATGTGTGTGTGTATGTATTTATTTATGTGTGTGTGTGTATTTATTTATGTATGTGTGTGTGTGTTTATTTATGTGTGTGTGTCCCTGTTTCTTTGATGTTCTGGCAAAAGCAGCGGCTTAACATTGTGAAAAAATCTTATGAAGACATAGCCAATGAAAATAAGAACGCAATGATGTTGAGATTATCATACCTTACGGGGCATTTTCAATTATAATTCACGAAAAACTGTGGAAAATACCGTTCTTACGTAAGTGGCAGCCGCATCACGTGACTGAAGACAATGCGATCCTTCCCAAAGAAGGAGTCAAACGAGAGTCTAAATTCATTATCAAGTTTTAAAACCACAAAACAATTGTCCTCGTCCAATTGTAAAAATCAGTACAATGAATTATTAATTAATAAGAACTACTTTGGTGAAATTCTTCAACAGTGACCTCCTTGTCATTAATAGGAAAGAGCCTTCAACACTACCTGTTGCTGTGTAAACCTCACATTCCAACTTACTAAAGCATTCATTTCACTGTTCTGAATATAAACTAACACAAACTCTATGTACACTGTTGAACTTAACAACTCAGCTACTTTAAAAAACAATATCATAATAAGTTTTGATTGTACTCCTAGTTTCACAGGCCCCAAAGTGCAATTTTCTGTTAGTTCTCTTGATAAAGTTTAGGTATTGATTGGGAGGAGGATTTAGACAGCTACACATAGTCTTGTGTTTGTAGGCCACCCTATCATCCATGAAACCAAAAATTTATCCCTTGGGGGTGCACAAGTCTTGGCGTCCCAGCATCACAGTTTAACAGGAAATTAATTTTCCCCTATGGATAGAGTTGAGTCAAGGATCATTAATAAAGAAAGCATTTTAAAATCTTAAGATTTTGAGTTTGAGTTTGGGATGTATGAAGCCCATAATAAGTCAAAAGAAATGAACCGTTTTCTTAAATTAAATCTTTGTAAGGCAGATAAATGCTGGAAATAAGCAATTCTTTATTTAAGATAAAAATAGGGCTTTTATTATACTGTGTTTTCTGTATGTGTTGTTTCTTTTTGGCATTCTAGGCCCCGGTGGCTTCAGTGACTCTGGCGCTCGTGGTGACAATGCGGTGTGCGCTGGTATTGGTGCAAGAGGTGGCAGCGGCAACATCTCCTTTGTTGGGAGTGAGCGTGGGGGTAGCTTTTCTGAAAGCTTTGCTTCAAGTTTGAACAGTAGTCGCTACCAGACTGCAGATTCATCTGTCTCTCGTAGCAGGCTTTTCGATGACAGTGTGGTTTCAACAAGTACCCTTGGATTTTCTCGAGATAGTAATTCCTTTCTTGATTCATCTAACGGATTAGATAATGATAGAGGTGGAGGAAACTCTAGATTTTCCTCTGGGTTTTCTAGTGGGAAAGGAGACAATACCCGTGGATTCCCATCATCAATGTCCAATGTACGTTCTGGTGTCCTTGAGTCTGGTAGGCCTCACTATGAAAGTTCTTCATATTCAGAACATGATCGAGGAAATTCATATGGTTCGGGAATGGAGGAAACTACTAGCTTCTCATCCAAAGGTGGAGGTTCATATTCAGGAAAAGATAAACGCTATTCTTATTCATCACGGGGAGAGCGTCGGTTCTCAGAATATTCTGATTTTGGAGACCAACCTCAGAGGAAACCTCCATCGCAGTATGATCTGAAATCTGATTCAAGGTTTGAGTCTGCTAGTAATTCAGCATATGATGTGTATTCTGGGATGGGGGGATATCATGTGGGATGATGCTCTGGGGGGTCTCAGTCCTTGTTATAGTATTGTTTCGGCTAAGCAACTTCATAAAAATCAGTTGTTTATAAGTAAATGATATCTTAAAATCAGTATCTGAAGCAATTTTTATGACTAGAATTATCATCCTACTTATCTGTATGAATTCAATTAATATCTCTCTTTAGAATTCTTTTGATTTAATTTCACTACTAGCAAGACGTGTGTATCTAATTCCCCCCCCCCCCTTGTTTCCATATTTTTTCATGTAGTAATAATGACACCAATGACTAATAATGCTTTAATCTGTCACTAGACCGTGAGCTATCGACGAAAAATACTTACCATTCATTACATAAATCATGTCACGTAACAAAATATATTTTATCTCTCAGAATAATAAAGATTTTTATGTGGCTCTAAACAGAGCAACAGGGAAAAGATTAACGTCTAAACACATTTTTAAATGTTAACTAGGTTTTTAGTCGTAGATGCCTCGCATTAACTATCTGGAAACCTTCATTCTTTTCTGAGTGAGTAATGAACTATTTTTGGGGGTTTCCATTGCTAAAGAGTTTGGTTCTTCTATTGACACTTCTTGATAGCAAGTAGAAAACTATCGGAGTGCATATTATGTGCGGATTATCATATCAAGGACATATTGATGTAATATGAACATTGTGCAGAAAACATTAGTTTGGTATAAACCATAAAAATGGAGGCAGGCAGACACAGACAGAGAAGAAAAAGCCATCATGCATATTGAAAAAAGCTGTAAGCTCCTCTATTTGGAGCTGTGGAATTGTTTATTATCAAAGTGAACCTATTAACAACACTGAGATAATAGGGAATGGAGTTTATGTACTGTAGATACCTCGTAAGCCACCATTGCTGCATGTATTTTGTATGAGTCGCAATGCTAATGTGTTCAGTTGGAGACTTAGGATCCTGGAGAAAGGATGGTCTGTCGCTAGGAATTAATAGACTACTTCACAGGAGTTTTTAAGTGAAGACTTATCTTCTGAATATTGGTCTTTACTTGATCTTCATACAGTTTAACTTAGTTTTTGCAACTTCTTTCGGAGAAATGTCGGAATAAATGTTTTGTTCCGGAACATTTTGATAATATTTGTGTGGGAAATGGAAGCTTTTGTACTAAGGAAATGGTTGTGTAATAACATCTGTGTGTGTAATGTCTGTCACAACTTGAGAAGACTTCTTGATCCTATGTCTTTTATGCTAACTTTGCTTCTACTATATATTTTGAAAGTTTGTTTAGAAGTGATCATTGTACTTAACACTCTACTATGTGTAAACATATAGCTCTTCTGAATGTTTCATCTTTTTAAGGGCAGATATGTCATGCAGAATATCACTAACTCTTTAATTTTATCTGTAGATCTACATGCCTGCAGTGTGTGAAAATTTGCTGCACAATTCTAGGGTGTTGTGAGAAAAATTATCATGAAATTCATAGGCTTAAAAGTAGTGAAGTATTTATACAAAAGTGGAAGTCAATAGTTGTTTACCTTCTCAAGTTAGTTTGTTCTGATCTGCAAGTAAGCTTGGGAAGATATGAGATAAACATGTTGTTATGGGGCCACAAAAACTTATTTAACTGAGTAGATGAAAGTTGAGCTTTAAGAATTGGTTTAAAAAAAAAACTGTTTCTTGTCTGTGAATATTTGGTATGTCAACTTTCTCTCCTTATCTTTTCTGAAGTATTGATAGTTTTCTCCACTTACTTTGAATAGTGGTAAATAATTTCAGTTCAGTATGAATTGGGATAATTTTCTCATATTTGAGAAAACTTGTTTGGTACACAGCAAATAATTATGACATGTACACCTTGTATTCCTGCTATGTGTAGAGTTTGCTCATAATGCATAGTAAGAATGAAGCTCTAGCGTGTAGAAATGTTATTGTGACATTACTTTAGTGAGAGGTTTGACAATTTTACATGTGCACTTTGGCTAAGTGGTCAGTTGTTTTAGTATTTAGTTGGTGTAGTAATATTTTTCCCTTATTTTAATAAATCCAGTAACATGATTATTTGTTCTTGGAGCATTTTCAGAGAACACACCACTCATTTACCAGACTCTTCATGGTTTAACCTGAGATCAATCGTGAGTTTAGTCAGAAACCTTGTATAAGATAACATTTTTCCTTCTGAAAACGTGTGTAATGCTCTCTTTTTCACATTCTTTTAATTTTTATCTTCCTAGCACGTGTAGATTTATAGCTGCTCTGTTCACTTACTTCTGTGAATATTCATGTATCTTCTGAAGAGACAATCTATTCATTCTTTATGTCTTGTAGTGCACACAACAAGGTATTTTCTCGTTCATTGCTTTATTTTTATTGGGGAATAAATTATTTTTCCCTAAAGTTTCTTTACTCATATTTTATTCAATATTGACTCTGGAACCTTCTGTTCTGAAAGAAAACTACTTGGCCATGTCTGGAAGTTAGAAGATTGCTTCCACTTTCCGTATTTGATTTTTTTAATTTTTTTGCTGCTATAGGAAAACCAAACAGGATCTCCCTTCTTTCTCATTTTCAATTTGAATGTGGTGAAATGGTAGTCTTCTATCTGTAACATATTCATTGTACAGTTCATGCAATAGATACACACTCCACGTTTTTTTCATCTGAAATATTGTCAAGACATTCATAGACTTGAGAATACCTCCTCACAGCTGGACATCTTACTCGTTGAACTCACTATTTCAAATAAATGTAAACTAGAGTTATATAATGATTTTTTGACTAGGTCACATTGAATTTCTGTTGACGAACCATATGCAGGGGTACTTCTTTGCTCTTAAGAAGCTTCAGCTAGTGGAGAGTGAGGCAAGTTGCTGGCTCCCAGCTGATGAAAGGAAAGGGATCTGTCTTAATGGGAATTAGCTCAACAATTGAAAGGAACAAATGAAATAGGGGTGTGGAGCAAAGACTGAATATGTACGAGACCCAGTGCATGGATAGTGACTTCACCTACAAGAATTATTTACATTATTAAATCATTTAGTTCCATGTTTTATTTGTAAGTACAGTAATTATTTTTATTAATTTGAGTATGTATATCTTTGCAGAAGGAATTGCAGTTTGCTTTATCATATTAATGTTGAATTGTTACTGAGCTATTTTTAATTTGCAAACTTCAAAGAAATTTCTGTTTCTTGATATGTATATGTTTGCATTATTTTCTGCTTTTCATTTTATGTAGAAATTCTAATATGTATATTAAGACATAATATTAAAAGGAAAAGAAAATTAACTGATCCTGATTCACGTTGTACAGATTCTTTAGAAGTCTTGTAGAATCGTCAGTGTGTTTGTAGTGGAACTATATACTACTATGAAAATTCTTTTCTTTTTTTTCTCTTTTTTTCCACTCTAGATTGGGTAGTATTTTATTTCTATGTTAAATTACGTACATATTAAGAAAATATTTTAATTATGTTTTGGGAAAAAAACACCAATAAGAAATTCTAAGTAAATAATAATCTCTTGTTTATTATGTAAGAAAACATTGTCACATACACTTCTAGAAAGTGTATTAATTATTACTTGGCTTAAAAGAAATAAAAATAAATTATATTGGGATTATGCAAAGTTTAGTAATATTAGTCCTTGAACCTAATTCTCCTAGATTTCACCTCCTAGTGATAATTGTTATTTTTTGTGTGTGAAATTTTTCTGATGGTTGCATGTAGCCATAATTGTGGCC
Source organism: Laupala kohalensis (assembly GCA_002313205.1). NCBI lineage: Eukaryota > Metazoa > Arthropoda > Insecta > Orthoptera > Trigonidiidae > Laupala > Laupala kohalensis. The sequence continues at coordinate 70,148 of NNCF01132999.1, forward strand.
TTGTGTTGGACTTAATAATTCAGGTATCACTGGGTAAAATACATTTTTTTAAATATTGTTGTGGGCACTTAAAATATCTAATTTTAGATGGATATAATCTTTACAGAATTTTTATATTTTGTGAAATGAAGAGTTGTTCTGTGGGTTGTCTGGTGAGTTTCTTAAGGTAGAGAGGGGTCACACATTCTGCTTTTTCTCTTTATGTATACAATCAAAGAGAATAATCCTCATATCAGTGAGTCATGGGTCTATGTCCATAGTTATAAAAAAGTAAATAAACTTCATTGCAAAAAAGCAAACTGCGTATGATCGTAATAATAAATTACATTACACTCCGGAGAAAAGCAAGGGACCATCCCATCAATTCCGATCAATGGCCCCAAGGGCAGTGGCGGAGTAATAGTTTTAAATAATTATTCAAATGTCCTATTATCAATTTATTATTCCAAATTGAATCGTAGATATAATGAGCAGTGAAAATTTGAGATTAATAATAATGAAAGTATTAAATGACTTTCACGCCTATGGAAAATCCTCCACTACCCGGAGAAAAACCTGGGCCAGGATGCAGCTACACAGATAATGTATATAACCGTCACTCTTATTTGACTTTTTTATTATTATTAAATGGAAGATGAATCACAACTTCCGAGTACCTACTCGTAGAGGAATGTTAGCATTGTTTAAGAGCTACCAGCATATGGGAGCTGCCTTGGGTAACTTATCCCCGACCCAGGTTAACCGGAACAGGCCAAGTGGATGTTGCTTACGGACTTGGGGAGTCAAGGCGGGTGGTGCAGTGGACAGCAAACCTGTGGCCAGAGCAGGAATCCCGGATTCGAGGGATAGATTCTTTGTCCGATTTGCTGCAAGATCTAATTAGTTTTGAACCTCAAATGTAATAGATGTAAATACATTATTCATTTTTTATAAATAAATTGTACATTTTCCTGCAAATTCCTGACACATTAACTCATTTTTTACGTACTCCGGATGATTTTGGGGTGAATTTCACCCCTTCACAAACATTCTCGCTACCTTCACTCTAACAAAATTCAACTTGAAATTTACTATAATCAACAGACGCAAGTAAATGCAATTTTTTTTTCAATTTTTAAGGGTGAAATCACCCCTATGTGAGGGGTGGTTTAACCTCACATAAATCGTCAGTTCTTTAGGATATGAAAGTATTTTATTTTAGTTAACTAATAATTTTCACAATGGAATTGATCATATACGATTTTTGTGGCGAATTTCATGCCTTCTCACCCTCTCTTGCCATCCTACCCTGAAAATATCCAACGGGAAATTTACTTGAATGGATTGAGAATATTTTCCCATCATTATTTTTCATCTATCTATTTTCCTTAATATTTCACACATTTCTTATGAAAAGGGTTGATTCTACCCTTTTAATACCATTATCCAATGGAATTATCCCTTCATCAATATTTTCTGTCATTGCTACAATAGATATGTAGCACTATCAGTCATACTAATAAAAGCTTGGCGTAACTTTGCTACTACTGGCTTACTCAGCGAGTAGTTACTTCTAGCGTAACAGCATTGCAAGCAAGCAATAAAATGTGACTAATAATTGCGTTTTATGACTGGTGTAACTAGTCTCGGAATAATGCTAGAGTATTGCAGATAAACGCTTTGCAATGTCGAGTCTTGTAAGCCAATGATATTATTCATGACATTTTTGAAGATCCTTCAGTCCAAAATTAGCCCGTATACACTCTTTGAACCCCAAGGTTAGGGGATGCTATATACAACTTAGTGAAAATTATAGATATCAGTGACGAGTTCACAGTTTGGAGTGCAGTAAATTTAGCAAAAAAGAATTAAGCAAGAAGATGTGAATGAGATCAATTTAAATAAAAACAATAATTGGGAAGGACACAATATAGGATATTCTACAAGGGTGTTCATTATTTTGTCACGGAATAACTTGAAAATTTGTGTCAGGTTAAAGTAGAGTTTGCAATGTTTTAGCCTGCTCTACGACAGCTTTCCATCTCTTTCAGTCTTGCACCAATACGGGTCAGTTCATGAATCCAAGTTCTTTGATGTTTCTCAATACGTCTTCCCTCCTAGGCTTCAGTCCTCCTCTCTTCTTTGTTGACGAAGGGTACCAATTATAGAATTTTTTTACTGTTCTCTCATCCTACATTATATGCAGGTGTTCAAACCAGCCAAGTCTGAGTGCTATTATATGGTTTATTATATTCTTTGGTGTGATGAGGTTGTCAATTTCATAATTGTATCTGATTCTTGCACCAGACCATATATTCTCCTCATGATCTTCCTCTCAAAGACATGTAGTCTTCTTCTATCATTTTCTTTGAGAGTCCACGTTTCTGCCGCATATGTTACTATGGGTCTTATGACAGCTTGGGAAAGCCTAAGCTTTGCACATTTTAAAGCAGCTTACTCTTGAGTAGTTCCATATTAGCATAGTAAGCTCTATTACCAGCTGCAATTCTCTCGGAAATCTATTCTTTGATGCAATTACTTTGATTCAAAATTGAACCCAAATATTTAAAGGAACTGACATTGGTACTTTTCATCATGAAATGTTTCTTCTTGTGAGATAGTTTCACCAGTTTTACATTTCATGTATTTGATTTTTCCTTGATTTATTTGTAATACAAATGATAATGATTCTTCCTTCAGGAGTTTAAAAACATCTTCTAATGCTTTTCTGGTCCGTGCTGTCAGTAATACACCATCTGCGTAGGCCACACATTGTTTTAATCGGGTTGTTATATTTCCTTTTTTTTTTTTTATTGTGGGGCTTTACGGCTCATGTCGACATCAAAGGTCATTGGAGCCCTTAAAACTTGTACAGGTATGGAAAATGCAGTTACGCACTAGGGAGAGCCAACATGACTCTCCCCTTGTGTGGGATTTGCCGAATGACTCACCCCTACCCAGTAAAAACATATCTTACAACATACATCAAATGGGGGGGGGGGACAAAAAATGAGAGGAGTGAGGAAAATGAATGATACCCTAGCCTTAATAATGTCGGGATCGAAAAGAACCAAGGGAGGTCAGGAAAGAGAAGGGAAGGAGCCTCACACAAGTAAGTGGAAGTAATGCCAGACTCAGCTCGGGGCCTCGTGTTCACCAAACACGTACTTACTAGATGTAAGTCCCCTGGGGGTCTATTCAGAGATGCTATACCTTAAAACTCTTGTAAAATGTAAATTATTTGTCCAAATTTTGCGATTAAAAGAAGAGTTGTATAAAGCACAAGGTATTCATCAAAGAGTTTTCTGAGCAATGCATGCCTTGCAACATTTGACTTTCTTGAATCCGTAACTATTTTTGTTTACAATGACTTCTCTGGTGGCAGAGATTGTCCCACAAAAATGAGAGATTGTCGACAAGGAAGAGTGGAGTTTGCTTAAAACTAAATAAATCTCACCTTTTGTGTGTGGTCACTATCTGTGGAAGTAATTTAATTTTCAGACAGAATAATTAAATAATGGTAGGGGAGGGAGAGAATGAGAGATATGAAGAAGAAAAGAATTATAATTTATCATGAGCTTCGTGAGAGAATATTTCTAATACAGGTATTTGAGAAGTCGTCTACAAAACATAAATACCAATGTTTTTGTGTATCTATCAAATGAAAGAGATTGTTTTCAAAATTTCACAGAAATTTAATAAGAAAAAAAGGCTATAATTAGGGATGAACCTAAACATTTTACTTCATTGCCATCACTCTTTAAAAAAGTGTCATGATTGTTCCTTACTCACACCAATTATAGTAAACATAACCCAATACACAATTAAAACACTTCTAGGAATCTTGTACACTCACTGTTCCCAATCTTCATTGCTTGATTGCTTTGATCTTAGCATCACGTAGCAAGCAATTTGGAGAAAGATGTCAAGTGAAGAGTTAAGGTAGTAAGGTTTGAATTCGTAATCAAAAATATTGTAATTTTTTAAAATTATTACACAAACAATTAAATTGAAGTTAACACTGACTTCACGAATTTGACAGAATTTAAATTCAAGGCAGAGTTTAAACAAAACAAAAGAAATGGAGGTTAATAATTACAAACTAAATATTACCTAACATTAAACAAATAATATAAAGAACACTTGAACACATAGAATCCTGGTGAAAGGAAATTACAGCCCAACAACAAATCAATAAATTTATACATTAACATGAACTCAAAATAAACACTATTGAACCTTTCACTTCCTCATTAACTGAACACATTAATTATTTCACACTCAACATGGGACAAGATAAACCACAGGGACAAGTTTTGAAAGAAGAGGGTAGTTCATTAAACTGCTGCAACTAAGCCACCAACTGCCCCTTCAATTCTGAACACAATAATCTCCACTGGGTGAAGTTCCTGTTACTGTCAATGGCTTTAGAAAAAGAACGAACACTGTTCTATCGGCAACTGCTACAAGTCAGGCAAAGGAGGCTTATTCGTCTTTGCGTCACTAATATACATAAAGCACAAGGTATTCAACTACAAGTTTTCTTAGAGATGCATGTTTTGCAACACTTGACTTTATTGACTCCCTCACTCTTTTTCAACTATTGTATACATTGTCTTCTCTGACGGCAGAGATTGTCCCATAAAAATCAAAGTCCAGCTCCACTTGCTCCTTACTGCCTTCAGTTCTGTTTTACACATTTCCTAGCGGGTCCATTGGGGGGAATCTGTTGGGTCGCAAAGGGAATGAAAGGCTTCTGCTATGAGGTGGGGATGTGATTTTATCATAGACATCCAGCCAGCTGTCTCCGACACTTCTCGTGCATACCCGAAAAATATTAAAATAAATATGATTAATTAGCTTGTTTTTAGCCCAAAATAGACGACATACATCTGACATCAGGGATTCCTTATTTTAAAAGAAAAAGAGAGCTGATGTATCAAGACAAACTTTTCACACATTTTATTGTTAGCATTCAGATTCTATAAAAAATAATTAAGTCTTGTTTCACCCCATCAAACTAATATTTCTGCTTATTTGTAAGAGAAACTAATTGCACTTCATGATTTGCAAACAATTAAATCGCTGAATATAGAAGGTGGTGTTAAATCTTTGATACGTGCTAAAATTTAACAATCATTCTGAGAGTAGCATCGCAATAAACAGGATTATGAAGGGAATTAATACTTACGTGATAATGAAGTGTATTACTTGTGCTTTAAGTTGGAATGCACTATTCATATCCGCTAATATTAGAATATCTGCAGCATTTCCTATGGACAAGTGTGTGCCCAGAGCTTCTTCACACATGACTTTTAGACTATGAAGCGCATACTGAAAGAATATCTCAATGAAAGTAAGAGTATACACGACCAACAATTTTGCCTACAGCAATAATAATAATTGTTTAATGCATCCTTCATGATCATTTCACAAATGTTTATAACTATATAATTATTCTTACACCAGAGACTTCATTCACTGTATTAAAATCGCTGATATATCATGAAATATTCCTAACAAATGTTTCCAAGGAGAAAGATCATAAAAATATTGCATGAACTTGAAGACTGGGGAAACAAAAGTATTAAAAATGATCAGAGAGGTCTCACCTTATCAGCTGCAACAAGGAGGTGCTTAGCAATTTTTTGCAAATTGACAACCTTCCCTGTGTAAATAAAATGAAGCATTTCACGCAATACTTCATGATGCACATCAGCAATTTCAACTCTATTTAATTTCCTTTCTTCCTTTTCATGTCCAAACGTTGCAGCAAAGACAAGACTCTTCGCTATAAGAAATAACAAGAACCAACAAAATATTAATACTCATGCAGTATTCTTCTGTGCTAGATCTGTTACATTACTAAAGAAAGTGGAATAAAAATATGAAATAGACAACATTCAGGTGGCGATTTACCTCCTTCAGTTGTACCTTAACAGATTTACTTCATGATGATCAAATTTAAAGAATTTTTGTAATCGTATAATTTATTAGATTTTACTAATTATTTAACTAAATTAATTACACATTTTAAAGGTGTTTATTTCTTCAAGAAATATCTTACCAGCTAAAATTCCTTTATGAGCTTTAAATTCACGGCCACTGGCAGATAATGTGACATCACTGGATTTGTGGATTCCAAACATTCGTAAATCTTCAGACGGACAAAATTCTGGGACTTTACACTGTACAGCATTTGATTGTCCTGAAATGTCTGCAACAACACTCACCTAAAAAAGAAACAAGCACAACTACAATTTAGTACAGCAAAAAGTAAAAGATAGGAAGAAAATGACTAGTAGATAATATACTTACTTCACAAATTATTGTCAACTTATCATCAGGCAATAACCCATTTGCTTCATCTAAGAGAACATCTCTACGTATAAACTTTTTGAAACCCTTTTCCTTTCCCAGAGCAAAGCTATGAAAACACTGACTATCTGAAGAGAAAAAGGTTGAATTTCAAGTTTTCCTTACACATTTCACCATCAACATTAAGAATATACTCAATAAAAACTATCCTCAAAACCATTTTAGAACATGAAGTAAAGCTATTCCAAGTTAAAATAATTCACCTCAGCTGAGAACACAGAAAACACTTCTTACTCAGCAGTAATTACTGATTATATGAAGGATTCACAATTAATTCTCTCAATGTGTATGGGAACCGAAAAAGACAATATCATTTATAAAATAATGATTCAATTTACCCCTTGTTTTGGTTTTTTCTAGTTTGGAATTTAGAATAGAAAATTTACATTTGGCTCGTGCTTCTGATTCGTCGCAAGAGTCTAGTAATAAATACAGGGAGAGGTAGTCTTTGGTTCCTTCTTCTAAACCTTTTGGATCAACCCTTAGACGCCTGAAACAAGTGAAAAAAATCTCATAACAATGAACATTAAAAGTATTTAAGCTATTAAGAGAAATGACAATTACCATTTTAATTTATCATCACCCCCTGTAGAAAATGTGGAGGATATCAACAATTCACCCAATTCCTCATGGCATGAGCTAAAATTATTTATTATGCATAGATGACTGAATGTCATAATTTTTCCCTGAAAACAACAAAAATGTATGCAATTTAAATACTGTAACGTAAATTAAATCTATACTCTTCTTAAAGCTACTCCTGCTAGTTTGTTTTTGGTAATTTTACATTCAAGCTAGCAAAACACACAAAACTTCATGAAAACATGCAGCATTCCTTCCTATATGTAAAATGTTCAAAAATAAGAAATTCATCTCTAATTTGCAAGCTTTAATAAAAAAAATTACTAATATTTATGAGTATTTTAGGGTTAGGGCGAATTTCCCTTTTAATCAAAATAAAAGTAACAGGCACAACATGTTTCCTAGTGGTAAAAGTGAGAAAAAGTGCCAAAACAACTATGAATATATTGTTGTTGATGGCAACGATAACAATGGTGCACATACAGTTTAGTTTAAACTGTAGTAAATCCAAAATTGCAGGGAAATTATAGTACAAGAAAAATACAAAATAACTTAACATTATTTAATTTAATTAAATTCAACATTTATGAAGTTAGGGAACCTGTACCAGTGTAAATTCTCTGTAAATGAAAAACTTAAGGATATCTAAGAATATTACTAATAGTTTCATAGCTTACAACAATGCTAAAATAATGTGAGACTAATACAATTATCAAGAGATATAAATAATTAATTCAGCAGAAGTACTGTATTTTAGATGCCACTTTAATTGAATTTGTAGAGCCAATATTCATTCACTATGCCCAGAAGCATAGCAACATCAAAACTAAACATCCTGAACCTTTTCAGAATTTCTCAGCACCAGCAAGGAAAGGAAATGAACTAATATAAATACGTTGCTGGAAAATTTCAGTGGTCAGAAAATGAAAAGGAGAATCACAATCAATGTCAATTATCTCATGTTAACTATGTGTTTGTAACAGAAGAAATTGTATAACTATTCATTATATAATTCTTAATTTATATTTCTTAAATATCACCTGATTTCTATGAGATAAAAAGGTGCAAATTTAAGAGCAAGTCGGGTCACGAATAATCTGACAGTATTTTTTTTTACTTTTGGTAGCCAAAACCCAGACTTGAGATGCAAATTAATTTTATCCGACATTTACACATTTTTTGATGCTCGTCACAAATACTTGATTTCTTCCCAACTTCGATTCATCAAAGAAATATCATACCTTAACGATTAGGACATACTAACTCTACTGTGTAGAGGTAAAAGGTGTTTTAAAAGGAATGAGAAAATACTCTCAAATCTAAAAGATATAGAAATTTCTTTTGCAACGAAAGACTCACAGAAACTGCCATTGTAATGACTCTTTGAAGAATGATAAAAAATTACGATTTAATAAGATAAAAATATAGCTCCAAGTAGACAATAATTTGTTCGAAAACAAGCAACTAAAAAACTTTAAACGTCTTCCAGCAGCAAAGAGTTAGAAATTCTCCCGCGTTTTGCCCAGTGCGCTTGCGCCGAATTCAGGACGGTTCCGAACCGTTCGGGATTGTTTGCCGCTGGAACGCGTTTTGGCGCTGTAGTTCAAATTTTTAATTTAAAACTCCTCAAGGAGTGTTTAAATATTTTCCTGTTACAAGATTACATTATCAAATGCACAATGTACATAGGAGTAATATTGTTTGGCATATTATTTTAAACCGATAGAGTATGCAAGTCATTTTAGGAAATTCTCTTTACTTTATAGAAAGTTTTTTTCTATTTTTTCTTAACATCACAAGAAATGCAATATTTAACTGCGGAATTGTGCAACATGAGACTGAATTTTTCTTTCTTTTTGTTTTGTGTATAAACACACCGTCCACTTAAAAAGCAGTCACGGGAGTTACATTACATTATGCCTAACAATATTGAAACTGTAAATGGTATTAATATACAAACTTTATATTCTTCCATCGACAATGGATACTCCTAGAAGGGGAAACAATATCAATTTCGAGGGAAATCGAAAATATTCAACTTCCGTCAGCAGATTCAAGGCGAAATGTGTAATCAGTTTCCGTTTTTTTAGACAAAGAATACTAGTAAACATGTCACGGAACACATACGTGACTAAAACAAGTTTTAAAAAAAATAAAATTAGTTCACTGGCTGTAACACGAGGCAAAGAATGCAGGAATGGTGGGGTCTTTTGTTGCATGTTGGTTTGAGTATGAGTTACAAATGTACTATGGATGCAGTACGTATTACGTCATAAAGGTAACAGTTGATAATCTATATACGTTTATTAAATTCCAGGGCACCGTTGAAGGCGTCGCTCAGAAGAAGAGCATTCGGCTGCAGATCGAGATGTCCCTGGTTCAAGTCCGGGCGCCCCCTTCAAACATTTTTTGCTCCTTGAATGATATATGTTTAAGCAAATAGACCTTCCAGAAAGGGAAAACATGTGCAAAAAACATATGCAAGAACTACGTTAAAGAATTTTTCTTTATCCCGTTAATAACTTTCTATTCGTCAGAAGATGAACATCGTCTGAAGAGAGAGGCATCCGAAATAGCGGAACGATTTAGTATGACAGAACCTGCCCAAAAGACCATTGCAATTGCAGTGCTTTTACTGCTGCATAATGCGGACGAATACGGCGAACAGTAGCCGCACTTGGAGAAGCGCCTCAAGAGATGTCTTCGTGAATCACGTCTCTTAACTCACTCCACTGATTGAAATCACGCGGATTTTTGTTGAATAACCATTGTTTTAGTATTCATTCTCATTCTTAGCGAATAATTATTACTTTTTAAAAGGTCACAACATTCGTTCTTCAAAAAAATTTCGGACAGTGTGTCCCTAAAAGTTCAATAAAACTGTCCCGATTAGTATACTGTATGCAATGCACCCATGTACTCCATTATGTGTTCACTTCCGAAACTAACGCCAAAGAAACTATGAAAATCATCACTTCATTAAAAAAACAAATATTTATTAGGTATACATGATATACCCGGAATTATTGTTAAATTTTCGCCGCCCATTTTATTAAATCCACTTATAAATATTTTTCATAACCCTTTATCAGAAGCGGTGTTTTCTAACATTTTTAAGAGAGCTTAAGTGAAACTTTTACACAAGAAAGGAAACAAACTCAATAATGGAAATAATCGACCAACTTCTCTACAACGCACTTACTCAAAAATCCTTGAAAAATTGTTTTATAAGCGTCTACTATATTTTTTTACCAATAAATAACATTCTCTTTGACAATCGACACAGTTTTTGGAAATCCTTTTCCACTATCAGCGCCATATTTTCTTTCTTAATCGATGTCACCACTTGGAGAAGATCGTCAGGATTTTTTTTCTTCATTTGTCCAAAGCACTCGATGTCATCGATAATGAAATTCTTCTTTCAAAATTGCTATCTTTTGGCATTCGTTGACTTGCAAAAGATAGATATCAACAGGTATTACAAAATTGTTCGGATAATTTGTAAATCTCGCCTACGAAGCTATTTAATCCTTTATATAAAGAATAACATATTTTAACATTTCCCTGCATTTATATTTATGAAACTTGTGTTTTTTAAGACCGAATTGAAAAAGCGCCACCCTTGTTTCATACATAACAATTTTGTTCACGAGCACAATACTCGCTATAGGAATAATATTCATCGTCCTGGAGTGACAACCGCTCTTTGCCAGAAAGGGCAATATCATTCGGGAATCGTTCTATTTAAATTCCTTCCCAAAAATAAAAAACATTATTAAATTGAATCTCTTCAAATCCACGATTAAGAACTATAACTTTTAGGTTTACCTCCTGCACCAGAGCTTCTACGATATAAAATAATTTATTGAATCTAATAAAAGTTAAATCCGTCCCGTACTTTATCACGCCATTGGATTTTTTTCAGTTCAATAGGGATCAAATTAATAAATTTAAACAAATTTTAAACTCATATAACGGAAAACGATAGATAAAACTACTTAGAGGTGTAGGTTCAATATTTTCCCCACATTTTCGTTTTTCTATCTCGTAAACAAAAGATTTTTTTTCATAATTGTTCGAGCACAACGCAATAAGTAGAATTGAAACAAACTGTATTATTTGCAATTTTCGGCAGTCCCTATATTTAATTCCTAAAAGATGATGATGTCATCCTTATCATTCATATTTCTCTCCCGAATACACCAAAAACAATACATTTCATTATGAATATTGAAAAAGTACTTTGAATTTGTCGTCGGTATTTTGGCAACGCTATTCGGCGTTCCATGGAGCTAATAATGTGTAGATTTGGATATTTCATTGTTGATGACAATGTATGCCCTCCTTAACACTTTACGTATTATTAATCTCCAAGTTACTTATTTATCAGAAATATTTTCTGAACGATTCAAGGATTTGTAAGAAAAAGGTATGAAATGTAAACGAGTTGCTATTGTGAGAAGCAGCTGCATTTGTATTCAAGCGGAGCTGCGCCATTCCCATGCTAATGGTGACGCTTCTGTCTCCATGAATATTCCTGAGCTCGCTTCGCCATTTGCACTTGCGAGGAAAAATTTAGGAAGATTTCTCGTAATATGAATCTCCCTATACATGACTACATCCCAGCAGCCTTGAAATCACGTAAACCAACTATCCAAACAGCTGCTTTGCCTAAATGAGAGCAGCTTCCAAATCCGAACGGAATGGGGGAGACAATGCATCCGCAAAAATCCACAACTCTCTTAATACCAGACAAAAGCCCTCGGGCTTCGATACGCCTCCCCAACCCAACCCAACCCAACCTAACCTAACCTAACCTAACCTAACCGCGGTGGAAGATGCGCGGCCTCCCAGACTGCACGCCACGTGGTGGAGAGTTGACAGCAGACTTTTGACGTCTGACTGCAATCGAATGGATTGCGAAATTAAACTTATTTCTGTAACGGTTTTAAAGAACAATTTGATTATTTTTAATCTCACTAGTGGTATTTTATATTTCAGACTCCGTTTCTTCCACTGTAAGTCACGTGTATCCACTATGAAATAAAAAATAAAACTAATACAAGATAAAATTCGAGAATCAATTAGTTGATTGTAGTTGACGTGCTCATCATCATTTTGTAACAGTTTTTTGACAATAAAATAATTATTTTCTCTGTCAAGACACAATTTTCAAGTTAACTATAGTGACCTTTTCAATTTGTTAATTAACTTTCCAAAATAAATTTCTTCCTTCGTCATCTGAATGCATGGAGGTTTCCTCAAGAGAAAGAGTCTTCTCATAGCACGCGAAGTGCAAATTAACATTTCGCGAACTGAAGTATTGTGTTTAACCAGGCGGATGTTCTGAACAGATTGTGGGACAGAGATAACGAGTAACTTCCTAAAAATGCAATGGTGACATGAAGTATCTTAAATTAAGTGAGGTATTTATAAGTGATAAATTAAGTGAGATGTTTATTCTTTATAAAAATTTGAATTGAGAATATCATTTATTTGGGTTTTGTGCAGAATTTTTTTCAAAGCCATTTATTTCCCATATTTGTTTCCGATATACAACAGAGAGGTGTATCAGAACAGTTTCTGTCTCGTCTGATTAAGAGATCTTCTGGAAGCATTGCTATTCCGCTTGGTTGAAGCCGTTCATGAACAACAAAATCTACATTTGCACTCCTGAAGTTGGAGAATGGTGCTTTCCGTCGTAAAGTAATCAGCATATCTGACAATAGTACCAAGTTCCTGTGATTGCGATACTGTGTTCTTTGTGATCAGGGATGTAATTGGAAGCAGACAGAGACGGAATGGAAGCCACTTGGAATGTGTTGCGAGACTCAGCGACAGCTGTGGAAGGGGAAGCGTCTGTATAAAACGCGAGCCGTCTCCAGACGCTGCCAGTACACGCTGAGCTCCATGGCGATGCAGCTTCAAGAGGCTCCGCGGTGAGTTCACGTATGGATTGTGTCGAATAATTTACCGACTTCAGCTGCTCAATCAGACTCATTTCTCATATACGTAGCAAGTAGAAAATATTGTAGAGAAATCCGTGTTGGAGGTCGTCGACCGCAGAGCTTCGCTGTGACATTAGAGAAGATGCATCTAATTCGGCCGTATGAGTTTATAAATAACAAAAATGTGGATAGTATGAATGCGTCTTCTTTATACCAACTCCGAACCTCCACATACGACGGTCTACTTTGTGAGAACGTGGAAAGAGATCCTCCGAGTCTTCTAGTTTTATAACCCCGTTTCAGAGAAGAGATGAGACGATTTTACTGTCGATGGAGGATTCGGAATAATTTTCATCTGAACGCTTCTTAGCATAGTATGAAATTTCCGTCGATTAATACGCAATTTCTAAAACGTACTTACATTCCATGGAAAAGAGTCGAAATGAGACAACCTGATCGATCTCTTCCACGCGCTGTGACGGCCCTTTCCTCGTCAAGTCGTCCACCGGACATCTCATGTCGTATCGCCTCCGAGTCCGACTATTTGAAGCGAAGGAAACTTTCGAATACTTTGGATTCTCTTCCCAATACATGTTGTCCAAACGATTCACTTCCGCAGATCCATCCCGGCCCGGGTTTTCTTCCGGTTTCCCTTCGGGTAGTGGCGGATTTTCCTCGGGTGGGAATGTCATTAATACGTTTGTTTTATAGAAATCTCTTAGATTGCGGTGAACCTCACCGCTAGGTAACAGATTAAACATGTTACGTCGAATGAAAATGGGAGACGAGACCGGGGATCGAACCCGGGACCTTGAGCTTTGCGCGCTCATGCGCCTACCGACTGCGNGGATGGCGCAGTCGGTAGGCGCATGAGCGCGCAAAGCTCAAGGTCCCGGGTTCGATCCCCGGTCTCGTCTCCCATTTTCATTCGACGTAACATGTTTAAACGTTTGTTTTATTAATCTCGATTTTTTACTGCACTAATATCTACAATTTATTTTGCATAATAAATGGATAACAGTAAGTATTCATTAAATAATTTCTTTTGTAAATATTAAATGCGCCACTGCCCACGGGCCCTTGATCGGAATTGCTGGGATGGGCCCTTGCTTGTTTCCGGGGAGTAACTTAGTTTATTGCCCCCCACGTGGTCATACCCAGTCTGCAACTGCTTTTTTGATAATTAAGTTTTTTATTATTTATTACAGATAAGTATTTTCTTCTCCCTTATGAGGCGATATACTAGCACTGATCACGCATGTAGACACCGGTGGAACATACTCCATTTGAAGGCAGTTGGAATTTCTTCTGGAAATATAACGCTCTCTCAACAGTTGATTCGTTTCGTCCCCTGTCGCAGGATTCTCACAACAAGTGCAATATTATGACAATTTGTTTTGTAAATAATAAATTATGAGAAATTTCAGAAATCTCACAATCGAAACGTGATTCAGTGTAGTTGTGAAGAAAACTTCGGCCACCGGTTCTCTTTCCTTCACACATTCGAAGTGCTTCGAATTGTAGTTTATTCAAACTGCACTCGATAATAAAATATTTATCACTGAAGAACGTAAATGTTTAGAACTGTTGACACGAAAAAGTAGCTTCGCGAGCGAAAAATAATAATAAATTTATTGTCAAAAAGCAGTACAAACTGCGTATGACCACGTGGAGGACAATAAGCTAATTTACTCTCCGGAAGCAAGCAAGGGACCATCCCATCAATTCCGATCAAGGGCCCTAAGGCAGAGGCGGATTCAAAAAATTTCAGCAAAAGTTCCTAGATAAGATAAAAAGTTGGCTACGAGTTATAATACATATATAATGTCAATATGTTTGTAATTTAACGCAAAAAATTACATGTACAAGTTATTATCGAATTATAGATTATTATAGATNATAGTGTTTAAAAATCTTAAGAGTTGAAAAAAAACACACTAAATTCACGATATATTGTTACAATAAACACGCCCCTAGACAAAGCCTAGAGAACCTGTATAAGAAATCCGTTTCTACCCGAAGGAAAAACGGAGAAAAACCCAGGCCAGGATGGGGCTATTGCAGAGTGCCATTGTGCCATTGCAGAGCCGCGGCCTTGCTGTGCTGCGCCTTGCTGCTGGGGGCGGCTTACGGGGACGGCGACACTGCTTCCGCCCCCGACGCCGCCGCGCCGCTCCCGGCCTCCGCCCCCACCCTGGAATGCCACATGCGCAAGTACAGCTACAAAGTCGTGAAGGGCGATAGCAACGGGCGCCAGTGCTGGGACTACGTGGCGGTCATGTCGTGCTGGGGCCGTTGCGACTCTCGCGAGGTGAGTTGAACGCGCGGCGACGCCCGGCGCTCTCCCGCTGCACGCCTCTCCGTCCTCCAGATCTCCGACTGGCGCTTCCCCTACAAACGCGCCCACCACCCCGTCTGTCTGCACGGCGCGCGCGAGCCCAACGCCGTCACGCTGCGGTACTGCGACGCGGGCGTCGAACCCGGCACCGAGCGCTACGACTTCCTGGAAGCGCTGTCGTGCCGCTGCGCCGTCTGCAAGTCCAGCGAAGCGAGCTGCGAGTCCAGCAAGGGCTTGAAGGCGCCTCCGGGTCCTGCTCGAGCGTCTCTGCCTCGTCGCCAATAGCTGCCTCTCGCCTCCTGTACCCAATAAAGAAAATAAAATGATTCCTTTCGTGTTTTGGGCTCTCTAATTACGCTTGAGATAAATATTTGACTAGAACACAATTCGAAAGAAGTATTACATTGCGCTTGTATTTAAAAAAAGAGCGTTGCTCGTTTTCAAAATGTAGTTCAAACACCTTCACTGTTTGGAAGAAAAGAAAAAAAAATGTATCGTGATATAACGATCCATTTTTAAATGCACTGTATTGCTTAATATATCAGATCCTTGGAATGCAATTCTATTTCAGCATGATATGGATTTTCGTCTACAAACGCTATTTCTAGGTACCTCGATAATTTTGACGAAAACTGACTGAACATTTTACGATATGCAACTTTATCTTCGATGAACATACACAGTTTAGAGGCCGAATGCCACGTAAAAGGACCTTTGCGAATACAGTTCAAAAATAACCAATTATTAAGAGAGCTTTAACGTGTGAATTGCTATGTTTTGTACAAATGATTGGCCTGTGGTGATGAACCTTTGAAGATATCAAAATGTGATAAAAACATAATTATGCACAAATGAAAAATATGACATCACACAATATCACGGCGTTTTCTTTCATTGTGGTATTTGTAAATGGGAAATGTAGCGTGCTATTGAAGCTTGTCTACGTGGGGCGATAGGGTGTAGGAGTTGGGTGGAAGAGCTATTGTTAGCTGGGTTTACCTACAACTCGGCTCATGTGGAGGTGTTTAGTCGGAGTAGTTAGTAATAGTTAAGAGTTATTGATGCAGAAGAAGGAGACTTTGCTTTTCAGTAGTCACAGATTTATGAACTGAGACATTAACGTGAAAAGCTACAAATTTTCTCTCTCACCCGGTGTGACTGGCAAGCAAGCATGCTAGCTGTCAGCAGTCAAATTATGATGACAATTAAATTTTTAACAAAAAAAATTATCGTTAGTAAGTTATGATTTTGGACAACGGTAAATTCTTCTAAATTCAATTTTGAATTCCCCTCTCACTTTTCTTTCGCCTAACGGTCTAAATCCGAAGAGAGAAGAATCGGTTCATTCTCTACGAGACTGATGAAGGTTGGGAGTCGAACCATTGGTTATTGTTTTTATTATGTTGGATGTAACGTATTTACCTGGTTTCGCTGCCACCCGCTCTGATTCGGTTTCAAGAAAACGATTACTATTTCCTTGAAGCAATCAAACAAAGACTATTTATACAAACATATACAACTGTTTATACGTTGAAGAATACTTATCTCAAGTCTTTTTGGAAAGACACTTCCCAGCGACACGAGATGTCTCCTCTACCCCCTTCCTACATCTCTCGTAGTAGGGAACCGAATCGCTTCCGGGTCTTTTATCGGTTAGGGAGGGGGACGTTGCTTGGTCCGTTGCCTGGTCCCCGGGTCATGCGTGCGGAGGGGTGCCTTCTCGGCGTTCTTGGCATCCGCCCCTCAAGTACAGTTTATTGACTGACCCCTTCGTTGGACAGGTCCTCCACCCCCGCTGTCTAGATTTCTACATTCCTCGAACCTTCTTCGTCGTAATGCGCATTCAGTTCCGAGTTAACCGCCCTCCTAAGGATAGCTTATCCACTGACCCTTTGCTGGCAGGTGCACCCACTTTGCGCAGCTGTCGTCTTTTCACAGTAACGCATCCCTGAGTTCCGAGTCCTCTCCTCCCTCCATCGACCCTCCGCTGTGCATTGTCCGTTGTGGGCCCGTTAGTTCAAAACCCAGCACGTGCAGGCTGTTACATGGACAGGCCAAGGAGAAATAGATTTAGCACTAGAAGCTCATCCTACTTGTTTCTCATACATAAATACTTTTACAAATAGTGCGTGCTAGAGGGTAAATGTAATTTCTGAAGGTGTATTTGCCGGATTGGGTGGCGGCGCTAGTAAAGATCATAGAAGGGTCAATGAATATGTGAAACATTATACGTATGTGCATAATATTGGTTCACAGGGAAACAAAGATTAACCAACATAAAGATTTACTTTCTGATTTGCATTCCTCAGTGTTTTCAATCAGTCTGATAAGCTCTAAACACTTTTATCCTGAATACAAGTCTTCTACAGGAAGGACATACAGGTAACAAGGAAAAGATATATAAAAAAATGTTCATGAAGATTCACTTCTGTTTCTCACTCTTGGTGGGTTCTATCCTTTGCATATGTATGTATGCACCTTCGTTACGGCCAGCGAGGACCACGTGCTAACGAGAATCTGGTATTGCTTTGAGTTTACTCACTAGAAACATCGCTGAATTTGGGAGAGGAGGAACAGCGTGTAGATAGGATCCAGATTGCTGCATCCGAGAACTACAACTGCGGTGGTGAGTCGCAGAGGGTGAACATTTCATGCGCCACAGCTATTTAAACTGAGACATGGAAATAAAGAGCTACAAATTTTATCTTGCCCCGGGGATTGAACCCGGGATGACTTGGTGACGAGCGATCACGCTGACACCGTAGGGGACTATGCTTTGCATAACTTATATTTAAAATAAAACACGATAATACAAAGCAATTCACATAATTTATTGGAGGTTATTATTCAGGACACAATTTTGACCAGACAATCTTATTCATGACATTTTTTAGGACATAATCTTAATTTAGAGGGTAATTTTATAATATTTAAAGCTTGTCATTACAAATTTGACCTGAATCTTGGCTTTTGACTGTATACTGAAGCTTATGGGTATCTGCAAAGAATATTCATAGGTCAGTTCACAAAGATATGAAATGAAATATTCAATGTTACCTTTATACCCTCTTACCTTGGGAGGTGGAGAATGATTATATTGACCACGCCTAGAAGCATTATGCGCGCCGTGATACTTAGATATTGCACGGGTGTTTCATAAAGCAAGGAGGTACCCAGGAAGAGACTGCGAGGCATTTCTTGAGACACCCTGATAATTTGTACATTTCGCCTTGTCTGTGCGACAGGCGTGAAGAATAGACTGTTCTGGAAAGAAAAACATAATAGGATGATTGACAAAAATTGACAGCTTTAGGAGGTGGACATAGCTAATAAACGTATAAATTATATTGTATATTTTATTTCAAAAAATGAAAGAGCTAAGACATCTGGAATGATTATTATTTTGTGAAATTTAAAAAATTCATTAATATTTCACGAAAAAACATGTCAATTTCGTGAATCTCTACAAAATTTAAGTAGAGTATTTGAGTATCAGATTTTCGGATCAAGTGTCCGAGAACGGCTTTAAACTGACCGCGGCGCAGACTACAGACTAGTGTGTGACCGCGGCCATACTTGGCCAAACATGGCCATGGGATCCCAATGGCCGATCACCCTCGGCCGTCCAGATTTCAATGGCCAGCCACTGACGGCCACACAGATTTCAGTGACCATCCAATAGCCATTTTTACCTGAGGGAATGGCCGTTGGGCGTAAACAGATAGCCTCTCATCAAAGAAAATTATGCTCGAATGCTTCACGAGTGTAAAAGTTATCCCAAGATGCTACACTTCACTCACCCTTCTCTAGTTTTTCCGCTAACGACGCTGTTCTCCTTTTGGCGTACTTTCAAAATACTTACCTTGGAAAGCTGCGTTCCTTCCATCGGCACATTTTATTTTTCGGAATTTTCTGTTCTTTATTATCGTGCCTACGTGACTGCTGCGCACAATACCTTACTCCTCCAAGAGAGAGAGAGGGCGATACCAAACAGTGCCATTTATCACATAGCAGTGAGTCTATTTCTATGTAAGTCGTTGGCGCCTCGTGTCTCCAATCGCAGAGATGAAAAATTATAACGTGGAAAGAGAAAACGTAAAACTTACTTGTTTATTCTTCCAATCGAAAGTTATATATAGAATTATAGCTTTTATTAGTATTTGTCGGTTCTTTTGTAAGATAATTTGGCCAAAGTTAAGGAGTTGGTCCAACAAGGGTTCGAAAAAATAATTAATGTCATAATACTACAAATATTATTGCGGTTCCGAAAATATAAGCCGTATTCTTCGCTTTTCATATTTACGATAGTTATAAAGAAATATTGTTCCGCACTATTTTCTTCTCTCCGCCGCCGTTTATGTTAGTATGTTAGGGTATGTTAATTATAATATGGCCTTGAACAATTATAAGCAATTGTTCGGTCACAGTTGGCGATGTTAGGTTTGTTAGACCCGGCGATTCCGTTTTAAGAAAATATGTTGTAAGTGTGAAGATGAAGGCGATGGTGGAGGTGCAGCACTCGCGGAAGGATATACGAAGAATAAGGTTATTTTTCTACAGCTTTGGACCGGAAGGTTAACTTGGTCCGATATTTTACCCAATTAACAACAATAGACACCTTCGAAATCAACAGTGACCTCCAGAAGGCGTACGATCACTTGCTTCGATATATCGATAATCGAATCAGTGCACTGGAGGGAGTCAATTAGAATATATAATTACTGCTCCACAAGTGAACGCGTTAACTCCATTAATCTCGTAAACAACTCTCTGAAACATCCCCTGTCACTCACAAGCACCTCATTTTTTGATTTGCAACCACATCTGACTGCACTACCTCGCCCTGCACGGTACGGTCGGATACAGTCGATTTCAGTTTTGTTGGAAAACCGACCAGACTCGAATTTGTCCGCATTAAAACTGAATCGAATCAAAGCGAATTTATCTGAATCAGGATATAAAATTAATTTGATTTCTAAAAAAATAAGTGATTGTAAGGTTAATTTTTACAATTAAATTGAAGTACCGAATTGGAATTATGTTCTTATTAGTTTTATGAAATACAACATATATTAAATGGTGTAATTAAGCGTGTAACACATTTAATGAAAAATAAATTAAAATCGAAATTTGTTTAATTATTTAATGTTTTAATAAAATTCGACCACAAAATTCATACAAAAATTCTTCACAAAATGTCAATTTAATTAACGAATTTTGAACACAAAAACATAAAAAATACTATTTGACGCAACGTTCACACCATTCTGCATATGATGTGAGCAGTGCATTTGTTGACCCAAATCGGCAAGAAAATGTAAAGAAGTATGTTTTGTCTTTGTTTTTAAAATTTGTTAATTAAACTGACATATTGTGAAGAATATTTTTCTGCACATTTTGGTCGAATTTAAATTTATTAATAATTCACGCAGGCGCAATGCAAAATTGTTAACGTTTTATTTATTCATTGAGTAAAGCAATGATAAATTTTTAAATAATAATTGTTCATTTTTTACACCAAACAGATACAATTTACTAGCATGTAATTGTTTTGAACAAAAACACAGTAAACAAAATCACAGTCTAAAAATACAGTATCATTTATGTAAGTCGACTTGGACCAACTGTACCGTCACCAAATAAGCGTTCATGATACTCAGCAAAAGTAATACTAATATTAATAATAATAATAATAATAATAATAAATTTATTGTAAGAAAAGTAGTTACAAACTGCGTATGACCACGTAGTTTCTCTCCAAATAAATAACGTATCAAAGAAATAAGGTACACTAATAATAAAAAATGTGAATTATACATAATCATTCGTATTTTATCATGATAAAATAAGAATGTTTTTATGAATACGTGCTGTAAATTCGAAATGGTTTCCAACTTCCGCTGTAAGTTCTTTATTCGGATTGAATTCTAATAATCCAATAGGTGGTATCAACCAAATCTACGGTTCATATACGCTGCCCGTCAAAATTTATCGCCCCATAGCGCTTATGTTATCAAAGCTCTCATGTATTGTCAAGACACTCCCTTATTAGAAGGTTTCTGTGCCACCCCGTTCACGCGGAGTCATTCGTTCGAGAGGTGAAAATTTCGAGAAAATCAAACAAAAATATTACACTTTTAAGACGTAGGGGAGACCTAGTCTCAGTACTCAATGAAGTACACTCCAGTAGCTGATATTAAAAAATCGCCAGCATCAGAAGACCCCCCCTATTTCCTCTGAAGAGTGTTTTTCAGATGTTCCGAATCTAATGACGATGTGTTCTATTCCAAGGGACATGGTTTACATGTTTTCTTCACCAGCACGACTCCCCCTTCAACATTTCACCCCTTTCCGAGAATTTGATTTTCTCACGTTTAAATCGACAGGGAAAAATGCATCTTGCATCCTTAAGTTCAAGTCTTTTTATCTGTAGTGGTTGAATGCGACTTTTACGCCGTCAGAAGCACACAACTTTGTTGCAATAATTTTGATGCGCAGTGTAGTATGTGCCCGCTCGTATTAATTGCAGACCCAGAAGAGTTGATTAAGGAATAGCTAATATATACTCGTCTGGCTACCATTGTCTTTCAACCGCAGCGAGGCCTCAAGAGTTGGGTGGTAAGGTTATTGTTAGTAGGTGGGTTGCTTAACTGGATATACCAGAGGTGGGGAACCTTTTTACCATTAGAGGCCACATTTAAATTGGGCAGCAATAAGAGAGGCCGCATAAGCTGATTGACCTAAGAAAGTGACTTTTGTGAAATTATTATAGTTTTTCTATAGATTTAACAATTTATTGCATTATATAGAAAAAATAAAATATAATACTACAAAATTTTAAATATAATATACATATAAAATAATATAAAAATATTATAAAAAAATACAATAAAAAATATTTTTTTATTCACTAAGTTAGTGACTTATTTGGCTTTGTTTTTTGTTTGACAGTAATTGTATATTTGGATCAAGCTTCGTAACACACAGCTTTAATTGATCCTCTAAATGTGCATCTGTAATTTGCGTTCTTAAATTTGTTTTTATTTTTGACATGAGAGAAAATGTTGTCTCGCAACAGTAGGTACTTCCGAAGCAGGAAAGTAAACGGCGAGCATGTTCTCGAAGGCATGGATATTCAACAGCATTTTTCCAGATTTCTATGGGATCCTTTTTAGCGTTAAAAAGGGATTTGATGATACTATCTTCCCCTAAATCAATTAACTCCATTTGTAGTTCTGCAGGAGCCTCGGATATATCTATTAAATGTGGTTCAAATGCCAGTTTCATAGCAGGAGTGTGCTCGTCAAAATCAGAAAATCTATTAGTATACTCTTCTATTAAACAATCCAAGACACCTACATATTCATCGAATATTTTATTTTCACAGTTCTGCTCATTTAACATTTTAGCTAGCTCCGGGAAGTGTTGTGCAGATATTTCCGATCGACAAAGCAATGTTTTGAAAAATGATAATTTTTTTCTAAACGCTTGGATCTTTTGCCACATTTCATAAATATACCTCGTTTCACCTTGCAGGCAAATATTTAAATTGTTTTGTTTTGTCATCATATCAGACAAAAATGCAAGGTTTCTGAGAAATACTTCATCTGATAGATCACATTGTTTTCCTTGTTCTTGATAAAAGTTTAAAATTTGTCGTCGTAAAGACAAAACTTTTATCAAAACCTGACCTGTTGATAGCCAGCGAACCTTGCAGTAGTATGGTAGGTCAACACTATACGTTTCCTCATCTAAAGAGAGCATCTGCCGAAATTCACGATGACGCATTGCATTTACGCGAATATAGTTGACAATGGCAATGGTTCTATCCAGAGTGTCTTGCAAAATGGTAGATTTTGCGCAAAGATTTTGCTGATGCAAAATGCAGTGAAATGATATCAATTTTTTCAAGTTTAAGTTTTCCTTTTTTAACAAAGCAACGAATCCTTCTTTTTTGCCTCTCATGGAAGGTGCGCCATCGGTGCAGACACTGACTAAATTACTGACATTCAATTGTAATTTATTACATACTTCTTTGAAGTTTTCGAAAATATCGGCTCCGCGAGTTCTTCCAGTTAGTGTACCCAACGCAAGTAGTTCTTCGTAACATTGAAAATCTTTAGTTATAGCACGAATAAAATATAAAACTTGTGCCGAATCTGTTTTATCAGTGCTTTCATCTAAAGCAATTGAAAAATAAACATCTTCATTTTGTATAATTGTATGAAGTTGCTCTGTTACATTTTGCGCTAATTCGTGCTGTCGATCTGTTACAGTTCTTCTTGAAAGAGGTAATTGTTTGTATTTGTCGACATTTCTTGGATCTAACATACTCACTGCTTCAACAATACATTCTTTAATTATTTCAATGTCACTAAATGGTTTGCCCCTTTTTCCAAGTATATGTGCTATTTTATACGTAACAGCAACTGCAGCGGAATTTTGATTTACAAAGGCACTAAAAGATGCCTGCTGATGATGCTTCTCATTTTTCAACTTTTGAAGTGCAGCTTTTCGTGATTCACCTTCTAAAGCGAAATATTTATGTTCTTTATGAGTCAAATAGTGTTTATTTGCATTCGCTTTTTTTTAAGTATTTAAAACTGTATTGCACAACAAACACATCATTTTATCTTTCTCAGCAGTAAAGAAAAAATCTAACTCCCATTCTACATTAAATGTTCTGTTTTCATCACCTAATTTTCTTCTCTTACTATTTGACATGATGGATAAAAAAACGAATATCAAATAATATCTTTAACAAAGTGTATACTTTCTAGAAATACAATAAAACCGTGTAACTGTTATAAGCACGCACTGTTAACTACAGTTTGCTGAAGATCGCAACAGGGAAGCGTTGAGAGATGCGAGTCAGAGAAGCCAAAGCAAGGTGTGACACTCAAATGGGAGATCTGAAACCGAAGAAAAGAAAAAAGAAAAAAATAAGAAAAAAGAAAAAACACACACACACATAAGCCGGCTTTTTTTTCGTTTAGTTCATTCTTATTGCAACTTGGGGGCGCTAAAAACTGTTTAAAAAATTAACATTGAGTGTCCAAGTCTGAAACGGATGGTCTGTGGGCCAGAGCCTCGCTCATGCGTGTTAGAGTCCGTTTCAGACTAGTATTCTGACGTCATGTTACAATATGACTGTCTTTGGCGGGATTTTTCGCGCAACTGTCATGGCGTTGATGTACAATAGTTGTTTGAAACGAACTCTACCATTTTGTACTAGGTGGCAAAGGGCCGCACAAGAACCTCGCGGAGGCCGCAGGTTCCCCACCTATGGGATATACCAACAACTTGGCCCATGTAGAAGGGGCTGGTAGTAGTAGTTAAAGTTATTGATACTAGGAGCAGCTGGATAGAGGAAGGAAGGTTTGCTTTCAGTCGTCACAGCTATATGAACTGGGACATTAATGTGAAAAGCTACCCATCGGGAATAGAACCCGAGATGGCTTGATGATGAGCGACAACACTACCACCTGAGCCACGGGTGAGGCCAGAATGGGTTCACTCATTCCTGAGAACAGTTTGTATACACCTGTTTTCGTTCATTAATCGTTAACTCTGTCTGTCCAGTTATTATTACTACTGTCGGCGCAAAGATTACGTAGACTCAAGTTTACACTGTGACACCATCTCAATGTATTGCCAGAATGCAATGAAACAGTCATCAAATGAAAAGAAATATCTTCAAATTTTATGTAAATGTATTTTTAAAAATTTTTGGGTCAAATAAAAAAATAATTTTTTTTGTGCTAATATCCATGAAAAATGCAAATTTTTCTCGAATTCTAAACTAAATCTTATCTTTGATTAATTATTTTGTAAAAACTAGTTACTGCATTGACTCCAAATTTTAATAGATGACAGATATGTTCTTTATAAACACTTAAGTTAAGTTTGAAGATTTTATTTCATTTGTAATTTTTTTCTTGGAAACTTTGGGAACTTTCTTTAACTTTCTTATCTTTTACCTTCTATTCAAAGCAGCGGTGGCATCGCCACACAATTGTAGAAACCATGGATCAGTATCCTCTTCGTTCCCAGAGTCCATATAGTCAAACGTTTAATATCTTGCGGGTCACTTAGATATCCAATATAATCGGTTTTATAATTGTTAAATAGAAAGCTAATTATATTTTAGTGCCATTAATCTTGTTAAAAAAGGCTGACTATATTCAGGTATAAAGATTAAATGAAGAAACACATTACGGGTTTTAGCACCTATGAATGGAGGTAGCAAAGTACTCCTAATTCACAAGATGGTGCAACAAAAGGAATGGTGCAATGGAGAAAACTGGAGACTAGCAGAGGCATGCATACACTTAAAATGGAGGAGCCAATTTCCCATACAGCTTTTTCTTCTTCTTCTGTCTTTTCAGTATATTATGACCAAAACAGTCCTTGTGGGCAAAAGACCACAGGTTACCGACCCCTGGTTTAAACAATTGTCACTCCCTTCCTCCCTTAGAGGGCTGCAAGTGTGCATCATTACTCCAGTGACCCTCAGCACAAAGTATCTTGGTGCACATGTAAGACCTCTGCCAGAAAAAGTACGTAACACACACAAAAAATAGAAAATAATTATTGGTAAGAAGACAATCTTTTGGACAAAATTCAGTCACAGTGGCAACATGACGCATTCATAGAGGGAAAAGAGGAGCATGCAGTGGGTAGTAGCTCCAGCTTTGCAGTCCAAATGTACTAAAAACGAAATGAGCTAAATATCAACTCATAACAAACTATCAATTGTGTTTGTGTTCTTAATCGTATGAAATTTGTTTAAACAATTGTATGGTTATTCTAACAGTGCTTTGAATGGAATTTATAGGTAAAAAATAACAAATTAACTAAGGCTCACAAATTTTACAACAACAACAAAAATAACAATTTGAAATAAAATCTTAACTTGTCCCACGGCTAGTTTTTTGTTGAAGACAGTTGGGTTCTGCACAATTCTGCCCTTCGCATAACCCTTACCAGTGCCGTTGGTACAAAAGGTTGAAAGTAGAGAAGAGTTATCACATTTTTCTCTGTTTTAGATTAAAAACAGGAAAAGTGTTTGAGTAATCAACTTTAAGTAAATACATCAAGTAATTACCTTTCTTGTTCACATAAAATATTTTCCCACGATCAATCTGGGAATTAATACAGAGTATTGGGGTGGATGCCCCCTTAATAGATGTGGTTAGATAGTTGAACCTTATTTTTATGAGTCTAATGACACAAAATTAAATGATTTTGGTCACGAAACGATCAATTTAAACCTAGAATAAACCCAACTTCGAAAAAGGGTTCAAATATTAAAAGGGTTGTGTTTCACGGGATTACTCCCATTGGTGAGAAAATACTTAAACCAAGTACCTTGGACAAGCGCACATCATCCCGAGTTGTTTTGAAACATATGAAGGGGGAGGGTGGAAATGGGCTGCAAGGTTTTCAGAAATGTGCTAGGTTTTGTAGTCAGCTTCTAGCCTGTACTCACGAGACTAATTTGTGAAGGAAGAAAAACTTGTAAAGGAAATTGCTTGTTTCTGTTTAATTTGGAGCCCATAATTATAATGTATGATATACCACTCTCTTCATTTTCTGTGGAGTCGGAGTTGCCGAGGGTGGTAGGGTTTGACAAGGGGAGAGCAGGCTCTTGCCAAATAAACTCCTTGGTCCGGCCCTTTATCTCCTGTTTTTTAGGATAATATTGGAAATAATTCATTATTCTGTATAGTATGTAAGAGATAAAAATATTTTATAATGTTAGTTGCAAATTTTTTATTGGAATAAAATCATTTCACTTTTAAACAATATGCTTGGTAATTGTAATTTTTACTTTTCAGTGTTTGTTATAAAGATATGACTGTAAATCAAGGAATTGAGCGATAAAAAAGGAAGTTCCTAGTCCCTTTAGGTGTTGATTCTAGATTTTTTTTAGATTCAGCACACTTTTAGAGCTTTTGCTGAGGAAATAGTGTTTATATTGTTCACAGAAAGAAAACCAGAGAGTGCATAGCTTATAGTGCAAATATGAAAAGGTAGTTTCCATAATAAAACAAATTGTATATCAATTTTTGATTTTCAGAGGGTATTTTGTTCATTATGTTGTTTATTTATTAGATTAACTTTTGTAGCAAAACCAGTTGATGGGAAATAATTGAAAAATTTATTATATGATTCAGATGATAGTTAGATGGTTATGGAGAAAAAGAGCTAAATAAAATTGGTTTATAAAAGGGCTATTTAATACATACATTGTTACATTTATATCTTTTTTTAAAATGAAGTTCAGACCATAAGGCTTGCTCTCCCAACTAATCACATGTTATTACTATAACCAACAACTAACCATTAGTGAGTAAGAAATGGAAGGAGAAAAGTGTTTCCGAGGAATGTGAGGTACTGAACCGACATTGATCTGCAGAAGGTGAGACGAACCCTGAAGTGGCATAAAAAGGTAAAAATATGAAGGGAAAGGGAACGTACACTGAAATCACTACAACGAAACATTAAGTGAATGATGATGATAATGATCGCATGACATTATTCTCCCAGGACTAATTTGGAGGTTCTTGCTGCCATCATCAGCTCCTCCCAGCTGAACTTCTTGTGCTCATATGGTGGTGAGTGGATGGACAAATTTTGAAATCAAACAGTTCAGAAATGAAGCCTCAAAGATGAACAATCTATTCTTGAAGAGGTGAATAAATACTCGCACCCAAGTCGGCAGTACCAAATTGATTTATTTTTATTTATTTATTGATTTCCAGTATGTACAAGTGTAATATTACATGAATAATCCCTGCACTTGGCTGCTAGAACTTGCAAAGTATCTTACATCTAATAAATACATTTATCTTTATTCTAGGCTAAGATTATAGAATTTGATTTTGTTTATTACAGCAAGACCAGTAAAGTTTTTCCAGGAAATCATCTAATTGTTAATATCATGTTTTTTAATCTGAAAATGTGCATAATGTTAACATCTTTTAAAAAGTTTGAAATTTTTGATGAAAGTCTGGATGATAGGGTAATTTCCTGAAAGTAGTTTCCTTTCGTTATCTTTTTTAAATTGACTATTTATAAGGCATTTCTTAATCATCTTATTTATCAAAGCTTTTGGAATATCCATTATTTTTAGCAATATTGGCAACGCTATCATACCTGTAAGTTCCATTTGGAATCCTTCAGTGGAGTATTTACAAGTAAATATTACATTGGCTGCACAAAATAAATTTAACTTGAAATCATTAATTAAAGCTAATTTCAAAGAAATTTTGGCACTCAAAAAAGACCAGCAATCTATAGAGTTCATGGTAAAGATTGCAACAAAGAGTACATTAGCTGGACAAAATGAAATATAAAAATAAAGATAAAAGGAACACTAGAAAATTAAACTTATAGAGATTGGGAAATCTCTATAATGAAAAACATAATATTAACTGTGAGTTGATATTTATTAAAAAATATTACTGATCATTTTCAGCTGCTGACTTGAGAAGTATTATTAATTTTTCTTTTTTAAAGAATGGATTGTTGAACTTCAATGTTCGATTTCAGGATGGATTGATTTCTAAATTTATACATCCGCTTATCACTGAAGAAGCATGAGAAGATCAGTCAGAAGGGCTTGATGATGGGAGGAACAGCTTCCTAAACTGGTCCATGGCAAATAATATAATTATAGCATGTAGCAGACATTACTCTATTAACATTTAATTTTAGAGGAAATTATGCCAAATTTTGGGCTTTAACACAGGAATGCTTGTAATAGCTTTGGGGCTGAGATGATAATGCTCCCCCATTCCAAATAATTATGTACTTTCCCCCACTCCCCACTCAAGAGAAAAGTTTTTGTCGCTTTCTGGAAAATGTGGTTTTTTCCACTGACTGAATTATTTGTTTCTCAGAGAACACTTGGGCTCAGGAATAACAGTCGCTGACATAAAAGTTTAAAGAATGCTTTAAAACAAAAATTCATATAGCACAATCATTAATCTAAACACCTGATAGTTTATTTTGTAATGAAAATTTGTATATGATATAATATAGATAATCAATGTATTATCAGTTAATCCAGCACTGTCCGAGTGGCTGCCTGCATGCCGTATGTGGTCCACGAAACTTATTTTATGGTCCACAAGTTATAGTACATTTTACATCAAATTTTTCAATAAAAGTTGAGGGGTCCAACTTTTTGTGGTAAATCTATGCTGACAGAAGTAATATTTTATGCATACCCATTGAGAGAAAATAAAACATTGTTTTCAGAATTACTCCATCACACATTACAATGTGAAAACATCTTGTCATGATACTTATAATAATTTCAAAAACTTTAGAAAAATAATGAAATATACTATTTAGTTTTTCTGTCTTGAAATAATATAAATTTATTGATGAGATTCAAAATATTACATTAATAATAAATAAATATGACGCATTAGTTTATTTGTTAGGCAACATTTTGGCAAACCCCATTCCATACCAGACCCATCAATGGAAAGTATAGAAAAAATATCCCGCGGGTTAATATAAGTTGGAGAGATCTGAGTTCATTTCTTCTAAATAAACGTTCTGTAGATCTCATACTTTCTTTTTAAATAACGAAAAGTTATTTAAAGGAGTGATTTGAAAGATAATTGATATAAAAGAAGTAAGGAAATTGTTCAACTTCTGATGTAAAGCACCACTGTTCTTTCTTAATTTAACAATGTTACAATACATGTAAAATCTTCACTTTAAACTAAATAAAACACAGTGTCACAAAAATGATTTTGAACTGAAAAATGTGTGATATGTATAGTGTGTTTTATACTGTATGTACTGTTATGAAACACTGAGGCAAGCTCCACCACCCTACCTGCCATAATGCAGTGTGGCAATATCAGATAAATCCTCTCCCCTGCAAG
Source organism: Laupala kohalensis (assembly GCA_002313205.1). Classification (NCBI taxonomy): domain Eukaryota; kingdom Metazoa; phylum Arthropoda; class Insecta; order Orthoptera; family Trigonidiidae; genus Laupala; species Laupala kohalensis. Next base: position 100,282 of record NNCF01132999.1, read on the forward strand.
GTGCGGTAAGTAATTTCTGGAGAGGCCTTTTACATTTATATACAGATGCATAAAATAAGTAAGTTAAACATTTATTACTGCTCCCATTAAATGCAGTGTATTATAAATTATTTCGTGGCATGTCTATTCTTATTACTTTTTCTAATGTTCCCAAACTTCTAAATGAACAGTCACATTGTACCAATATCACAAGAAATCTTTCTCACCATTACAATGATTCAAAAGAAAGTTTAAAATTTTGAAAACCCTAATCCCATTCATATCAAAACCCACATAAAAAGAAATAAAGGTTTCTTAAAATGAAATTTAGCTAATTGAAGAGTAACTATTCTTGATTAATTAGTTAATTTGTCATCAGAGCTTTATTATGATGAGTTATCCTTGCTTCCCAGTCCATAGTCAAAAATTTTTCATTATTTCATGGAGAGGCTAGTGTTCTTATTCAAATTGAATTGATCAATACATGTTATTTGTCCTGAAAATTTGATTTATTTTCAATTATATATTTCATATAAACATAGGCTTCTGCGGCCGGAGTCAGTATGAACTTGTCTGTCCGGGACAAACCGCGTCTTAGTAGATACAACTACCAACGTTTCGGCCATATATATTTCTTAAAATAATTTATAATCTTTTATTTCCATATAAGTTCATATATATTTCATGTTGTTATTATGTTAAAAATGGTAAATTAACAATATTATCATAGCACTACATAAAGTGATTTAAACGCAATATGTAGAAAATGTATTTAAACATTTTGTGGGGTGCTGGGAGCCTCTGATCAAACACTGATTTGTTTGGATTTTTAGACAAATCTATATGAATATTTGTAAATTTATTATCATGATTATAGTTATAATTATTATTATTATCATTATGATGATGATATTATTATTATTATTATTATTATATTTCGACATTGCTCTCATACTCAGCCCTGTTGCTGGATATTATTCACCTGCCATTTAACATTTCTATTTTTGGCCAGGCTTTACTTTAGGAAAGGCAATTCAGCCTAATCCCTTAGTACCCATTTCATCCCTGCACCACCTGTTACACTATTCTACTAAACGACAAATAGTATGTACTTTAAACAATATATGAACCTAATGTATGAACTTAAAACAATGTGAGAACTTATAAAAACAATATGATCGTAAAACAATATATAGACAAGTTATATGTGCAAGTTGATATCTACATGATTATTATAACCTTATTACTGAGTTTAAAACAAAAATTTTCTAACTATATGGCACGTTTGCAATACGACTGCTTTTTGACCTCTTCTAGCTACGTTCGTGGGGAACCCTAAATCTGCCAGAGTTTTTGGAAAAGTCTTTGGAAACACTCCGTCAGCCGAAATCACTATCGCATAGACGTTTACTTTGTCCAGCTTCCAGATTGTTTTCATTTGTATTGCCAGTTCCTGGTATTTACTTTTCTTCTCTCCTTCTGTTTCAATGACATCGTGAGTGAGAGGTACGGCGATGTCAATTAATGTTGCGGTCTTCGCCCCGGCGTTAATCACAACTATATCTGGTTTATTAAAATCGATGGTTCGATCCGTCTATCCCAGTACATGATAACACCGTCTCCCTCTGACACTGGTGGTGGGGTATACTTGTAATACGGTGGGGTTGTAGCTCTCTGCAGCATATTATACTTAAAACCCAGTTCTTGGTAAACAATTTTGGCTAGCTGATTGTGTCTGCAGAGGTAAGCGTTATTAGCAAGTAGTGGGCACCCAGCCATATAACATGCTCAATGGATTCACCCGGTCCTCCGCATTTCCTGCACTTATCCTGGACGTCCATTCGTAGGATATGCTTTTCGTAGTTACTCGTTCTTACTACTATATCCTGGATGGCCATAAGAAATCCCTCAGTTTCAGGGTAAAACTGTCCATCTACTAGCAAATCCTGCGACATTTTCGTGTCCAGTCCAGGTTCCTCCAAGAGCCTTGGGAGCTTTCCGTGCAGTGCTTTATTCCGTGGGTCTACGCCTCCTTCTTGCATCACTTCCTCCGGCAGCCCTCTTCCCACTTCTTTACGGGGGAGATACAAGCGTTGGAGTGAGGAATTTGGATGCAAGTACCTGAATTATTATTATTATTATTATTATTATTATTAGGTTTTTAATTTAATGTAGTAGAGTAGTGCAACCAAATACTCTCATTCTAATACTGATAATACAATTCGGAAAAATATTTGAAAAATGATGCCCTAATGTGTTCAAGCGTCCTAAGAAAACACCACGACTTAAAAGAAAGGCAGAGGATCATAATTAATGGACAATTCTGTAGGAGCTGTATTTTATACAGTTGAACCACGAGCATCTCGGCTGAAAGGTACAGCTCACGTTATAGGTCCAGTATGGCATTGAATAAAATGTTTATAGAACCTCCACAATAACGTTGAAAGCATGAAATCGGCATTTCTTCACAAACATACTGTAAGGCAAATAACGTATGACACTATTCCAAACAGGACTGCTGAGAGTTTTCTGAGGGCTTCAGGCAGATTTTGAATTTGGGACCCCCTTCTTTAAACTCTGCACCCTTCCCTAAGTAGGTCCAAAGTACAAATAAGCGTAGAAAAAAACAACTCAAATTTTTTAAAAAATTACACATGTAGTTGGTTCATCATTCTTAGTAGATCATAAAACCTTAAGATACTTTATAAATAAACAAGAGAATATTTAAAATGTAGTTAATAATATCAATAATAATAACTATCCCGAAGGTATATGGGTTTCGCGGACAGTAGAGCTCCGCAATTATTTGACCTCGGTACTAGAAGGAAGAGATGTGGTCAGTATCTCGCTCCGACCGGTTTGATCCCAGGATAGACGCTGGTACTCATTTTACAGGAGGTTGAGTTGGCCTGGGAGTCGGTCTGGATGTTGAGGTGTGATGAAAATCCCCACCCAGCCATCCAACCAGCAGCTCAGCGCTCTACCCACTGATCCACGCTGACTCCTAGTTAATTATATTACATGAACAAATCTAAAATTTTATCGCTAATTACTGTAATTTAACGACTATCTTAATTACTGTTATTTAATGACTACCAACAATAATTTATCACCAATTATTCATCCACAACTAACTACCAACATTTATTCATCCTTGTCCGAGTCGAAGAAGACAAATTAGTCATATTTTTCTAGTGATAACTTATCAATTCCTTTAACTCTTAACTTTCAATTCAGTTGAATATAAAATCTCATTAATCTATAATTGAAGATTCACCCCGAGAACCTAGTTTCTCACGGCCGGGGACCTGCCCTACCTCCCCTAACATTGTCTCCACGGAACTGATCTCCTAGTTAGAGAAGTATTTTGGAAAGCTACCGAACTTCGGTCGGATGAAAATAATGTTATAATGAATATGATTAAAGTAATGTATATTTTTTTCAATAAAGCAATTATTAACATGGTATGACCATGTGGGCGTTACTCTTTCAGGAATTTGTTGACTTGTTAACATTAATATGGTTTATTAACAGTAATTGTTCAGTTTTCATTTCGAAAGATGTGCATTACAATTCTTTCCCTGTTTATTGTTCTAGTCAGTTTGTATCGGTTCAAAATGGCATAAAGCAACTATTGAACGGATCCAATGAAATGTAAAAGTGTAGCGTATCATGTCAATCTGTTTGTCTCCTCGTATTGAGGCAACAGTAGATAGATACGATTAATCGAGTTGGTTTCGTAACCTGCGTAAGTGTTTTCTAATAAAAGTACAAAAATTATTACTCTTCGCTAGACCGCAATCATCCCCATAATTCTGTTTTAATTCGAGTCTCGTGTTTCGCATGTAGAAAAAGAAATCACGCAATGATTAATTAACGAAATTTTAATAATAATCAACCGTAAATAATTTTCTTTTTCCGCTGCGATTGTAACAAATGTATTTTAAATAATTATTTGCAAATATGCCTTGTTTTGTAAGGATAAACTATTTTGACCACGCTTTTGTCGGTTTGTAGTGTAGTACACATCAGATTTTCGTTCTGACGACGATTTACACGACACATTAACGAATATCCCGGGGAAATATTATTTTAGAAAAATGTCGGTGACGATTTATAATTGTGCGGTATGCGTCACTTATTAATCCGAATTATCTGGCAAGTGAATCGTAGAGATAAGGAGCGTTCCGATTGCAGAACCTTTGTAACATTTCGAAGTGGCCGTCCAAGAGTGTACTGATATTTTGTTTACCGTTGTAGTACGCCGTCCAATCGCCCGCAGCGCGCGTGCTCCCTTCGCCGCTCCCTGGCGGCCGCACAGCGAACTATCTCTGGGCAACAGCTCTGACAGTCAACTGTCGGGTCGCCGAGAAGCATTCGCTTACGACTCCGCTCGAAGTCACCGCCTGTGTTGCTCCTTGTTATTGCCTCCACATTCCCTTGCTGAGGCAGAATCGAGTGTTCTCGTGTGCTTTTTTCGGAATTGCGTCTCATATTTTATGGTGCCGTCGGAATTTTCAAAGGTTAAGATATAATATTGCAGTGTGAAACATGAGTAAAAAGTGCGCCAGGTGTGAAAAGACTGTTTATCCCATAGAAGAATTAAAGTGTCTTGACAAGGTAAGTTATTTACGTTGTTGTTTTTATCTGAAGTTTTAAGGTGATTTCTCGTATTGTTTGTTCGGTACGGTCGGTGATAGCCGATATTTGGGGAAGGATAATTACTCGAGAAATATGATCGGTGGACGCTGTCAAACACTTCGTGAGTTTTGGGTTTCTGTACCCGAGAGTAATATTTTTGTGGCGAAGGATTCTCCGGTTGTGTCTCCGATAGAACGTAGTAGTATTTAGTTCATTCGGAGTGCTGGCTAGCGGCGGCGAGCTGCATTCCAGGGATAATGCCAGGACCTCATTTCGTACCTCGATGGGGTTGGAGAAAGTAGCTCGCTTCAGTGGGTGGAGCTCAGTGGCGGAGCGGCTCCGGACGTGCTAGCAGCAAGGTCACAGATTTTGCTCGACACCACCGCTCTTTTCAAATGAAGAAGGCAACTCATCTTCGTACCATCTTGTTGTTTTTTATCGTAGCTTCCTTCAAATATTTTCAGAATGCGAAGGTTGCGTTCTTTTTGGAAACTAGATAGCTAAGAAGACGACGTTTTTTTTCAAGTTGAATATATTTCAACACTGAATTCCCTTTCATACGTCGAATGTCGTTTCGTTAGGAAGTATTGGTTGGGATCCATTTCCCACGGACTGAATTGTAACCTGCAGGTGTCCAGCAAGATAGTTTCGGAAGAAAGAAAAACTCAGAATAATCCTTAAGATAAAAATCACCTTAGGAAATTCGCTTGAAAAGAACGTAGTCCTCATTACGTTTGTGTTGGAGAAGGTGTAATTATGGTTGGTGATTTGTCTGCTGTCTTTCTCGGGTATCATTCTCTGCTGTCAATGTGTAGTATTGTTTGTGATTCCATCTCAAATTAAGCTTTGTTCCACATAATTTTCATGAATGTGACATCCGGTATATACACGCTGACATGGGGCGCTTTGAAATTTGATAGATTCACTTCTTAGCGTCTTAAAAATTGACCCACTTTGTCATCCATTTTTATTGTAAAATACTGAAGACATTGTTTTTGGATCACGAACAGAGAGATGACACATTTTGCTGCCTTGATTTTCAATGAACCCCGCCTTGTACGTTTGTTTCAACTCACGTGTATTGAAGTCGCTGGTCGGACAAGAAACGCCTTTTATTGCTTCACGAAGAAGAAAACAAGCACTATATTATGAATTTAAAATGGCTTCGATAGAGATGCACAAAAACGAAGAACAACGCTACATCCATTTGACTTCTGTTTTTTTAATGGGGTTTGAGCAAGCTTCCCGGCTATGCCAAATGTAATTAACTGTCCAGAATAAGTGAACTAATTTATTTCCTTATTTGCGTCTGTTTAGAATAAATGTTTTCGACTCGTGAAGGTGGTATTTTCTGAAATATTTATGTATTATTTTTGATGTAGGATACAATGTGTGAGAAGGGCGGGGGTGCTAATTTTCAATTAACTCTAATCTCTTTAACGCCTGTTTCGCATTTTGTCCCATACTGATAGTACAGTTTCTTATACTGTGAATCTGAAAACATTTGCGACAAATGTTCCTGATTAAGGATTGTAATGCTTAAGTAGGCCTATAAAACATACCAGTGTCTTGAATTGAACCACCGTGTTGTGTTCTCGTATTGTTGATGGTTTTTTCTCTCGAATATTTCTGTTACGAGGGTCGGATGTGGTTGTTAATGTTATGTTGTGATAAGGATGTGCAGCCTGTGGAGAATCTTCGTTTGGAAGTGAAGAGTGCTTGCGTGTATGGAAACACCATACATGGAGATAGAAAGATCGCTCTTTTTGGCACAGCCCGCATCTCCAGAAAATTCATCTCATACTTTCGAAAGGCCGCATAGGGACCTGAGATTAGAAACTTTCGAGCGGTGAAGTGAAGACCACTCTTCGGAAATAATAATAAAAATATAATAGTAAAATAATTCTTTATTGAACCGCACTGATAATTACAATGATGTATGGCGATTCATGATACAAACGACAAAATTAATAATAAAATGTATTTATCAAGATGACAGCAATATAGTAAATTTATTTAGGACCGTTTCGTCCATAATGAGTGACATTTATGTCTTATTGTATTTCTTATTATCAGATAGCATTTTAATGGCTAGAAGACAGTAGTGTCCTATTGTTTTCTAGATTTCCTTGTATACAACAATTTTAATTCAATATAAGATAACCGAAAGTTAATATAATTATTTTTAGGGAAATCAAATATTGTAAAATGTTTCAGTAATATTAATTATTATTTAGGAACATTATATGTTAATAGTTTTCTATTTTAGGTTTTAATTCGACTAATGACACATTGAATCAGAACGGGATACAGGACCGGGGTTCGAAGCTGGTGCCTCGTAACTTTACGTGCCTCGTAACGTCTTTGGCTCCACTAACCAGTTCTCTTCCTGGTCCCGTCTCGCGATAACCCGCAGAAACGTTGCTCGACAATTGACATGTGCACGTTGCCTGTTGGGGTCGGGGGAATCCCAAGGGTGCCGGATGCCCTTCCTCTCGCACCTCCCCGAGGCGGCTCATGAATAGTAGTAGTAATAATAATATAATAATATTTTATTGATCCACATAGATCATAACAATGATGTATGGCGAGTCACAGTACTAACAACAACAACAATGATATTTACATTATTATAATAACAACAATATAATAATTTTTGATACATTTAACCATATTCATTTAACTTAGGCTAAGTAGATATTAACATAAAATACAATTATTTTCTACTATTGCAGAATATTAATATTTATGTAGGCTAGGGTTATATGGTAGGAATCACCGAAAGAACTAGGTATTGAATCTGTTGATAAATATCGACCCGAATGACATACAGATGATTTTAATAGCTAGGAATATTCATCATAAAAATCTTAATGAGATCCAATAAAACAATTAAAACTTCCAATTTAAAAAAAACATTAAATTTATTTTGCTTTTATAGATTTAATGTTTAAACTATTAGCTGAATTACATACTTTTTTTTCTGGATTGTCCCCCCATTCTGCTGTACTTTTACACCGTAATTTCTCCATAGCATACAAATTTGAAGGTCCCATGAGTGTCCGATATAGAAAGGTTTTACTGTATGTGCACTTGAGATAGTCATACAAGTGAGGAACAAAAGATGGAAAAATAAAAATTATAGTTGTAGAAAAAATACTTTAATTAGAGTACATATTTATGATGAGTCACATATGATGAAATAATAGAAAGAAAATTTATACATACACATGTAACAAGATGAAGATAATACTGCTGTTGCAATAAGATGCCAAATCATTTATGATTTCTTGCCCGAGTTTCTTTCTTTTGATGCCATAGTCCTGAATGTTATTCCCTGCAACACCAACAGAAACCATCAACACAGTCAGATCCATGAGGATACCTTTTATGAAGCTAGGAAATATTAAATGACTTGATTTCTTTTGAAGAACATTCTTATTTGGAGAATGTTGTATACAATGTTAAAAGTTTCCTAATTTACATAAATGATTTAGGGAATCTTGTAGAACCATCAACAGATATAGGACTAACACAATATGCTGACGATACAAGCATACAGATTACTGGAAAAAACATAGCTGAGTTAACTAACAATCAAAAAAACTTTATCCAGAAAATTCTTCTATGGTTTGAAAATAACAGACTTATAATCAATGAGAAAAAATCAGTTGCAATAGGATTTCATCATAAACAAAACAAAAATGCTTATTTTCCAGACATAACAATTAATAATAACAAAATTAAGTATGTACAGGAAACAAAATTTCTAGGTATATGGCTAGATGAAAATCTAAATTGGAATACACACATTGACCAACTCACTAAAAAGCTCAGCAAAATCTGTTATGCCATTAGAACCATTAAACTGAGTGTAAATAAAAACATTCTTAGGACATTATATTTTGCCTATTTTCATTCACTATTAACTTACGGTACACACTTTTGGGGGAACACACCTAAATCAAAAAGAATCTACCTCTTACAGAAAAAGGTTATCAGAATCATCACAAATTCATCCATCACATCTAGCTGCAAACCTCACTTCAAATCATTACAAATACTGACTTTGCCATTATTATTAGAACCATTGTAATTTAAGTTTTAAATAATTTTAAAATGTGAGATATATTTTAAAAATAATACTGGACTCCTCTTAATCGAAGTACCTAATCTTATACATAATTGTGAAATCAAAGAAACTGAAGGAAAGTAAAGACATTTTTATAGCAAAAATAAATAAGAACAAGTGCAATAGCACTACAGATATCCTTTATTTTATAAAATATACAAAAAAAACTCAAATCACGAACAACATTACGAATCGTAAATCTCATCTTCTACGTCTTTATCTCTATCTTCTATTTCTTCTCCCATCTCATCCCGTTGAAGTCTCTTCCCATAGAAGTCGATAGCCAACTGCTCGCAGCGGGAATTCGCCAGACGAGCGGGAACCAAGTCGGTGTCTTCGGTCCCCTTCCTCTTCAGGTGGAAAACCAGCTCCCCGTTGATTTTCGTCACCCCGACGACCTTGGCTTCTTCTAATCCCCTCTCGAAAGCTTCGAAGTTCATCCTCGGTACAGACGGTTCCCCCATCAACGCATTCTCCTCTTCAGCCCGAGTCCTCTGCCCCGATTCGCGGTTCCTTCGCCTCTCCTCGAACTCTGCAATCAATCGTGGGCAATGGAGGTGGTGTATCGGCTCCCACGAGTTGTCATCGTCGGAGTATCCCTCCCATTTTAAGAGATACTCCATTATCCCTCTGCGCATCCTTTTATCTAATACTTTCTCCACCACGAACTCCTCTTGCGTCTCCGCACCCTTCGCTTTCTTCGTATCGCAGTCGTTCATGGCGAAGAAATTCTGCGAGTTCAGTTAGCAAATCTATCAGCAAGAGATCACCAAGATACACAACGCCTCACGACGGATTTCAACATGTGAACGACTCCCATTGTCAAAGTGAACACTCACCGCACTTCCGAATATAAATTATCCAGAGGGCCTTGGAATGGATCTCCATGAGAAAGAGAGACGTCCAATCACGTGACCTTGGTAAAATCTCACGAAAGCAGTTTGCAATATTTATATATAGGAATTACAACATTATATTAATTTTGATAGATTTAACTTAGGCTAAGTAGAAATTAACATAAAATACAATTACTTTCTGCAATTACCGAATATTAATATTTATTTAGGCTATGGTTATTAGATATCTATGGTACGAATTCTATTATTTTACTTTTATTTTATTAATTTATGTCGAGGTCTATATTTATGGTAAAACAATGTAATTTGATGTTGTTAGATCGTTTCCTGCATCATGGGTCACCTTCTGCACCTTTGTTCTAATGATTACCTGCAACAGATTGTCTGTCATACATTAGTTATTACCATTGAGGAATTCTTGTACACTAGGAGTGTTTCTGTTGTAGGAATTGTTTTTTTTAATGCTTTCAGAGTATTGATGTTCTTAAGGCTTATTGGTAACGCACTATATAGCTGCATTATGAATGCTCTTTTGGCTAAGAGTGGATGTTATCTGTGGTTGGTGGATATTTCTAGCCTGACATTAATGACGTGAGGGTGAAGGATGATGATGAGTGATGCGCCGGGGAAGCGGGAGTTACGCTCAACAATCTGTGTTTCAGTGTATTGAAGATGGGTTTCAAATATTTTTATCGACACAAGTAAAAGTTGTACATGTTACGCACGACGGTTTTCTCCGAAATGGATCTTTCGAAAACGTCTCAATTGCTCTCTCGCTCCAGATCACAATTGTTGTGTAGTTTTCGCGAACGACTGGCATCCGAAGAAATGAGGTTAGGGTTTCAGTCGGGGAAGAAAATTGGAACCGACGTCTCTCTCTCCTCAAAAGAATGTTGGAGACTATTGTTTAGTTCGTACGTTTTTAAATAATCGAAGAATTGGGACTCTACAGTGAAATGATCGAAATAATTTTACCTTTCATTTTCTAAATTTTTAAAAATTCTATCGACAGCAGTCGCAAGCCGAAAGAAGCGACTCGGTTTCCTTGCTTTGCACGGGTCGCACTAGAAGACAAACACTAACTTAATTTTACATTCGTTGTAACGATTTTTCGTATTAATCGTATATTTATTTATTGTTCGTATGGAATATCTGAGAAACCTCCGAGCTACTCTCAGCATTCTATGGCCGATCCGCGCCTCAGGGAAGTTCCAACCTCTTTTCATGAATCGCTCTTCCCCGAAGCCGACTGCCCCGTCGTGAAGAACACACATCATCATGTACTGCCCACTTCAATGACGAAATGACGTTGCTCCCTCAATTCCTGCTTCATGGCGAATGTGAAACACTCGACGAATTTTATTCCGTGAAGCTCAATTTATATTAATGTATGATTGTATAATAATTGCGTTCTTATTCCATCGAAAGAGCAATTTGTTTAATTTGTTCAGATCTCGACGCGCCTCTGAAAATGCCAAGAAGCCGGAAGCACTCGTTCATTGAGTTCCCAACGACGTATACTCTGCTAAAATAATTTTCATTTACCATACAAATAAATTGATGGAACTTTGTTCCACGGAAGAAAATAGGCGTGACTGCATCATTACCCCTCCTTATTTGCTATCTGATTTTGTTTACTCGAGTCCAGCGGCTCGCGCGTGTATTCAGTCACAAGACAGGACTTCAAGTAGAGTGAAACTCCCGGCAACAATACGCGTACCTCTAATAATCTGCTGGCCCCTTATTCGAAACATAGTTTTAATTATCACTTGCTGGTGGTTGAGTAACTGGTTTTAAACGTTTTACTTCAATTGTAGTGTGATCACGACATTCATATTCCTTAATGATGTCGGATTGTTTTTAGCGTTGGACAAAAAAATTAATAACGCATTATGTTTTGCGAGAAGAATCTTGAAATTCGTAAATGTTTAAATTTATTTATTATTTACCAGTAGATTCAAATATTTTCACGTTTATAACGGGGTAGGGTTATGTTCCCATTGCATCGGGGGACATAACTTCTTCAAAATTTGTATTTAAAAAAATTCCTTTTACTGGCAATAGTTTCAGACTCTACTTCAGCCTCACACCAAGTTTCAAGATATTCTGTGACAAAATAGGGAAACCATTTTTGAAAATCCTAGATTGTGTTCTTCCCAATTTTTGTTACCCATTCAAATTAATTTCATTCGATTCCTCTTACTTAATTCTTTTTTACTGCACTTCAAAATTGTTAATATAACTGAAGATATTCACATTTATAAAAAGTGGGGTTTAACGTGCATCAGGGGCATAACTTCTTCCAGATTTGTTCTTAAGGAATTTCCTTTCGCAGGAATTAATTACAGACTCTAATTTAGCCAGACACCAATTTTCAAGTTATTCCGTGACAAATGAGTGAACCCTATTGTTGAAAATCCTAGATAGTGTCCTTCCCAATTAAGTTTTTCCATTCAAATTGATGTCATTCGATTTTTCTTGCTAAATCTTTTTGCTAAATTTACTGTACTCCAAAATTCCTAATATATCGGAAGATATTCACGTTTATAAAAAGTGGGGTTAACTTGCAGCGGGGAGCATGACTTCTTTCAAATTTGTTTTTAAGAAAATTCCTTTAACAGGGGCTTAGGTCAGACTCTACTTTAGCCTGACACCAATTTTCAAGCTATTCTGTGACAAATTAGTGAACACACTTGTTGGAAATCCTATATTGTGTCCTTCCCTATGATTGATTACCATTCATATTGATCTCAATCGATTCCTCTGGTTTAGTTAGTTTCCTAAATCGACTGCACTCCAAACAGTGAACTCGTCACTGATATTATTTTCGATAAATTCTATTAAGTATCTACCCTTGGGGTGCAAAGTGTGTAGACTGGCTGATTTAGGACTTTAGGGTCTTTAATAATCTCATCGAGCCTGAAAACTATGATATCTACACTATTATAAACCATTTTAGATTATTTGTACATTTTTTTACCTTAACGAAACGGAGTATATTCCCTCATAGGAAGTGATCGTGGACTTCAGCGACATTGAGAGCGTGACTCTTCTCTTCTGCGACCGGAAAACGGATGTATTCAACACATCGGACGTTTTTGATACCTGCCAGCCTTTCTCAAGGATGCTAGGGGTTTAATATTTCTAATTTTGACTAATTGTGAAGTTACGAAGCATTGGGGGCTTTTCTTTTATCTAAATGGCACGTGATAACTATGATTTCAAATATGTTATAAGATTTTTTAAATTCGTTTCTCACGTCACCCTCTTCCGATCCCCTCCCAAGGGGTCTCTTCCTCTCACAGAGCTTCTTGTCAGATAGTTTGTAGTTTCTCAGATTTCGTGATCAGTCAGTCAGTTTTTACGTTTATATATAATTTCATTGCATACAGTTAGCATCTGACGGGTGTTGACTTAAACTGTGAGATTTTATATTTTTTTACGTAAGAGAATTTCATAATAAATTGAATCGAGCGCTCTCAAAACAGCAATTGGCACGCGCACGGAGGCATGCCGTCGGTTCAGGTATGGCATACCTTAAAACTCTTGTAAAATCTGAATTATTTGTCCAAATTTTAGGATTAAAAGACGATTTTTATCTTTGTTAAATGCATAAAACAAAGAACCCTTTAAATATGTTTTTTTTCTTAAATTACTCACTTAAATTGAAGTATTTTAATACTTCCATTTTTCATAACGTTTTTCCGATAATTTAGGTTAACCTTGGTAGGTAGATGTGCCGCTGTGGACATTTTTGTAGGACTCTTCGAGGCGGAGAATATTTCCACTCAGTTGTCTTCCATCTCTAACCGTTTAGCAGCGAAAGTGAATACGGCTTCTTCTTCACTTTGATTTCATCGACATTTATCTTCAGCACCATTTTCTATATTTCTTATCACACATTTTTGAAGTAAAAGCTGGACATCTGAACTATCTCCTCGCTAAATTCTATCGCGATCGGTTTTGTGGTTTAATCTTGAATAAGTAACAAACACGCTTTCGCATTACGTATTTGTGTATGAGTGTGGATTTCTCATTTGTGGAAGGGACGAACCTTCAACGTCAGGAACATAACCTGGATCGAATGATTTGGTACAAATAGGTGGAAGTGCAATGTGAGAGGATCGGGACTGTGGATTGAATCGGAGAGGAAAAAGAGAAATAATGAAAAAAAAGAGATTATACAGAATATAATAGATTATGTTTTGGGAGTGGGAACAATAGTGCATTCGCTGAAGGCAGGGGAATGACAACCAGGAGAGGATGCTGGGAGGTTAAGAAAGGAATGGAAAGCAGTGGGTTTAGCGAATCAAATAACTTGTGATTACGATGGTGTTAAAGTGAGGATCAGCGACAAGAGGAAGTGATTACGATGGTGTTAAAGTGAGGATCAGCGACAAGAGGAAAGAGAAGAGTGAGGCGGCGATAACCTTCACGTTGTAAAATGATGAGGGCGTTTATGAAGGCGCTGCGACCGAGGATAAACACAAAGAACGTTTTCTGCGCTCTTATCGAAGCTAGGGTCGCCATTGTTTTTGCGGCTTCGAGATTGCATTACATTGTTCTGCGATGGATTTTGAGCAATTGATAAAAGTTGCGTCAACCGAAGAGTTGCGTTGTGGGGCAAAAAGGATTAAAACCATATCAGACGATGTGACTTTGGAAATGAATTGAACGAGTAACTTTTGTGAGGTTATGGTGAACGATCAGCTAAACACAGGTTGAGAGCATCCGCACATGCGCAGACGTGACGACGACTCGTATCGTCACTCAACCTAAAAACGGAGTCGCGCCGCTCGCTTCTCCGCTTCACTCTTCTCTTTGCTCGTATCGCTGATCGTCCCTCCAAAATTCGTTCCTTCAGACTGCGTTCGATGCGAGAACTCAACGTCTCCGCTTATTTATGACGAGGTCCCTCCTTCGCGGATGAGTGTACCTCAATGTCGATTGTTTCAAGGTCGCATAATGGAAGCGAGGGGGAGCAGCGACCTTTACCGGCATGCGGCTCATGCACTGCGATGACGTCCATAGGAAATGCGACCGCAGAGCCTCGTGGGGCAGGTTGGCAGGGAACGAAAAGCGGATGCAAGGGCTCATGACCCCCTGCAAAAATCCCGTTGCCAATGTGATTTTTAGTCGGTAAAAGAGTTCGAGAATTTCAAAAACGTAGACGCCTTTGAACGATTTTTGATCAGTAATTAGTACTATAGTATATTTATAGAAAATTCTTTTCTTGTCCTTGAACATTAAAATTTTTCTATTCTAAAAAAAGGTAAAAATTTTTTTTTCGTCTTTAATTATAATAAAAGTTTCGTATTTATTATTTCCCGTACCCCACAAAAAATAAAATAATCACAAAATTAGGGCGTTACTGGAGAGATATTCTTCTTAATTAACACTTAGATGACCTAAACATACAATTTTCAAAAAAATTTCGAGGTTGGTGTGTTTTCCTGGAATGTCTTGTGCTTTTGTTATGACCCCCCCGAAAATATTACACTAACTGCCCCTCAATGAAATGAGACGAATGTTTACATGAATGAACATTACGTATTAATGTAAGACACACATGGGCGTCACAACGTCACCGTGTGGTGTACACTGACTTTTTTTTGCGAATATCTCACAAAAAACAAGATATGGAATAAAGAAGAAGAATACAGCTTAATCGACTTTTCGCAACACAAGTGATAGTAAGTATTAGAAAATGAAACGAAGTTATGCATAAACGACGTTCAGATGATAAGGACATCCGCACGATCTCTTGTAAGATGTATTTAATGTGTTACGTGATTAGAACCATGTCTGACGTAAACAGAAACATTTCGACAGGATGTTACATTAAACTGTAATCCAAGTCATATACATGTGCGGAACATTATGCAATATGGCTGCCTAGCACGAATTGCTAACTTCTACTAATTCAAATTCTATCCCAATAAATACTTATAGTAGTCACAAAAGCTACTATGTGCTATAAAGGAACACAAGTTGGCAACACAACAAACGCAGACTTCGTCCCACACACTCGATACATCCTGTTGATAGCCGATATTGGCGAAGGATGAAAGATTTCAGAAATTTGAATGACTTGCCAAAATAGCACGAGGTACACACATCATTCCTCTTATGGACGATGGAGAAGTTGAGCACAAGCACTGTACCAACATCAAGTCAATTAGAGTGAGTAAAAATAAATAAATAAAGAAAGAATTTATTGTCAAGAGAGCTATTACAAACTGCGTTTGACCACAATGAGGATAACACCGTAATTGACTATGACTAATAAACTAATCAACACTGCATTCCGGTTCATGATTTTGTGAAGGACGTCAATAAAGGTCGCTTCCTGCTTCCTCGTGTCCATACAATACCTTTTTTTTAAATTTACTGATAGCTCTGTTCCAAATTATCGGTGAAACCAGAAACCTCGGAGAATCAACGTGAATCCAATTAATTCATTCTGGACTCATGTTATACTCACTCGTTTTTTACAGAATAACTACAGTGTATCTTCTATAACAAACATATATTTCACAGAATAACTAGTGTAACTTCTATGACAGATATTTCACAGAATAACTAGTGTAACTTCTATAACAAATATTTCACAGAATAACTACAGTGTAACTTCTATAACAGATATTTCACAGAATAACTACAGTGTAACTTCTAAAGCAAACATATTTCACAGAATAAATACAGCGAAAGTTCTATAACAAACAGATATTTCACAGAATAACTACAGTGTAACTTCTACAACAAATATATTTCACAGAATAACTACAGTGTAACTTCAATAACAAACAGATATTTCACAGAATTACTACAGTGTAACTTCTATAGCAAACATATTTCACAGAATAACTACAGCGTACGTTCTATAACCAACAGATATTTCACAGAATAACTAGTTCTATAACCAACAGATATTTCACAGAATAACTACAGTTCTATAACCAACAGATATTTCACAGAATAACTACAGTTCTATAACAAACAGATATTTCACAGAATAACTACAGCGTAACGTCTATAACAGATATTTCACAGAATAACTACAGTGTAACTTCTAAAGCAAACATATTTCACAGAATAACTACAGTGTAACTTCTACAACAAACATATTTCACAGAATAACTACAGTGTAACTTCTATAACAAACAGATATTTCACAGAATAACTACAGTGTAACTTCTATAACAAACAGATATTTCACAGAATAACTACAGTGTAACTTCTATAACAAACAGATATTTCACAGAATAACTACAGTGTAACTTCTATAACAAACAGATATTTCACAGAATAACTACAGTGTAACTTCTATAACAAACAGATATTTCACAGAATAACTACAGTGTAACTTCTATAACAAACAGATATTTCACAGAATAACTACAGTGTAACTTCTATAACAAACAGATATTTCACAGAATAACTACAGTGTAACTTCTATAACAAACAGATATTTCACAGAATAACTACAGTGTAACTTCTATAACAAACAGATATTTCACAGAATAACTACAGTGTAACTTCTATAACAAACAGATATTTCACAGAATAACTACAGTGTAACTTCTATAACAAACAGATATTTCACAGAATAACTACAGTGTAACTTCTATAACAAACAGATATTTCACAGAATAACTACAGTGTAACTTCTATAACAAACAGATATTTCACAGAATAACTACAGTGTAACTTCTATAACAAACAGATATTTCACAGAATAACTACAGTGTAACTTCTATAACAAACATATTTCACAGAATAAATACAGCGAAAGTTCTATAACAAACAGATATTTCACAGAATAACTACAGTGTAACTTCTACAACAAACATATTTCACAGAATAACTACAGTGTAACTTCTATAACAGATATTTCACAGAATAACTACAGTGTAACTTCTAAAGCAAACATATTTCACAGAATAACTACAGCGTACGTTCTATAACCAACAGATATTTCACAGAATAACTACAGTGTAACTTCTGTACGAAACAGATATTTCACAGAATAACTACAGCGTAACGTCTATAACAGATATTTCACAGAATAACTTCTATAACATACGTTGATGTACACTTGATATTTCTGCTGCAGCAATTTAAAGATGCAGCTTCACTTACAAATTCATCACTTTCACCTTTTTTGCCCAGTGACCTCTAAACCTTTTCCTTTATTGGGAGTCCAATATATCATTTTAGGAACTTGAGCTCCGCAAAACAATACTTGAATTATCTCTTCCAAGGCAAGAATTGGAAAGACTCTCCCAATTGCCGTGTTTTCCACGTTGTTCACATTTTGTACACAATAAATTTTGTTCGTTACAGAGCATCTCTTCCCTGGAAAATTCCCTAGGAAGTCTGTCTGTCTATGTCTATTGCCGTGTGTTGCTTCTCAGAAGTATGAAATACCATAAATTGGATAGGAAAGGGCTAAGGAATGAAAAAGCATCAGCAATGGAAAAAATTCCGCAATTGAGAAGTTTACAAAACAGAACCAGACCAGTGTAAAAATAAGAAATTATTTCCCACAGGATTTGAGTGTTGCTTTTCACGCTTGATCATCACATATGTATATAAATAGGAAATATAATAAAAATAATCATCTCAAACTGATTCATAGTAATTAAGTAAAAGGTCGATAGATAGAAAAAATAACCAAATATAGTTAAAAGTGAATTACAATATAACTTATTTCGAGGAGCTAAACATAAATTTTGGAACCTTAGTAAAGCTTAGATGAACACAGTCAACACTACACAAGTCTGTTCTAGTTTTCACGTCAACGCCATGCCCCGACCGCCACTTATTCTTGTATACTTGGATGAGATATACACGTTTTCCGATGTTTGCCAGTTGAATGAGCTCAGCCACTTGTTTACGGCAATGTTTACATTTTTGCGATTTGTATCGGGGAATTCTTGGTGTAACGCGAGGGAAGAACACAAACTGATATTCTAATCTACTAAAGAAATAAACTAATCCAAACATAACCCACAATATAATACGCACTACTCGACACTTAAGATTTCAGGAATGAATAGACTATGAGGAAAACGTACGACGATACAACCTACAAAAAACACAGCTACAATGTAAACAAACATGGCGGAGCGCTTAGTGGGCAAGGGTTCCGCGCATGCGCAAACGCGTTTCCGACTTGAATGGACATATACATGTATATCCTGAATGAAGCTCACACAAAATGTATCGGAATTTGTCTGGAGTGCTGTCGTCGTGCGACGTATGGCACTAGCTCATACAAATTGACATGCGTCTCCAGTAGCGGTGATAGGGTTTCAAAAGTGGGGACACAAAAAATATTTACAACTAATGCTAAAACGTTTTATTATTGATAATATTGACATTTTTATTTTGTTTCAAAAAAGAATGTGGGAGGTAGGGGGCAATCGCCCCCCTCTTTTTTTAAGACTAAATAAAAATTTCAATAACCGCCTCCAATATGTATTTCAGT
Organism: Laupala kohalensis; assembly: GCA_002313205.1. Taxonomy (NCBI): domain Eukaryota; kingdom Metazoa; phylum Arthropoda; class Insecta; order Orthoptera; family Trigonidiidae; genus Laupala; species Laupala kohalensis. Next base: position 119,384 of record NNCF01132999.1, read on the forward strand.
GGAGTCGCTCATGTATACAAGTGTAGACGTACCTTTAAGGAAAGTTTCACTGCATTCGATGAATAATGAAAACGAGAAATTAATATAATAAAGAATATAAATGACTAATTTAAAGAAGAAATGAAATTCATCAATACCCCTCCCTCGAGACCTTCAGATGTGGTCACAGCCGTTCTGGTGTTCAGTGGATACGTGATGCACTAGAAAGTGAACTTGATCTGTTTCTGTTACGTCTTTCATAAGTGCCTAAAATGGGGCGAGGCATTTTTGATAAACAAGTCTGCATACATCGGTCAACCGACGAAATTAAACGCAGAAAAAGAAACCGGATGTAAAGCGAAAGCTAGGAAAAATGAACCGAAACATGGTTGTATAGCAGAGCTTTCGATTGCGTATGGAACTATTCTCGTGCTTCGTCGGAAGAAGGGCGGAAGCTAAGCTTGTGAGCGTGTTCTGTAAACGAACCCCATGGCGGCGCTTGCAGTTTCAGCAGATGACCTAGGTCTGCCTGACAACAAACACAAATAAACAAGCCAGCTAGCTTGCCTGTCTGCCTGCTTGCTTGTCTGCTTGCTTGTCTGCTTGCTTGTCTGCTTGCTTGTCTGCTTGCTTGTCTGCTTGCTTGTCTGCATGCTTGTCTGCTTGCTTGTCTGCTTGCTTGCTTGTCTGCTTGCTTGCTTGTCTGCTTGCTTGCTTGTCTGCTTGCTTGCTTGTCTGCTTGCTTGCTTGTCTGCTTGCTTGCTTGTCTGCTTGCTTGCTTGTCTGCTTGCTTGCTTGTCTGCTTGCTTGCTTGTCTGCTTGCTTGCTTGTCTGCTTGCTTGCTTGTCTGCTTGCTTGTTTGTCTGCTTGCTTGCTTGTCTGTCTGTCTGCTTGTTTGTCTGTCTGTCTGCTTGTCTTGTCTTGTCTGTCTGCTTGTCTTGTCTTGTCTGTCTGTCTGTCTGTCTGCTTGTCTTGTCTGTCTGTCTGTCTGCTTGTCTTGTCTGTCTGTCTGTCTGCTTGTCTTGTCTGTCTGTCTGTCTGCTTGTCTGTCTGTCTGTCTGCTTGTCTTGTCTGTCTGTCTGCTTGTCTGTCTCTCTCTCTGTGTCTGTCTGCTTGTCTGTCTCTCTCTCTGTGTCTGTCTGCTTGTCTGTCTCTCTCTCTGTGTCTGTCTGCTTGTCTGTCTCTCTCTCTGTGTCTGTCTGCTTGTCTGTCTCTCTCTCTGTGTCTGTCTGCTTGTCTGTCTCTCTCTCTGTGTCTGTCTGCTTGTCTGTCTCTCTCTCTGTGTCTGTCTGCTTGTCTGTCTCTCTCTCTCTGTGTCTGTCTGCTTGTCTGTCTCTGTCTCTCTGTGTCTGTCTGCTTGTCTGTCTCTCTCTCTGTGTCTGTCTGCTTGTCTGTCTCTCTCTCTGTGTCTGTCTGCTTGTCTGTCTCTCTCTCTGTGTCTGTCTGCTTGTCTGTCTCTCTCTCTGTGTCTGTCTGCTTGTCTGTCTCTCTCTCTGTGTCTGTCTGCTTGTCTGTCTCTCTCTCTGTGTCTGTCTGCTTGTCTGTCTCTCTCTCTGTGTCTGTCTGCTTGTCTGTCTCTCTCTCTGTGTCTGTCTGCTTGTCTGTCTCTCTCTCTGTGTCTGTCTGCTTGTCTGTCTCTCTCTCTGTGTCTGTCTGCTTGTCTGTCTCTCTCTCTGTGTCTGTCTGCTTGTCTGTCTCTCTCTCTGTGTCTGTCTGCTTGTCTGTCTCTCTGTTGCCTTGTATACTATTGCCAGGCCAGTTGTTCGTGGCGGAATGAGAGCCCGTCGCCCATGTCCTATGTTCCCGTACTGGCTAGTGGTGTACAGATCACATTGCTCTCAACGAAACTCTTCGGACAGTGCCTTGCGTTCGTGACGGGTGTAGCTTCCAATCTCCTAACCACCATCTGAGAAATATAACTCTGTCTGTGCTAACCTTAAAGATATTGGAAGAACTATCCAATAGTATTTCTACCTCTCGGTATATCAAGGAACAACTGCCACGTGCAGAAATAGTGTTTTAGTGCGTTGCAATCAAGGAATGTTGGAAAAGTGACTCACCGACTGTACTTGAGCAAGCCCTATACAAGGACAGACCTGCAAAAGAAAGAAAGAAGTGCTGGAACGTCTTAAACTAATATCGGATCGTTGCAAGAAGCGCAGAAGCGTTGGTAGTGAACTGTCGAAACATTATCATCACTACCAGGGATAAGCAGATTGGATTATGTACAAAATGTCAAATTTGGTCTATTAAAAATGAAAAAAACTAATAAACGTGTCGATAAGATCAACAAAACGAAATATCCCGAAAGAGGTCCTCACTTAACAAAAAGGATTCGAGGAAAGAAAAGCAAATTTTGTGTATTGAATGAATACATCGTGCACTGCCTCCGTTCAAGTAGGTGTGGGTCGGTACTATGGCGTGAAGAACTTTGCCTTTCGCACAAACGCGGTTTCAATTTTTCCCAAACAAGTAGTTAAAAGCGTGTTTGACCACGTGGAGGACAAGAAGAAGGATTTTTAAACTCAAGAAACATTAATTTATTTTTGGTTTAAACCGTTTTGTTATTAATTCATTGTCTGCACTAATATGTTTGCAAGCAAAATGAAAAAATATATTTATTTAAAAATGTACTAATATATAATTATGTCTGCGGAAATATTATTCCAAAACGAAAATTTGTTCTTGCTCTTCATATTAATACATTAAATACAATGAATCTGTATTTTATATTCTAGGAAGTATGGATGGGATGAAAATAAGAAAGTTAATGAAGATATTATTCATTAATTACACTCAGCATACTTTTAATTGAAACATAATCTGGAAATAATGAAACAAATTGCAACATTGTTTCGAAGTACACAAAAATAATATATCTGAATACAAGAAAAATCTAACATTTCTTATATCATTGAAGAAATGTATGAATAAACAAATTAATTTTATCGTCAGAAATCAGTTACAAACTGCTTTCTCGCCTATGTATGAATCCACAGGAAAACCGGAGAAAAATCCGGGTCAGGATAGGCTCCAGGAGTTATGTACACAACTGTGTTAAGGTTGCAAGTACATAGAAATAAACCATTCTGATAAACAAAAACAGCATTTAAAAAACCTTGTAATTGAATTAGTATCTAATTGCATATTTTGTGGTGCAGCGTACACCTATACTATCGGACGACAAAATTCGATTATGGCAGCACGTGTTATCGGGAAGTTAACCACTACACGTACCGGCACAAAGCATACGACGAGCTAATAGAGCGACGTTATTAATAAATTAGTTTATTGTCCTTCATGTGGTCATACGCAGTTTCTAACTGCTGTTTTCACGGTAAATTTATTTATTTACTTTTTGTCATTGAAGTAGCGTTTGTGGTGCTCGGCACGAATCAAATCGATTTCACAAATTTACACGAAATGCCTTATGAGAGCAGTCGGTCCAAAATACTTTCTCAACTTCTTCTCAAAGACATCTAAACATTGATGCTAATTGAAGATGTTTCAAAAAAATTATATCAAAATGATATTTACATTTCCCATAGAATATGTCACTAAAATATCCCGTGATGACCCATACCGTTCCTAAAGTGACGCGTCGAGATTCAAGACACAGCTGTTAATCAAGCAGTTTCACGCGTCACTTTGCGCGTTAACTAAAATACCCGCGCCGTGAAACGGTAGGCCTGATTTGGGAAGCCTTCGGGGACGAAGCTATGTCCCAGCCAAGATTTAGCCTTCGGCAAAAGATTTTCCGTAAGGGACTAGGAAACGTCCATGCGTCCGTAATGTCCAGAACGGAAGAAAATGCGAAAAGTTTCCAACGGGGATGATTGAAAAGATGAAAGCAGAGGATTGCAATATGCCGAAATCGAATGTTCATCGCAATTATACTGACGAATTACGGTTGATGAGTGCAAAGATGGTCCTAGAAGAACTGATCGATAAAAAGAACGAAATCCGGGTGCGCAAATGACGCGATTGGTTGAAACGTCCTTTGGACCGCCGGACGTGGCACCATCGGACTTTTTTGTTTCCGAGGATGAAGAAAAGCTTGAGACCCTATCACGGGTCGTATATTTGAATAACGTGTCAATTTGATGAACAAAATGGCGGCATTCGGAGATCGGCCACGCTCTTAATATACTCACTGGTCCTATGAAATGAGGAGGGACATGCTCATTTCTAGTAGGTATTCGGAATGCCCTAGCTTTTCTTTTCAATTTTCGATCGAGTGCGCTAGGCCTCTCGCGGGAGGACTGCCCTTTCCCAGTTCACACCGAGGCGGAGAAACGGCAACACCTCGCAACATTGCAACAATTTCATCGATTTACTATCGCAGGTGTTGTATCCGTAAGAACGACTCGGCTTATGTCCTCCGGAAAATGTGTCTAATGCTACTTCAATCCTTTCCTCTATGCGAAGCCCATGATTGCATACGACGTAAAATTTCAAATTTTAAAATTTGAATTAGTGCGGACTTGTGTGGGAAAACTTTCGCTAATTTAGTTTTTTTTCTCAATTCTAACACATATCGGCTTCCCATAACTGAAACATAACCTACTGAAACGTAAGAAATGGGCATTAAAATGATACTAGTTTACACGGCACTTCAAAGAATAACTAAAACAATACTGCGAAGGTCCCCGGAAATGTCAGCTGTCTCACGTGACCGAAGAGCAGGCGGATCCCACCGAACAATGAGTCGAACTAAAATCTAAATTTACTATCATGTTTTTCAAACAGAAAATAATTGTCCTCGTCCAACAGCAAAATTCCACAGTGGGAATAATTGGACACTCTACTTTACTCCGACACCAATTTTCAAGTTATTCCGTCACGAAATAGTGAACACCTTAGTTGAGAATCCTAGATTGTGTCATTCCCATTTCTGATGTTTCATTCAAATTGACCTCATTCGATTACTTTTGCTTAACGCGTTATAGCAAAATTTAAAGTTATCAAAAATTTGTAGTATATTCAAAGATATTCGTGTTCGTAAAAGTAGGGTTAACATGCATCGAGATACATAATTTTTTCAGATTTTTTTAAGAAAATTTCGTTTTATAGCGGTTAATTCCTCACTCTTCTTGAGCCTGACACCAATTTTAAATTATTCCGTCACGATAGTGAACACTCGTGTTATAAATCCTAGAATGAGTCCTTTCCAATTATTGTTTTACATTCAAATTCATCTAATTCGAGTCTGGGCACAATCTGTAAGTTTATGCAATATAATTCTAATGAAAAGGCAACTAAACTCTATTCCATACTCTCATGTAGAGAACTTACGCCTTTTCCTAATGTACAAATGGAAATAAATGAGAAGTTATAACCAAAAATAAACAATATTTATTTCCTCTTTTTAGCCATCTCTAGCAACCAAACGTATAGTTTTTCTGCTTCTCTCTACTTTTTAAGATAAATTGCATTGTCTTGCGTTCTCCGTCTTCTGGACTTTATCGGCTGCAATATCTTTCGATTTCTCGACGTCTTCCACCTTCTCCTGCTGGCACTCCTTGCCCTCTTTATCATCTCCTTTCTCTTGTTCTTCTTCAGCTTGTTGTTCTGGAGTTTGTGGGTCTGCTGCTTTCATCTCTTGGTTTGTCACTTTATTCAGCCGTGGTTGTGGGGATTCTCTGGTAACCTCTTCTACCCGTGTGACTTTGGAATCTGCTTGCAAGTCCTCGGTAATGTGGGATGATGGGTTCGATCCGCTTTGTTCAGTGAAGGTTCCACTTCCAGATGTCTCCTGCTCTTGGCTTTCCCTTTCCTCAAGAATTTTGTTTAGAACCTCCCTAGTTCGTATTAGCACTGCTTCCGTCCTGTAATGCCGTTCTGGTCCGTCCCAAGTGCCTTGCGACAATTTACTCTTTTCTATTTTTTCGCAATATTTTTTCTTGTCCTCTAATTCGGTAGTTTCGTCTAACGGAGGCTCGGACTGCGTAGATACGTCCGTGGACGGTGCAGGTGATGCAGGGGGAGGTGGTGGAGAAGGAGGGGGGGTGAGCGTGGAGGGGCCGGCCCCATCACTCGTCTCCGGAGGTCCGTTTCTGAAATGAACAAGCAATATTCGAAAATGAGACATCACATAAATATCTCACAATCGTTTACACTCTTAACACATACGATGCTCGGGTCCCACCTTTACCTGAACCAATTTGCGCTCTTGTTCCCAATCTATTCTAGTGGAGAGGTTAAGATCGCATAAGATAAATTGAGCATGTCTAGTCCACATTCCAACCGCCTTCCAGTATGCGAAATTGCACGCGCTATCAAATTTTTCTTCTTATTAAAAAGTTTAGATTCTTTAATTTTAGTTTCTTCATATAATTAGACTACCCTCGACTTGTTTACGATCACTTTGAAGACAGTATATAATTCGATAGAAAGAGAAAATTGATCACTAGAGGATTGACTTTAGATTGCTATTAGGACTCTATTCTACAAGTTCCGCCGAAAGTATTACCCTAATTTCTTCCTCTTCGCAGATTTGGTCGTCTTTTTTGGACTGGGTTTTCTTTTATGACCCATTGCGCACGTAGAAGTCTGCTTTCAGTTGGTTTGGTAAAGAAGTTCGAAGTATTGCTAGGAGAAGGACAACAGTACATTCGTCCAATTGGCCGAGGGGGTGACAAAGGAAGCGTGAATTGTTGTCGACTGTTGATTCAGTCTTCTGACACGGATGTATCAAGACACCTAGCATGAGAGAAGAATCAAACTAGAATCGCATAATTCATAACAAAACCATGAATCATGTGAAGGAATAATTCCAAGTTCGCCCTCATTCAGTTCAAAAAGCACAAATCCGGGTTCCCCCTTCTCTCGTCCTTTCGGATGAGATAGTTCTGATGGCACACATAGTGGAATCTGCCTTTAACTGTGTCATTTTGTGGATTTCTTGTTTCTTTGAAAATTTTGAATTCTATTTGTTGTAAAACACTGCTTTGGTCTGTAGAACTGGTTGGCTTGAAAGCAGAATGGTACCTTTGCTCACGTAAGAGTGCCACTCTACCATTGCGACTCTTACTGCGTTATTTCTTCAGCTATTTATTTAGAATGTATGTTATGTGTACCGGCAATAGTTTGCCTGCGTAAGGGTTACGTTTGTGAATTTGTGGCTTAAATAAATTTGTGAACGCTCTAACTAAAGGAAATTTCTTTACAATTTGGGGGAAATCATGGCTAGTGCATGTGTGAAAGACGTTTGTCGTCCTTTAACTATTTCATACTTCTACTTGCAAAATATAATGAGTTATTAATATTTTCAAAAACATTGCTGAAAACAGCCAGACACATGTTTAAGGATTAAAATTTATATTGTCGCGTGCAGAAAAATTCAGTTATCACACTATCAATTGATCTTAACGTTGGAAACCTTTTATGACAGGTAAACAAAACTACGTATCTATAGGGGGCCAACAAACACTTGAAGTTTATTTTATGGACAATCAAGTCGACTTCTGCAAAAAACTGTAAAAAATATCACTTTTTGATCGTATTAGGATTTTAAAAGTTATTATTCATTAATAAAACCATTTTTTTAATCGCGTATGTCCAGACCAACATGACGTATACAGTGGTGTAAATTATTAATTTTTGCGCCCTCCATTGGAGTGAAAAGTTAGATCTGTATTTTAAAAAATTCGATGGTACGGATGGGATTTAATTACGATTAGTTCAACAAAGTATTTTCGGTACAATTAGTCGAAAAAAGTATCGACTATTTTTCTTATCGACTAATTTGAACGTTTGATTGATTTTCTTAATAATACAAATAAAATATAAAAGATATTTTTTTCTTTAACATTTACGTCGGATAAGGAGTCGACAGTGTTGTTTCTTCACAGGCCTGATGGCGAAATTTATTTTTTATAAAATAATAATAAACTGTTTTTAGAGTTATGACTGCATTAAAAATGTGTTATGATTCTGGTCGTAGAAATTGCACGTAGGACTTGCCCTGAGTAATAATAAATTAAAAACCTTTTTAAAATTAAGTTTTTTTGTCAGTCATGCACTATAACGAATAAAAGAGTTTAGTTTTTTATTAAGGCAATGAAATGTAAAATAGAATTACCTTCTTTCAAAGTATTATTGAAAATGGGATCTTGTTCTGGGGAAATAGTTCAAATGTGCACAATAAACTACTACTTCAAAAAATCAGCAGTGCGAATATTAACGAACTCCCACAATTGCGAACATTTATTCGTTGAATGGTGACTGTGATAAATATTTCTATTTCTAATACGCAGCTATATGTTAAAGGCAATGTTTCTGAAGTCCAGTTTAGACACATCAATACATTGGAAGAACACAGGAAACTCTCTGAGTATTCATTTTCCTTTCATAGACTTGCCAAGACCCTTAGTACCTATCAAGTCCTAGGTTTGAAAATGTATAATAAATTACCAAAATCATTACTGCAAGGGGCATTTACAAAATTAAAATCTGAAATATATAATGTGTTAGTCACTACACCTTTCTATACCATTGAAGAATTCTTTGAGTTACTGTAATTTTAATACATAGCCAGTTGATTTGGGTAATTGTTCTATGATGGATGGTTTCAATTCATGACTGTATTTATGTTATAATGTAATTATGTTTTCTACCCATTAGAATGGGAAATAATTTACTTCATTGGTGCCATAATGTGTATAATTGTGAATTGTTGGGGTAAATGTATTGAATTATTTTGGTTGTGTGTATTAGTGTTTTTAATCGTATTCATTGTAATTTTGGATATTTATGTTTCCGATAATGTGTATATTGACTTTGACTAATGACAATATAAATTTGTTATTATCATACCCAAGGAGACTGTATGCAGGAGTAGAAACGTATGGAGTGGGGTATGTACGAAAAACGAAGGTCAATTGAGAATTACGAACTCGTCATCAGCGCTGTCAGACGGTGACTTTGGAACTAATTCAACTGGTTTAAAAGATCCGATTCCCTCAATCCTACACGTGTAAAATAGCCAAACGTGTAATTTTTTTACAGCCAAATGGTTAAACGTCATTGTAAGAAAGATGTAAATGTAAACAGTTACAATGAAAGAGACTAAATAGTGTCCTTGGTTACAATACATATGTAGGATATCGGGGAACTCTTCTTGTTACAAACAAAGGGAGGTATTTTACCTCACAACTATCGAGTACCTACTCGTGGACGGTCAAAAAAAATAGGGGGGAAATTGCGGCGGACCGGGACTCGAAGCCAGGACATCCAGGTTAATTTCAGACCTTCCTTTAGCCTGACACCAATTTTCA
>NNCF01133003.1:0-29820 GCA_002313205.1 Laupala kohalensis
TTTCAAATTAAATCATAAAGAAATTTGGTGTGAAAAACTGCAATGAAGCATCACTTTTCTTACAATTACTCAGAATATTTACATTTCTTTAGAAATACTCCCAATTTTCTGAAATAAGTTCACTTTCTATAAGTGTCCAGACTGATGTCTGAATATACATTTTACAATTAATGCATTTCGAATCGCAATGGAATAATAATTTAATTATATTGTAATTTCACTAAAATGATATATCCTTGACATCACTAATAAAATGTTATTACGAGTATTCAGCAACTTTGCGACACCAAATACCAAATGACAATGCTGGGGACAAGTATGAATTGCCAATTTCTTCTCAGAATTTTCTGAAAATTTCTTATTTTCGTGTCCTATTTACTACTTCCTGTATTCTTCTATTTGTATTTTAGTATTTTAAGATTTTCGTTATGTAATTGTCAAAACTTTTGGCGTGGTTTTAGTTAAATAGAGAGAAGTGCGCATTTTCACATCTATATTTTAAAGCTTTACATTTCAATTATTTGTAATATTTGTTCCTCAAATTGAGTTCCATGTCGTACTATTTTTGTGAAGTCATGGTGTATGTTATATTCAGAATTTGCATTGTGTTGTGTTTTTAATTATCAAAATTATATGATATTAACAATTTTTTAACAGATTAAAGATTGTCCTAGAATTGGTCTTTTTTAAAGCGTAAATTAAAAATTTATATTACCACTTAATATTAACTGATTTAAACAAAAATTATTGAGTCAATCACGTTAAGTATTTTGGATGGTAGTTATCTATCAATAATTATTGATAAATTACGTTGTAAGAGTACATTATAAAAGGGAATTATAATTGAATTAAATAATTATGTAAGTATTCTACTATTAACGTCCAATTTATATGACAAATAAATAAATTACAACTTACGACCTTTTTGCGGACGATTACAAAACATATTGTTGTTATTAAAATACACAACGTAACGACACGTGGTTTGAGTCGTCGTTAGGTGATAACACATTGTAAGGAGAAACATGAACGTAGCAACATATTCCCACAAGAAGCAAAATATATATCGTAATCATCCGTAAAAAGTCGTACGTTATTTATTTCTTATATAAGTATATTTAACTATTACTGTATATTGGCATCTATGTATAGTGGGTCTATTTCTATTATTTATAAAATACGACAATAGTCGTCGAGGCGCTTTGTTGAACAGTAAACAATAACTATAACTTTAAACATTTTCATTACATATAGCTGTGTTTTACAATAAAAGCGTAGTGTAGTTAGCGGGCAGTTGCGTGGATGCTCTGTACAAGACCTGCGCGAAGCACGTCTGTTATCGTTCTGAAGTGACCTTGTTCCTTGCACCGCAACTCACGTTCCCCCACTCCTGCACGCCGACGCCCATTCCGCTGACGCTTCGCAAGATGTGTCTTCGCACAAGCGGAACGGAGAAAACGCAGATGTGTCTTTGGCCTAAGATTGTCTGCGAGGCGCGGGTAATCGAGATACGGTTCCTTAGATTTTACTATCTCCATTCAATTGTATACATTTGTATGGTTGTGCATAGATTATTCTCTGATTATCCTTTCTGTACAACAAATTTAATGATGTGCGTGCTAAGAAGCATCGATACAGCGAACCAGTCTCAGGAATTAAGGTATTTCAACTATTCACAACGATTGCATCAGCCAATCACCTAGCAACACAGTAGATCACTAGATTTTACCTATGAATACCAATAATGGTCCTTTCAACGTTACTGGAAAGAATTGGAGTTAAAAATTAATAGCTGCCAAGAAACCCTTTTACCGGCTATCGGTTCAGTAATGAAATGATACACGAACAGAAATTGTCATTTCTTTCCTGAGGTGGAGGACATTGGGATAAATTAAATTTGCTGCGCGGTCAGGCAAAACTTGGGAATAGGATACTGTTGAGTAACCGCAACGAACAGCGTCCTGACGTCTTTTAATTCCCAATACGTGAATAAATAGATAATCCATAAAAATCCCACGGTTTTAACAAAAATTGCACTTATTTGTCACAGAAAATCACGCACACTTTTTTTCAGGATACAAACAAAAAAACATGAAAAACAAAGCTTCACAATTCACATACAGATTTAATTTAATACGAGATCGTGTATCTGAACTGAAACGAATACCATCATAAAAACAGGAAAGTTAATAATCCAACATTACTTAAATGTGTAAAATTTGTCTATAAAAGGAAACTTTAATAAAAAAATAATAATATTCGACATTTTCATGAACACATTTACATAGAATCTGAAGTTTTGTTTACGAATTATAAAAATTGAGTTTGCAACATAATATGCACAATATATTGAATATATGTTGACGATACATTTTCTATTTTGTCTTCCCACAAAAAGGATATAGTATGAATATATTATATATACATTACTTGAACGGAAGGATACTATTTCCAACTTATATTATTGCACAAATGTATATCCAGTGTTAAGAGAGTCGTTTTCCTTTCTTTGTCGTGTTTTTCATTCTTCCTCAGCACATTCACGAGAATAAGTGTGTCGACTGGAGTAGCCTTCAGACATTTCTAGAAAATGACGTTGCATGCGCGTATTTTGTTCCAGAATGGCAGCGCGTGGACGTAGATCGCGTAACTCGATCAAGGTCCGCTCACGATGAGTGATTGGGGTTTGTGGCTTTATGAAGAAAGAATCTTTCTTCTGTCAACACGTGGACTCCAAGTCACCTTTCTTTGCTTCGAAGAGAAAATTTAACTTGTTCAAAAAAGACATGAACGGAAGCACGACGTGTCTATTAGTTTACTGTGTAATAGTCGCAGTAATTACTTTATTGTGCTCAATCTAGTCTTAAGCAGATTGTAAGAAGTCTCTAGACAATAAATAATTTACATATTTATTTATTGTCTGGTTTGGTGTTGGAGTAGAACCTGTACTGAATGTAGTCAACACTTTTACTTCGCTATAGTCCATAAGAGTAATGATATTTGTACCTCGCGTTCAGTTGGCAAGACATTCGAAATTGAATCCATCGCCAAACCCTCGGACACCGATTCAATGCACGTGCTCTAGTGGCGCTCTTCTGTTCCTTCTGCATCGAGCGAAGTGTGGAACGAATATTACATTGTGTCTTTGTGTGTTGTGTTATTGCCTTGTATGTCTTTGCAGAAAAAAATCGTGGCTTCTGTCACTACTATAAATATTAATTTTGGTAATACTTGAATTGCATAATTTTCGGCAATAATATTACATGACTTGGAGTATATCCTGCGCGCAATGATGTCTGGGTTCCAGGGAGAAATTAATGTAGGGCCGGTTCGTGAGTCAAGTGCGCGCAAATGCACGTCAGTGAGGGATTAGTCCTGACCAGTTGCTTTCCGAGACGGAAATGATGAATTTGAACAGAGACAATTCTTCGTAGCAACCAACCAAACTCTCCACTGAGAAGGTCATCACATCGGCCGCTATTTCCACTGCCGCCGCTGCAGCCGCCGCCGCCGTCCACGACTGTGTGAAGGGTGAGGGGGGAGGCGGTAGCACACGTAGCATTGAACTTGGCCGCCGCCGTCGTGCGCGGGAGGCCGGGAGGGCGGGTGGACGGGATCTGGGTCAGACGATGGTGGCGGTGATGGTGGAGGCGAACAAGGTGGGATCGGCGAGTGAGCAAATCGAGCAAAGTCAAGCAAAGCAAGCAACCGATCTCACACCGTCGCCATTGCTTCTGCCGACTCGCCACTCGTTCCCCATTCGCTCATTTCGTTTTCTAATCTCAAATAACCTCGTACTACACATTTATTAGAACGTACGTCCATCATTTTCTTCCGAGAGTCGAGTTCAACAGCTCTCCAGCTACAGCCCACCTCTGTTGTAGCACGAAGTTATACTCAGAAGAAATCACACGCACTGTAGCGAGTTGGAATGAGAGAGAAGCAGAAAGGGACGTGACATCTGAACCTGCATTCCAAGCCGTTCTTGTGTATTTGAAATGATAAGGAATGAATGGACAGAAAGAGAGAAATTCAACACAGCACGTTCTTCATCCACGGTCTTCCCAACAACAAAAACAGATCAATAATTAACTGCTCCCACTCTTTAGACAAGAGCCTACTTTTCCCTTCACAGCTCGCAGACCACCGCATCAACTGTTGTAGGACATTCCGAATGGTATATACACGTCTTAAAACATTGATGCAAACAAACCCTCGGTTGTTTTGTTACTCCGAATCTGAGAACAGTTAGTTACCTTCTTACGTTAGATACAACTAAAATGAAAATAAATAAAAATGATTGGAAAGTGATTAAACGAAATGTTTTTATGATGGAAGAAAATATTGCAAATGCCTAAAATTAAAATTAGAAAATATTTATTACGATATTACCATACAGTCTATTTACAACTATTACCATCCACATTGCGTATCTATGCACATGTTTGAGTACATCCATGAAAATGATGAAAAATGAACACACAATAAATTAAGTACTTATAAAAACAGTATACTAAGAACCCAACAAATTCGAATAAATAAAAAGAATATTCGAATAAATAAAAAGAAGGAGAACAAACAACGAATGTCTTATTGACATAGTGCTTCAAGTGCTACGCGGAGACGAATTATGAAGAATGAAACGTTAAGGGAAATATGGGAATACGATTACGCGCCCATTGGAGTTACTGCCTGCCTTCCTTCCAAGGCTACCGCTGTTAGGAATAGACGGCTAAAACGGGTTGCGCGGACGGGGGCGAAGAAAGGAAGCGGTGTAACGGGAGACGAGGTATTAAAGCGAGCGGAAGGGCGACATGGGGGTGGGGGAAGAGAAGGGCCTCTGCCATAGCACCAGCAGCAGCAGCAGGTGCACGCGAGCCCTCTGCTGCTGAGCCAAACCACCCGCTCTTCAGGTTACAACCAGTGACATACAATCCATTCAAAAACAATGGGTTTATTACTTGAAATAAACTATCATTAGTCTCCATGTGTAAAAAAACTATCATTATTACAATACAAGAATTGCGTAATGAGCCAATGAGCAAACGTAATAAAGCAATTAGAGGGGGGAGGCCACGATGATCACACAGATAACGAAAGTTCTCAAACATTTTAATGAGCTACAATAGAATTATTGTAATAAAGTAGATACAAAATGGGGGAGGGTAGCATTCTCTTACTGAAGGATAAAAAATGTTTCTAATATTAATTTACTAAGCCAATAATGAATAATATGAAAGAATCGCTTCAATACATAATTATAAGTAAAGTAGGTAAGGCGTACAACAAACGAATCTGCAAACGACCTTTTCATTCTCCATCCTCAGATGAGTCCAACATTTATATATAATTATTCGATCTCACGTACAAACAGTTATCTCTATTTCTTACGTTGTGATACGCTGCTTCCGTCTACATACGAGATCTTCCAGGGATACCATTAAATTTTCTAGAGAAATCTATTTTGTCAAAAGCGTCGAGTAAATACGCTATAATTATTATTTGTTTACATACATTTTTCTCCCATTGAACATAAGTTATCAACTTTCCAATAAATGTTAGACTGCATTCACAATCACAGTTATTCCATGTTATAGTGCTGTAGAAGAGAGGCGAGTGTCCCCATGCACTACATTCGTGCAGGAGATAACGGACTTACGAAACGAAGCCAAGTAAAAGTCACTGCGAATATTTATTCCGCTTCGTTTTCGAAAAGGATGCCGAAGACCAACAGGAGAAGAGGAGATATCTCGGTAAAAAAATAATTACGCTGCAATGGTTGTTAGTGTCTACTTCTTCACTTACGCATAATCGTCTTGAAACACATTTACAGCAAACATCGGCGAAGAGGAATAGATTTTACGTTCCACAAATTTTTGATATACGAAAGTACTTGAACCCTCGCAATGCGTTTCGTTATTTCTGGGTAAATCATTCTCACTGGTCCGTTTCTATTATGCATTTAACCTACACAAGCGCTGTCCCAGCCATTTTCTACCCGCTTGCAATAGACGGGGTCGGCATAAAATGGGGTTTGGTAAAATGTTGCCCAGTGAATAAAAATAATGACTCATATTAATTTGTAACGTGATATTTCCATTATCATCAACAAATTTATATTATTTCAAGTTGGAAATATTATTTCTTTATTTTTTAAAAGTATTTTTTTAAATTTAGTACATTATTATAAAAATGTGTTCATATTGTAATATATGACGTAATTCCGAACACAATTTTCTGTTTTCTCTCAACCCAGTTGCCACAACGTCAAATGTAAATTCTGACGGCGTAGTTCTATAACAAAGTTACGCTGCTGCCCCCCACCGTTTGTCAAAAATTCGCTGTGAAATGTACGAGAATGACGGACCGCAAGAAAACTTTCGCGTCAAACGTAAATGACAAAAATGCCCCAATTGTATAGCGTTAACATAGACATCTCTCCTCCCATAATTATAACTATCTACAAATCTTAATTGAGGTTTTACTGTTCTTATATTCATTTGCTGGACACACATCTGGTATTTTGTTCCAATATTGTTTTGGTTACATTTTTGGTACCTGGGAAGTAAGATGTCCGGTTATGAAGAGAATAAATTTAAATCAAATAAAAAGTACAATCAAAGCGCGTTACAATAGGTGACTGTTATTCAAATTTTTATTTTTTCGACAAAAAAAAACAGGTCCATAAAATTCTTAAAAAGCAGTTATTTTCAATTCTGGCATACAAAAATCCAAGTTAAATCCCTATCTGCTAGCAAACAATGAAATGACCTTCTACTTTATTTTCACCGTTTAGATAACATCCACGGAATGAGAGAGTCAGTATTGAAGGTCAAATACAACATTCCAATTCTGAGACTTCACTCACCCTTTCCAGTCATGGAGAGCAGTCAATCCAAAATTTTGAAAGGAACATTTTTCGGAAAATCTTTCTTCGAAAGCGTTAAGTTATCACAGAGTTTTGTAGTACAATGATTCAATTATACAAGCTAATTTCTGATGACGCATAATGAGATGATTGGGAGTAACATGTTTCTGCGCTGTGATGTGGAGTATAAATCCGCACAGCTATGGGGTAAAATTCTTCATACGAGCCTTCACCCCATGATACACAATGTTCCTCCTATTCGCTGGTTTTTCTTTTCTTTTTTCCCCTTTTTTTATCGTTTCAGATGGGTAATAGACATCTTCTCGTCAATGCACAATAGTTGTAGTAGACATATCGATCTAATACCCGTATTTTTAAAATTCTTACAAACTACTTGGTAATTGTGGAGCTTTAGCAACATTATCAAAGCATGATAAATTGAAAGGCGTTTCTATGTTGCTCATTGTTTTATTGGTATAAAGCTTTTTCGACTGCATAGCAGCCATCGTCGGTAACATACACTGAAAAATATAAATGAACATAAAATGACAATAATAAAAATAGAAACATAATATGAAAGTATACAATAATTGGGTGAAACAGTATCGAAAGAAGTGTATTTTAGGTTGTTGTTGTTGAAATAAAGAAAGGAAAGAACAATGAAAAATGAATAAAAGAAAACAAATACAGAGCGAGCAAACCGACAAAATTACGTACCTGAGTATTGAGGAATATTTTTATTATCATTGTCATTTTATGTACATTTATATTTTTCAGTGTATGTTCCCGACGATGGCTGCTATGCAGCCGAAAAAGCTTTATACCAATAAAACAATGAGCAACATAGAAACGTCTTTCAATTTATCATTCTTACAAAGGAGACTGTTTCCAATCAAAAATCCTAACAACCTAAACACTCTTTATTTTTCAAGTTCTATCTCACACTATTTTCTTCTATTAAACGTCTAAGTCATACTCCAAGAGTTTGTCTTAACGACAATGTCAGTTCTGTTTTTTATGTAGTTGCTATGCAATAATTTTTTCGAATACCTTCTTCTGAAGTTTATCGTTGTTGTGCAAATCCTCGTTTTCCGTAATTGGAGCGTCAAGTGACGCCCGAATATGTCTGCTAAAAGCGAGTTTTCTATCGTCAGCCCTTTCATTATATACGCGACCGAGTTACGAGCAGAGAAGTTTTTGAATCAGAAATATCTGCAATGTCTCGAAATTAGGAAGTCGTTTGACAGTAAGAGATAAAATATCAATTGGAAGAACCAACAATTTCGAGCCCATCTTTCCCGAAATGTTAGAACGAGTCTCTCATCCACGATAGGATTGCCGAATTATAGGTTTCCCGGGAAATAATTCACTAGATTCTATTTCCATATTTGTAGGGTTATGACAAGCATATTCTCTTGTCAACTGAAGCGCATGCGCTCCAACCCAATAATTCAAGCGGAGGGAGACATGACAGAGCGAAGGAAAAATATTGACCAAGACATCGTAGCATAGCTGGGGCATAACGAAACTAACTAACTAAATAAATTAATTAATAAAACCAGGGAAAAACGACAGTCATGTTAGCAGAAAAAAGAGTGCAACAACGTTGTCGTCCTAGTAAAATTCTGAGCTGAAAGGGCACCATTAAAAACCTGCATAATGATTGCAATATGATTGATAAGCTCAACGGAATTTTTCTTACGGAACAGTTCCCATTCACATATTGACATCTCGCTCAACATATTAACATCTTTTCAACACAAGTAAAATTTCCTCCAAAACACACAACAAATCCTAAGTGATGCATTATTATGCAACAATAATATGCAATTCTAATTCCAGAAGTAATGGTAAATATATGGCAGATTACAACCTTCCTGTACCTTTACTCCCAATCTTGAGGAAAGTTTAATAAGAAATTTCATTTTTCGCAAGCAAATAATTCATGTTGAGACATTGGAGAGTGTTGAAGCAATTTGTTCAGAGTAGCATTAACAAAACCCCTCTCCCCCTTATTATTATTATTAGTGAACACGTACGTCATAAGCTCGGTGGCCTCTACTCCGTGCCCTGGCGCCAAGGGGCAATGAGGGTAATGACGTGGGGGAGGGGGAGGGGTGGAAAAAGGAGCGCATGCGCCGTGAGGGTGCAGCGAGGGAGGGTTTCGTTCGTTTGTTCTTTCGCGCAACTCCGCCACTAACGCGAGTAAGGGGCCGTCGCGGGGTGGGGTGGGGTGGGGGGAGAAGGGGTCGAGCGGTCACGTGCTGAGGGGGATACCCCGATAGAAGCACACTGCGCGCATTCCTGCGCCGTTGCCAACTTCTCCCCTCCCGTCACGACAAACGGCGGACGAGGGGCGCAGTGGTGGTTTCGCATCCAGGTAGTGGTAGTCGATATGAGAAATTCATCACCAAGTTATCACAAAAAAAAAAAAAGAAGAAGAAAATGCCACAGAATTTCAACATGGGCGTAGTCCCTTCTATCCACATTCTTCCTCTTGAAGATAGAAAATGTTCATGGCAACCTCTTGATTTTACGCATAAAATGAACTAGGACCGCTAGTGGGTGTGGCACTAGTTTCTTTCATTGCAATCACCTCAAATTCTGTTCTATTCACAACGTCACTCCCACAACACACAATATACATTTTAATGAAAACAAATCCAGAGATAATAATAGAAATTATACGCTTTTTTCTCATTCAGAGTGGCATCTTTAAAAGACAACGAGCAAAATATGGATTGACTTTAGTGTTTGAAAATAGCTGCTTTTACAAGGCATTCTGGAAACATTCCGGTGATGAACGTGGCGTTTCGCATCCCATTCGCAACCTGGGTACGAGATTGGGGTGGGTGCTGCCGCCCACTGCGTGAGTTGCGTCGCTGGTTCAAATGAGTGCATTGAGCATTGAGCCACGCTGAGCAGCGAGTCGGTGCTCGCAGCCAGAGGCAGCAGCAAGTCTTCACGAGGTCATTCGCAGAGAGAGAGGCGCGAGAAAAGGGCGTGTCTTCTTCATTCCTTCGATCGTTCTGCGGAACGGGAATTCCCAAACCGAGTCTACAATGCAACCGATAAATAAACAACGTTTCCAAACAAAAGACTTTTAATACTCAAGTGTTAGTTCCTCAAGAAAATACCCACATTTGAATAAGAAAAATAAAAAGGAGCTATTTTTTACGTTTAAACATAACGCTGCCTCAAAAACAAATACAAAGATGAACTGTGAACGAAATATTCAAAGAACTTTTATACACTAATGTATATAGATTTTTTATTAATCACCGTAGAAAATTTACTGCAAAAAGTAATTGACATTTGGAAAGGGATTTTTGGGATAGAACCCTCGTCTTGGTCTGTATCTCAATGTTCATTCATCGTTCAACCCACATTTCCCCAATGCAGGAAATCGAAAATAAAAAGAATGTACAACTAATTCCACTATTAATCACTAAATTTACACAAATTTACGAGACAAAAGATGCAGGAAAACGTAGCCACAAGAACTACGAAATACAATTATTTATAATTCTATGAAAGATGGCGCGGTGCTAGAAACGCCAGAGTCGGTACTTGGTACGGTAATCAAAATACACTTAATACTAACTATGCAGTTTTTTATAAGTAGTAAAAGATTTTGTCCTTATTTATTGATGCAAAAGGCCTTTTCGGCCCCATGGCGGTCATCTTCAGTGCTACAAATGTTTTTTACAAAATATAAATTACATAATAAATATAAATTGAAACATTCTAAAAACAATCTAGCACCTTCTTCTTCGAATAGTTAATAATCTTCAATATAATATGAAATAGTAACAGGTAATGAGAAAGCTGGCAGTTTTTGCCTATGCAGTTTTTAAATATTTTTATAATAATTTTATTGTTTTATTTCATATTTCATCAAATCATAACTGTTACGATGGAACTATTTTTTTTCTTACAGAGTTCGATGAATCATAGTGACTAGAAGCATCATTATGAAAAACATCAGCATAGGGGTATACTATTCTGGAAGACACCACAAATAAGTCCATTATACATTCAGTTACATGCAACAGGGACTCATGGATCACTAAATGATCAATTACACTCCATAAATACACATGTAATTTCCACTTTGTTAATTATACGAAAGATATTGGCTTAAGAAAACAGAAATAACTTTTATACAAAATTTTTAAAAAAAACGTACATAATCCGTCATGCAAAAAACATCATTGATATAAATAGCAAATGTAAATGTTGGCGAAAAAAAAATTTAGAATTTGGAAAAAAACATTTTGAATATTATGAAACAAGTCAATGATATCCAGGGTTAGGAATATTAGGCGCAAAACTCACATGAAACACGGAGGCAAAAGGTGCCCAGGCCGTAAAAGGGAGGAAAGGGACAAAAAGACATTTATAAATAAATAATAATAACATTTATTGTCAAAACAGCAGTTACAAACTGCGTATGACCACGTGGAGGACAATAAACTAATTTACTCTCCGGAAGCAAGCAAGGGACGTATTCCATCAATTCCTATCAAGGGCCCTAAGATTAAAAGGCGGATTTAACATTTCAGCACTTTGCTCCTAACGATAAGAATAGATCGGCACACGTTATAGTATTAACAAATACCAACAAATATATTTAATAAAACACAGAAAAGTCATTTGACAAGTACATATTATTTTCAAGCTATAAATTATTCGGATAATTTTTGATAATTCGTTAACTGTTAAATAACACTAAATTCGCTAATAATTATATCAATTTAATACCGTCTCTAAGCAAGAACCTAGCGAGTCTTTCTGAACAAAATCTGCCTCTACCCGAAGGAAAACCGGAGAAAAACCCGGGCCAGGATGGCCAAAACCCATTTTACTCAACTAATTCGAGAAATCATCTTGCTCCTATTCTAATTCATCGAGTTACAAATAATTTAAGAAATAAGTTTAAGAAATAATCACTAAGCGTAAGAAGGAACAAATACGAAGTAAAACATACATCATTGTTTTTATTTTCGAGACCCTGTTCTTCCAGGTGGTCGCGTTTACTAAAGACGATACGCACACACACACACAATTTGCACGTTCACATTGCAAGCTGAGAAAATAATAAACCTCACATGTATCTCCTATAGTGATAAAATGCGCTCTGGGAGATTATTGAAATCCTGCAGTAAGACGGAATTACGGGCACGCTTGGAAGAAAAAGGAAAAAAGTACCAAAAAACGGGATTAAAGAGCTGAAAAATGCTTCATTTCTCATCTACAGACAAAATTTTCCCTAGCAATATCTTTCCCAAGAGCTTTAATTTACCCTTAGAACCTAAAAATCCTAACCCTGATGATACCTCTTTGACTTTGTAAAATTGAATCATTAATACGATGGTTGTCTGCCCTTACAGCAGGTGAGTAATAAATGTTTTTACAATTCATAAAAATTGATCTTTCTGCAATGAAACTCCGAGTCCTCAGCTTTCATTCAAAACACGTCTTCAACGAAATGCACACCATCATGCAACTTTACTTTCCATTTTTACAAGGAAAGGAAAGCAATAATAATAATAATAATAATAATAATAAAAATAAATGTTTTGAAATCTCTTTAGATCGTTATGAATTCGGTCTAGTCTAAAAATCTCGCGGTACTATTTGCGGTGTCATGTGTGTTTATGTGAACAATATTTTCCCTCTATAAATCGCAAAAACACTCATAACTCAACTTTGGAATTGAAATGTAATTCATTTCGAATAAAACCCCTTGGCAGTTCCTAACTGTATCATTTACTGGCTATAAGCCACTTCCGGTTTGTAAAAATTCAACTTTTTTGAAACAAAAAAAGAATGATAATTATTTTAATACAGACGTATTAAAAGCTACATACGCATTGCCGAAACAATTGTTGGGAACCAGCGCTGTTCTACTTATCTTAGACCGCGGGCCATTTTCTATACTTTATCGACGAATCGGATGGAGTTTGGCAAAATGTAGCCTCATAAATAACACTAATGGGTCATACTTAATTTTGAAACGCAATACTTTTCATCAACAAATTTGTATTATAAGCTGGAAAATTAAATCGTACATTTCTTTACTTTTAAAAAGTGAATTTAAATTAAGTTTGATAATGAAATGTTCTCATAATGTATGGTGGAGTAATTCCGAATACAATTTCCTATGACGTCAAACATAGATTAGTAACACGAAGGTTGTGCCCCCCAACGTTTGATGAAAAATTTCATGTAAAATGATCAATAATTCGCGGAGCGTAAGAAAATAGTTTCACAATAGTCAGTTGGACAGCACTGTTTTGAACTATTAGTTTGTTTTAAATTAAATCCAATGCAAATTTTTCAATAATTATTTTCTGTGCTCGTTGTGGAGAAGTACACTGAAAAAATGAATGAGGAACGCTCCATTTTTCCATAAATATACTTCAAGTGAAGAAGCTTTACGGAAAATTATGCAGTGTGGCTGCCTAACACGAATTGCCAACTTCTATACATTCAAATTATATTCAAATAAACATTAATAGTAGTCACAAAAGCAACAATTTGCTGTAAATATAAAAAAATGTTAATAAATAAGACAAGGTAATATTCTTTCCACACACTCGAGGCAGAAAGAACAGAATAGTACCACAAGAGCACGTGAATTAAGGTCGGCGATGGATTTAAGTTATCCGAAATTCGAATGTCCTGCCAAGAGGTACTAAGAGGTACAAAAATCATTACTCTTATGGAAGATGGCGAAGTAAAAGCGTTGGCTACATCGAGTACAAGCTCTGTACAAACATCAAGCCAATTAGACTGACAATAAAAATATAATTAATTTATTGTCGAGAAAGATGTTACAACTGCAACTAATCAACATAATGCGTTCCCGTTGAGGCTTTTTCTTAACTTATTTTTCTCCGTGCAATAAAAAAATACAAACACACACACCATGACTTCGGTATACGTCAATCATCAAATGATCCTATCTAATATCCATCACAACGAATATTCTTAACCCGGACGGACATCGAAGTTTCTGAACTCTTTTGCTTCTGTGCAGAGGGAGGTTTTACCACCACACACACACACACACACAAAGGGAGACCGACAGACAGACAGAGAGCAGGGAGTCGCTACCTCCCAGAGCACTCACTGCAGTCAGAAATAACGTTTTATTTCCGAGGCGGACGGCAGCAGCACGGCACAGGCAGAGGCAGCAAGAGCCGTTCGGTCGGTCGGTCGTCCACGTGCCCGTCCGACGCTCCCTCTAAAGACCACGGAAACAACACACTTCGCGAATATAATAAACTTTTATGTGGTATTTTTAGCAACGGGGGCTGTCTTCTCGAGCACAAACATCCGCCGAAAGGAAAACAGGCTTGGAAGGAAGGGGAGATATGGCCTGATTGATTGACTTAACATTTAATCGTTTAACCAAAGTTCAAACAATGACATATAAGAGCATAGTTTAAAATATTTGAGAAATCTCAGAAATACATAGTAATTTTTTTTTAATAGGGGAAGGGAGGTGCAATCATGCTTTTGCTAATCAAATCTCGAATCGAAGGCACAGCAGTCAGATCATGTTTTGGATTCCTAGAAAGTAATGTTTATTTACTGATTCTTAGGTAAAATCTGAGTTCGTAGAACACGCGAATTGGTCAACGACGAAAAACGAGAAAACGAAAAGAAAGTTACTGATTCTTAGCGAATGAAGATACTTTTCTTTAAAAATTTCCTACAGCTTACACGATTTCCGAAACAAAATACTCTACGGGAGACGCAAGTAAAAAGTCAAAATCAGATTATATTTCACATAATCAAGACTTATTTGTCCAAAAAATAAATCCACAAGACCCTCCAGACTTTTTTAGTTCAACTCAAAATTTAAGAAGCACGTTTCAAAGGGTTTTCCTATTTCTTCTAAGTTATTAAAAGAACAATATAACTTCTCTTCAGTTAGAAGTTTTCTCTAACTGAAGTAGCATAAATTTAGCAACTATAAAATTTTCAGTTACTATGGTAACTACATTCTCTATTTAAAATAATTTCATTATTACGACCTGTTTTTAGCAGGCAACATTATCATTTATTTAAAACATCAAGTTTCATCACGTAAACATAAATTCTCATCAATGTTGAATTGTTAAGACAATTACCACAAGTTAACACAAGATATTAGGAACAATCTAGCAATAATTTACATCCGAGAGTAGCGAACACCGCTACAATGAAGTTCGCCAAATCATTGTCAAATGAAGATCAAAAAGTATTAGATTCGGACCATCTCCGCCCGAGGTATCATGGGCATTCATTCACGACATACACTACCTTTTCCGATGAAAGTTACTTAGGAAGTTAATTTGTGATGAGACCTTTCCCCATCAATATCCTCCTTTTTAAGGCACACCACATCGATGTGAATAAGCTATTATACAATAACATTCTAAATCATTAAAAAAAATAATTCTGAAGTATATCTTGTTGTAAATGCGCAATGAATTATGCACCAAAATGAATAAAAGACTTTCCCAGACCGTAGACACGAACTAACTCCATGTTAGTAAAAATTACCCATATTACAAAATCTTCACAATGAAATATTTGTCTCGTTGCAGAAAATATTGTTAATTGTTATCTCAATAAATAATAAACCGATGTAACTAGTTAGAAACCGGTTTGTATTTTATTGAACGTCAAGAGGCTCGTAAAGAGAAACTTTCACATACGAATGCGAATCAATTTAACGCAACGAGTAAGCTTCAACAGCTGTACATTCACTTGGAACGCACGTAGATTCTTGACCCCGAGTCAGAGGCGACCCGCGTGCAAAAACGGCTTCGTGGCAATACGGGAAGAAGCAGCGAGGGACGTTGGGGTGGGGTGGGGTGGGACAAGACAAGACCATTCAAGGTCAGGGCACGGAGAGCAGCAGCAGCAGCAGGCTGCGACCTGTGGTGGATGCACTATGGACGGGAACGAACGACGGAAGGAGAAAATCTTCGGCAGGGGCCAACATGGCGGAGTGCGAGTAGCAGCGCAGTTATACGTGTNGACGGGAACGAACGACGGAAGGAGAAAATCTTCGGCAGGGGCCAACATGGCGGAGTGCGAGTAGCAGCGCAGTTATACGTGTAGCCAGCGAACGACGACGTCAACAAAGTCATCGCCATACAACACATTCTATTTAAAGAAATATTCTTTACATAATATCAACGTTTACATGGATATCAAAGTTATTTACAATTTCATCCAAGTAGAAAATCACACAACATAATATTATTGTACGAAAAGAATTACACATTACGTATATGTTAACGGGGCAATCGGACAACATAATAACAATATTTAAAAAAGCATAAGACAAGGGAATATGAACTTCGAAAGCATTATATCCCAATTCCCTCAAAGGTAGTGGAAGTAATGAGAAGGGAGATCACGAATGTAAACAATTCTGTTCACTAGACTTTGGAATCAATAAAGTATCTTTATATAGATATCATTAAACAGGACTCGGAAATTTGGGATTTTTTTACAGTTACGTAAACCGCGCGAGTTTACGTCTTGTGCGTAATATTAATGCTCGGTGTACGACATTTTCTGTCAATTTTTTCCCTCAACTTACGTCAAATTCAAATCAATGAGTTAGGTCTGAATATACACCTTTTTAAAAATATGGAATCCCATAATTCAAGTAATATACTTGCACGAAACACTCATTCCAAATAATAATAAGTAGACTATGAAGAGAGAATTAAAATCAATATCATTGCAAAAGAAGCAGGGGATCCCCGTTCTCCCCAATGCAGTGAACGAAGTTCATAGAAGCCTTAGAACAGTTGTGATATGAAATTATATAAAGGCGTGTAGTGGGGGAGCGCCGTCGCGTAACGCAGAGTATAAATAACCGAGGAGTGTAATAGGAAGGAAGGGCAGCGGGCTTCACACAGCTTGGAAAACGCGGGGCTCGAAATAGAGCACAAGACGAGCGGGAGAAGCTGCAGGACGCTACCACTCGACGGACCCCCTGCAACGCCACCCACAAATCCAGATTCATCAACTCAAAGCTCACGGAATTATTTATCGTCGATAACGGAATTCCATAATGAACGGTCTGAGGTCAAAACAATACGTCATGTAACTTCATAGAAGACGTGTGGAAATTCCATATTCCATGGTGTAAGAGAATTGTTAGAAGGGTGTCCTCAATTGCGGTCAAGCGTCGCAGCCATAAATGCAGGTTTTCACATCTGCCGTACGAAGAACAATATGCGAATGATGCATGGTTCTCTGCCTTACATCGTGCAGAACGTGCAGCCAAAACGATAAGCAGGATTCGTAAGGTATGACCAATCACACGGAAATTTTTCGCCAAGTAATTCAGTGCGAATGTATGAAGAGTGAAACTGACACAAAATATTACATACAATCCCAGCTCAGCTACAGGAGTGTAATAGGAATAAGACCCGTAAAATACACACTAAACACCTTCTGTCCTCTTTTTTTTACGTTAAAAACATCGACGCACGACGTGAATCGCACAAACTAAGAGTTTTTTTTTTCCTTCACTGAAGCCAAAAACATCCGTTATGCGAAATATTTACGTCCCGACGAAAGATTCTCTAAACATCGTTGAGATCGTATCTCAACTTCGCCAAATGTTTCCCTCTCGGTTTATAAATAGATGTTAGTCACCTTCAATTCCCTCCGCCATGTCCGAAACACAAAAATTAAGAAGAAAAATCGGAGAGAGCGAATCTAGGAAAGTACTCAGCTCCGAACATTTGCTTTACATTGAACCTAACTGAAATACGCGTTGAAGAATTGTACGCGACAAAAAGTGGAGATATTGGAACATTAACCACGTTAAGCACAACAGAACGAAATTACCTTCTAGAGGACGACATAATTGAAAAGGCGGGCGAAGAAATACGGCAACAAGGCAAAGGGACTTTCATAATTTTGATAGGATGTAACTTTCATACTGAAGAGGCTCACTACGAAAGAATTTTTAGAAATTTCAATTTGAGGGGTTGAATTTAAGTAAAATAAGACGTTTCTTTTTCGAATTCTCGCTGAAAATCGTGCATCAAATTAAGATAATACCACTGTTCTATGCTTTTTCGTAAAAGTACGTGATATTTTTATCAATACTTATAACGAAGGTTGAAGCAACATTACAACAAAAACTGGTGTGCGCAGCTGTGAAGGGTTGGCTTATGTGGCATCAATGTTATCACGTTCAGTTGAACAAAAAAACTGATTGTCCTGACTTATAAATAACTTCCGAGTGTATTCCATCCATTTTGTATTTCTCGACGCATTAGATCAGAGCTGTGCAACCTTTCTACACCCACTGACAGTTTCCTCTACACTTGCCATCGATCGGGTCGCAACAGAATGTTGCCCAATGAATAAAACTATTGTCTTATTTATTTATTTATTTGTAACGCAATATTATAATGCACATCAACAAATTTAAATTATTCCGATCTGGAAAAATTTAGTAGTATATTTCTTAACTTTTTAAACATATTTTTAATATTTAGCATTGTAACGAAATGTTTAATATTTAAAATTTCTGACGGGGTAATTCGTGTTTATTTTTCTATTTTCTCTCGCCAGACATAACAGGAACTTGTGCTCCCCGACGTCTGATGGAATATGCGCTGCATTAGACCATTCGAGATTCACGTTCACGTGATTATATTACAGTAAAAAATACTAAAAACAAGAAAATCCGAGTCGCATATCCTTTTCCCATCGGTCACTGGAGGGGAAGGCGACAGGAGCCGAGACATGTGCCCCACCGCTGGTTCAGGTGGTAGCGTTGTCGCTCATCACCAAGTCGTCGCGGATTCGATTCCCGATGGGGCCAGAAAAATTTGTAGCTTTTCACATGAATGTCTCAGTTCATATACTGCTGTGACTACTGAAAAGTAAACCTTCCTTCCTCTATCCACCTTCTCCTAATATCAATAACTCCAACTATTACTAACTACTTCTACTAAAACATTTCACGTGGGTCAAGTTGTCGGTAAACCCAGCTAACCGGCCCACCTTCTTAACAATCCTCGTATCGCTCCTTGTAGATAAGCTTCAATAGCACTTAGCTACATTTCCCTCCCATTTACAAACACAAAAGAAGAGACAGGTTCATAGCGAGGCAGAGCAAAGCAGGTTAGTTGAGAGGCAGGGAGTTCATGACGGCGCCACAGGTAGGGAACGAATTCTCTGCATTTGAAATAAAGGTTCAAGGACATAGAAGAAAGGGTCGAGACTTACAATGGGTTTCATGGTTGTAAAAAAAAGAGATGGGTTGGAGTGGCAATGCTGCGTCCCTTAATCAGCTCTCCTCTTCACGAATCACGTGTTACGAGCGTAGACTCGCATATGGTCCAGCCCCAGCGATCTCTGCTGTGGGTCGTCCATGACATCGTGACACAGAAGGTACTGTTTGGTATCTCCGTCTCTCTCGCACATCCACGTCACAGAGGGGAATCGAGTTCCCCCACCCAAGTCGATGTACGAGAGAGAGAGAGAGAGAGAGAGAGAAACCAAACTAATTTTCCTGTTTGGCACAAGAGGTACATAAGACCTCATAATCTATAGCATATTCAAGTCTAAAGTTGCGAGGGCAGGAACGACTGAAATGCATCTTGACGTATGTTCCTTTCAACAAAATCAGTACGGAGGAAAATGTTGATAAGGAATGTGCACACATTTCGATTCAAAGGTTTTAAATGAATAAGAGCGTGTTACCCTAGCAAAGCCAACGAAGGCGAAATGGTTCGTATTTTCTTTCTCTGTAAAAGCGCACAAAGAGCACGACGTGCACGGAGCGTTTGCGATGAGGAGAAGAGATGTGCATCATCACGACACGCTCGCACGCATTGAAAAGGAAAGGGGGGAACAGAACAAGAGGAAAAGAGAGGGGGGAGAAGGAAGCGCAAGAGAAAACCAAAATCTGATAGCCAGCACAGGATACACGGCAAAGGAACTTCCGGGGAGGGGGGAGTGAAGAATGAAATAAATAGAACGGGTTTGTGGAGGAGAAACAAAGAAAGAAATTTGAAAAAGAAAAAAAATGTAACCAAAATAAATGCGCTAAGAGCAAAAAAACAAGTCACCTTTAATCTTCGAAATTAATTTAAAGAAAAGCCCTCTTGCACAGTGAAAGAATAGAAATTATTAAGAGTTGATTTTTTCACGTTGATGGTAAAATAAAATACGACAGCGAAAATACACAAATCAAAAATGGGACTTTAATATCACTGCAAACCAAAAATTGTCTAAGGACATCAATATCAAATAGCAGGATCGACAAAAACAATAACAAACCAAAGTTTGTTTACATTTTTTTGTAGGGTTTTGATTATCGGATGTTAATACTCTCCACTGTCAGGACAGAGAAGCACGAGGAACGCTCCCTAGGAGACAATATATTAACAACTTTTGAGGCAACAATAGAAGACTCATACCTGGACGAAATAAGATATTAAAACGTTTCTAAGTTATACCAATAACTGACAAACACGGTTTGCTCTGGTATATTGTTATTAACACCAACTCTCGGATAGTTGGTAATTTACGTGTAAATTAAAAAAAATACTGTTAATCCATTCCGACGTAAAACCGTCATTTGGCCTCTAATGGATGACAATACATTCCTATGCAATAATGACAAATGGTTCAAATATGCAGAAAGAAAAACAACATGACGATTAAATCAAATAAACATCAATGATTCAGAAGAACGCTAACGATTCAGGGCGATAAACATAAAACAAAAACAGTTGACGTCACTCAAAGCGAATTGAGATTCGATAGACTACAGCGGTGGTAGGAACGTCATTACGTCCTGCAACAAAAAATTCCTTCCGTTCGTAAAACAAAAAGCCTCACACGAAGAAAGTAACATCATTAACGATTGATAAGCGAGCCGTCGAATGATAAGAACAGCGAATATTATGAAGAAAATAAGGCGAAAGTTTGGGGAACTATTTCATAGCAAAATTTGGATTTTCTTACTCCTATGTTCAACAGGGAACGAAGCAAAAGTGTCATCATAGTGGTGGGTGATTACTTCAACCATTAATTCATAAATCTATGAAACAACAAACTTCAAAAGCAGCTCCAGCAAATCGACTATTTTCAAAGGAATATTCTCTGTTAGCACGAACATTGGGGTCCGAATTCCATTTATATCCGATCACGCAATAAAATTTGTGGAACACGAACACACGAAAAATAACAATAATCGAAAGTTCGATTGAAAGCAAAGCATCCTACTGGCCAAATGTATGATACAACCCATCAAACTGACTTGATCTATGAACCTCGTAGTGAGAGTAGGACGAATCCAAGCCAAATCGTTTCCCATTTGAGAAACCGGTACGAGATCAGCACGTAAACGCTGCCTACTATGTTTCTGAAGACATGCATACCCCCTTCCGTCCCATCTGCACTCCTATCTTCGCACGCACAAGAGAATACTCACATCCACACAAGCACGAAGCATATGCTTCGCAGGAAGAGGCGGACAAAGCGAGCAGCAGCACGTTCACTTCAATGATCCAGTTCAAGCGAACCCTTCTTCTTCTGTCCACTTCCTAATATCACTATTACTCACTACTCCTACTAACACCTCTACGTGGACCAAGTTGTTGGTAAACCCAGCTAACTGACCCCACCTACAAACAATATACATTTGGGCACAATGAGCTACGGATTTATAACATTAAAATTACAAACATATTGACATTCTATTAGTTTTTATAACTCGCAGCTAACTTTTTATCTTATCTAGGAATTTTTGAATCCGCCTCTGCCTTAGGGCCCTTCATCGGAATTGAGGGAATACGTCCGTTGCTTGCTTCCGGAGAGTAAATTAGTTTATTGTCCTCCACGTGGTCATACGCAGTTTGTACTGTTTTTTGACAATAAATTTATTATTATAAGATGAACTCCGTGTCAACTTCAGTGAGGGAAAGCACACAGCGCACGAGTGTCGCGACGTGTAAGAGAGTGCGCGGGGTCGGGGCGCATATAAAACGCCGGAGCTGAGGAGGACAGAGCGAGGCGTATCTTAAAGGGGCGCGGTCACGGCGGATGCTGCACGACGGACCACCGAGACACTCACTCACTCACTCACTCACTACAACACGACTTCTGGTGGCGGAAGAGAGCTTTAAACAGATACCAACCCTTCTAGGAATTTTTCATTAGCCCTCTCGAAGCGGCTCCAAAATCATGTTCAGTACAGGCAATATCACCGTTCAATTCCACGCTTTCTCGGGATTAAAATTCTATTTTTGCATTCTACACAATGCAACCGGGAAAAAGACTACCAGACATTCCAAACAAGGGGTACAGTAAAAAAAATTTTTTTTCTTTCGGTGGGGCTTTAGGGCTCGTCAACATCGAGGTCATTAGGGCCCTTAAAACTTGTACAGGTAGGGAAAATGCAGTTGCGCTCTAGGGAGAGCCAACATGACTCCCCGCGTGTGGGACTCGCCGAATAACTCAGCCATACCCACTAAAAACCCTCCTGAATTACAACTCAAAACTCAAATCCCAGCATATCTCAAGACTTTACTAAAAACATTTTTTTTAAAGAAGAAGAAAGAGGAAAATGAAAGATACCCTAGCCTTAATAGCGTCGGGATCGAAAAGAACAAGAGTTGACCAAGGAAGGTCAGGAAAGAGAAAGGAAAGAGCCTTACACAACTAAGTGGAAATAATGCCAGACTCAGCTCGGGACTCCGTGTTTGCCAAACACGTACTTACTAGATGTAAATCCCCTGGGGGATACAGTAAAATTAATGTGAACGAAATTATACTTTATAATGTATATTTGTAGCATATCAAGTGTTTGAAATGTACATATAACGATAAATAACTCCGTTCAAAAACAACCTTCCATAAGTCATATTTAAAATTTTACTACATTAAACGTCCGACCGCCATTAATCTTGGAGTGGCTGAGAAAAAGCTGATGAGGGGAAATTGGTGCACATAGAACGCCAAGAAGAGAGTTAAGCTCTCAGTTGTGCCAAGTATAAGACCCATTCCGTTCACCTAAAAAGGAGATAAACCTGTACAGAAAAACATGTTGCACAAAGGTATCATGTTAACAATAACGACTGAATTCAGTTCACAACAACCAGGTTTCTTTTCAAAATACTTTTCGGAATTATTTTATATGCGGTTAAAAATTAAGACCTTATGATAGACGAATACCATGTATTTTCCGCTATTAAATTATTTATTTTTATTACATAATGGACATTATAAGTATTCTTTCAACGAATCCACGTGCAATAACAGCATGTTGCATTGAAGGGGTGTCTCCGGAAGCAAACATTGAAACAGTTATGCAATACAGTTCTTTGATGCGAATAATGACGAAATGTACTGTTCAATATAGAATTTAAACTTTCAGAGTTGTTCCTCGAATCCCAAGCGAAGAATACGAGCGCGCCCTCGTGCGCGAAAGACGAAGTCATTCTCATGCAATGGGAACAAAAAATCATTCACCATAAATATTTCTCCCAGTACAAACTACACAAGAGATTTCGAGGGAAACCGAGAAGAAGATTGGGTCGGGGCCAAACAGCTCCAGGACGTTCAAGCCATACATAGCACAAGGGCGACCATTTCAACAAATGCACTTCCTCGGACACTGGTTTTCATCCAAAATCGGTACCATAAAATCAAGCAAATATTAATACATCCCATCTTTATTCCCAAAAATGAAGTAAATCTTTTTTTAAACAATTGTAGAACTTCATCGTAAAGGAATAATTTTCGGTCAGATGAAAATGGCGACGAGCCGGGAATCGAACCCGGGCCTCCTCCTTCGATCGCAGAGGTATTCGTTCGCCTTCCATCCGCGCCGTGGTGTACGGTTGTGGAAGGCGAACAGGTGGTGTAGTGGTTAATACCTCCGCGATCAAAGGACGAGTCCCGGGTTCGATTCCCGGCTCGTCGCCGTAAGTTATCACACATCTTCTGCACGTGTAGAAAGGGTACGCGGAAGAAATACACGCATGGGAAAAGAAGTTAATAAACTAAAATTACAACGATATCCGCATTTTGAAAGAAATACGATTTGCATAGAAATCATCAATACGAACACTTTGATATTCGTGAATTTCATTTCAATAGAAAAGTCCCATTTTAGTGCAATGAAATTGTACATCCGCCTTTGCCTTAGAGCCTTTCATCGGGATTGATGGAATACGACCCTCGCTTGCTTCTGGAAAGTAAATTAGTTTATTGTCCTCCTCGTGGTCATACATGGCAGTTTGTACGGTTTTTTTGACAATAAATTTATTATTAGTATCGTCTGCATGAGATTAGGCATCTTTTTAGCACTTGGGAGTGAAATGGAACTCATTGGAGTACACGTAAAACCTAGGGACACGGGTGGGGGGGGGATGAGGTAGGGGTGGGGGGTAACGTCGTTGGACCCTCAGCGGAAGCGGAAACGCGGAACACGCACGGCGACGGTGGACGGTATGTCTGTCGAAAAAAATTTAAACGCCGGAGGTTGCTTTTGGGGACATGTGGTGGGATTTATCGTCTACATCTAAAAGATATTGTCCCTTTTCCTTCTTATTTAATTACCCCTAATAAGATACTCTTTATTCATTTCCTTATAATTAGCTTTATTCCGTTATAACGCGTCACGAAAGCAAATAAGCAGATTATGCAGATAAAATGTAATTCTGTATCCGGAGAGTGATAATTCAACAAAGAAAACGTACAGAGTTCAGATTTCGCCAAAATTATATTCCTGGAAGTAAATTTCAACTCAACAAACATTCATTGAAGTCCGTCCTACAAGAGCTGTTTCAAACTTACTACTCCGAAGAGCGAAAATAAAAATTAGGAAGAAGCCTGAATTCCTTACAGCAAATGTACGTAGATTGAACACCTAACTTGTTCTAGTGAACTCTATCTTGATCTTAGGCTTCTTACACAGAAATGGTTCTACAAATAGCAACCACTAACATTCCGTCGAACACTCAACGTGAATTCGAGCCCCTTCACTTTGCTCAAACAAACTTTATTTATCTCTGACTTAATGTACAAGAAGATTCGATTAATCGTTGAGACCCGAATGACAATCGCCAACAACTATTACACCATTTATTACTATTAGTACTATTTGCTTTTTTTATGTGCAGTAGAGCACAACTCGTGCAGTACGAGGCCTGGAATTGTGCAATAAGAAAAATTGCCAGATACGTTAAATGGAAATAAGTTCATATGAAACAAATACGATTAGGAATCAATAACCTCGAACTTAATCCAAAACTTAAGTTATTTCCATTTATTTTCATACAATTATTTTCCATTCCGAATTCTCGACGATTTTTATTGTTCAAGTATTGTTTAAAAATTTATCTTTTAAATAAATAGTTTTTAATGCTAGTGTGTATTAATATATGCTCTTTGATATAGGTTGAATTCAGAAACTTTCCCTAGCTTACGTTTTCAGCTGGATACGCCCTTGTTTTCAGAGAACTTGGGCAATTATCCCAACTCTTTCGTTCGAAGCTTCACGAAATATCTAACGGAAACGTATCAATTAACAAAATTGACCTTCGAACAGAAAAATTGATCTTGATATACACGTTCTCATGGTCAAACTTCACTTATAGCTCTATTTTATTAGTTAGTAGAACGTGTTATTGCTCCTCGAACCCATTCCAAGTCATGTTAGATGGAAAAAAAATATTTTTACATACGTAAACAAATGAATAGTCAAATTTTGAATTAATAGCTAATCATTTTAGAACTTTAGTAATACACTAAAGAAGTCAAAAAGTAGCATATTCTTATCATTAAAAAAACTGATTGTAAGTTTCCGTTGCAGTGAGGTGACAAAATAATTGGACAGTACAAAAAAACTCTTCAAAGAGGTCCCGCACCATATGAATCTCCTCCTTAATGTGTCTCTAAACCGAACGATGGTTCTAAATAAAAGAAATACATCCCTCGATTCTTCTAAGGAGAATATTTTGTGAAGTGAGGGAATTGTAGTTCCACAGACCAGCCTCTGGAAAGGACTAGATGATCGAAGTCTCGCACTATAGTTAGTTCTTTCAAACATAAGCAGTTTAGCGTCCCAATAAAAAATACTACGAATTAGTACAATCCAACAAACTATTCAACACAAATAGAATCAATATCTTCCACGAATAGGAAAATAATTATTTAATATTGGAAAACTAGAATGTTGGAAATGGATTGAAAGCTTGGAAATGGAATGAAAGCTTGGAAGTCACTTGAGCAGCACGCAGAAACCCCGGTCAATGACCCTCGCTTTTCCCAGTTTTTCTCTTTTCTTTCGGATTTTACTTTGCGAACAGAATGCGTTCACCAAAACAGCGCTACGTTGCAAAAACTCCATTGGGGTGAAGAAAACAAATTACAATAAAGACAAATTCCTGAGTGTGGTTTTGTCAGGAGCGTTTAGAACAGTCAACTCGAAGAGGCTTAGTTTCGTAGTTTCGAGAAATTCAATTTAAGAAAGAAAAAAATCACGAACCGAAACACGATGTGTCTATTAGTTTATTGTATATTCGTCGCAGTAAATTACTTTGTTGTCCTCAACGTGGTTATACGCACTTTGTAACAGCTCTCTTGACAATACATTATTTATTTATTTATTTTTTCTTGTCAGTCTAACTGGCTTAATGTTGGTTGGAATAGCGCTTGTGCACAGTGTAGTCAACATAAGAGTAATAATATTTCTACCTCGCATTATGTTGGCAGGGCATTCCGAATATCTGAAAACTTAAATCTATCACCAATATCGACCATCAATTCAATGCACGTGCTCTTGTGGCGCTATCCTGTTCCTTCAGCATCGAGCAAAGTGTGGAACGAATACTTATTAACTTGTATTTCTTTGCAGCAAATAGTCACCTTAGTGACTACTATTAATATTTATTCGGATATAACTTCAATTCGCAGAAGTTGGCAATTCGTGTGAGGCAGCCATATTGCTTAATTTTCGGTTACAAAGTTACAAGACTTGGAATATAAGAATGTATATTTTCATTTCGATTCTCAAAAACAGGAGACATTTCCTGCTCACAGATACCAGTGACAAATCGAAAATCATATGAAGCAATACAAATTCTTATATCAGTATCGTCCATTTTGCAATCACCTTCTAAATAGCTATATTGTCTCGCCGACGTATCTTGATAAACCAATACACTTATCTTCCACGAGAGTCATTTCTCGCTACAACTATTTTAATGACCCAGTGACATTTTAAACTTAAACGGAACGTAAACAGGAGAGTTAATCCAGAAGACCGTGCAGCGGTAAGCATCACGGAACGTACTTGTTATTTCGAAAACTTTTGTTGTTTTTGTATCATTTCTAGGCCAAAATGGCCATCAGACCTAATCTTTTTCTTGTCGATCGTCCACATCGACGTCGCCGCCCCACCGCAGCCGCCGCACGGGGGGGAGGAAGAGGGGGAGGGCGTGGGGGAGGGGGCGCACGGGAGCCGCTCTGGAGGAAGGGGAGAGGAAGGGAGGGGAAACGCGAGAAGGGGAGGTCATCGACCGCATACGATGCAATCAGAGTGGAACACCTCGACGGCGGCGGCGGCGCAGACTAGCACAGTCGACCAGGGGAGGAGGAGGTGAAGGAGGTGGTGACAACGGATGAGAGCGGTGCACAACACACCTCGACGTGTTCCCCCCTACCCATTCACTTCATCCCTTTCCACTCGAAATATCCACTACGGCTCAAAAGTTCAGATAAAGTCGCAATCGTTAAATCCAGAAATATTAGTCGTAATACTCTGTAATTCCAGTCAAACAGCTTTGACTTTTCACATTAGACTGGTATTTAAGGTGCTTTATGTTAAATCATTCAAGCATGGATTAAAGTGCACGGGACGCACAATTCCCACATACGAACGCAAAACTTTAGCTTTCGCAAAATCCAATTTCGTCTCCTAGCATTTTAATACAAGCGATCACAAACTTGAGACTGGGGTTACTAATGGAAAAAATTTTTTCCCGAACTTTCAGTTATCGTCGCGCGAGGAATAAAAACAATTCGATCCCAATTTCAACGCTTTTCCCACTCGCAGCGTGACGCAGACCGCCGCCGCGACGAAAACCAAAATCTAGTGCGCAGTGACTCCCCCCCCCTCCCCCTCCCACACAAGAACGTGGCCACTTTCTCGGCCGCCGCCCACCGCCAAGTCGCACCAAGGCGAACGAACGAACACATCATCTTTCCTTTTTACAACACAATCCTCGAGGGTTCGCTTCTTCAAAAACCACGAAGAAGATGCGAGAAGAAGAAGAAGTCCACCCATTGAAGAGAATTACGCGATAATCTTCATCTTCCCCGACAACGTTTCAAACTAGGACGTGAAATTTCCCTGAGAAAATCATACATTCAATATTGAAGAATAGATCCATCGAAGGGATTAAGGAATCCGAAAAATGCATACAGATAATGAATAAATAATCACTCGATCTCGAGATAATGTATAAATATGTATATAATAATATATGTATTCACTTTTCTTATACCACACAAACAAATTTTCCTTTCCTCTGCTATTTAAATTAAACAGATAGCGACAAGATTTTTCAAAACTAATCCACCGACCATTATCAACAATAATTTATCCTAAAGGGCTTTACTCCGATACCAAAACAACATGATACAATAGTTAATATATTTCTTCTACCAACTTTCAAATATTTATTGATTTCACCTAAGAAAGATTATTCAATGGAGTCCGGGGCGTCTCGACGTCACAACTAAAGAACACGTCGTCTCCTTTGTAGCGGCATAGCCATCTAGATATCCTTTCTTTAAAAAAATAATTAAAAAACAAAAAATATCCAACGTCTCCGAATGACGGAATGACGTTCTCGCAACAAAGTCATTGATCGCTGATGACACTCCATGGATGTGTCAACACACAGACCCGCACTTGTGTAATACGCAGTGTTCCATGAAAATTGTTTTGTAATGTTCTGGAGTGAACCATTCAGTCGATATCTCAGAGACACACATCACTTCGATTTGGCTTTGATTATTTTCATTGTTGCTGCTGTTACAACTTTTATCTCTTTACTACAAAAAAATACATTAAATTTGGATGTTTTAAAGACTGAAATATACATTCACTATTATTTGTTCCTTTCTAGATCACAACCATAATACAGTGTTCCATTATTTCATAGTTGTGATCTTAAACGAAAATGAGTGGAAGGGGAAGAAATCGGTATCTTTACTTTTTGGGTGAGAAAAGACAAAGATTTTTGCTACATTATGACATTTTTTGTTTGCGTTATCTGAAACATACTACAGCTATTTCTTTTATCAATCCCAAACTAGTTTACAAGTGATGGAGAGACGATTTTTCTTCAACGTTTTCTAACTTGTTATAATTTCAACTAAGCTTATAATACACTGTAGTAGTATTTTGCATTACTACTTCTATTTGCAGACCAATATTTGTTACTATGATACAAGCGAAGAAAGTGGTTTGAAAAAAAACAACTTTTTTTTTTGTCGCAACAATTTCTTCTTCGATTGCAAATGCAAAAGTTTTAACCAGAGGATCTGGAAATGTCGGGGAAAAGGCGCTGAAATTAATAAAACGAAGATAAAAAGTTATCGACTCAATCGATGTTAAACACAACTTTAACTTCAACGAAACATTTGCCGCGCTTTGACTGTGCGGAGCAAAACCAAAGTGATTTTACAAAAACCGTGTACTGTACTTCAAAAATTTCTCAAAAACACCAATTTCTCGTTTTGGGTAAAAATGGTTAACTTTTAAACCACAATAATTTGAAACAGTCCATTCATTGCCCATTCACCCACTCACTGGCAATGCCACTACGTCCTTCACAATCCTAGCCGCAAGCCAGGACAAAACGCGCCCGTCTCTCCTTCGCTCC
>NNCF01133003.1:35203-90086 GCA_002313205.1 Laupala kohalensis
AAATTACGATTGGTATATTGTTGTGCCTGCTTCTCCTTTCAACCCGACACGCAGAGTAAATAGAGTTGGCTCCGTTCGACAACTATTTCTTGCATTATAACAATCCAATGTACAACTACTTCTAGTTTCATCACTATATTTCATTTCTAAAAGCGAACCTTTTGTCACTGCAGCAAGTGTCAAAATGAGGTATCATTGCTAAGATTTCTTATTGGATTTCGGAATCATGCTATAATTCTTTTGTAATCCATACTAATATATAATGCGAAAGTGTTACCTGCCTGTCTGCTACCTGATCACGATTAAACCACGGAACAAATCGTGATGACATTTCGCAAGATGGTTTAGATCTCCAGGATCGGAGTTCGTAAACTCGACATTTCCTGATGGTCAGAGTCGGGCAAGGAATTAAAACTTTCGGGTACCATCAAACTCGACAGATTCCCCGTGCTCTAATGGCTTGTCGCCCGCCGCGCCCCCTCCTGCCGACCTGCCGCTAATAGATTTCATGAGTCACTTACTTCAGACTTATTTAATGAGCAATCAATTAAACGTTTTATTTTTATTCCCATTATTTTAAATTTTTTGAATTCTACACACAATTCCAATAAAAATGAACCCAAACGACGTATTTATGACATTACTGGGTTTTAAGCTTCTGTTAACATAGTATATAAAAAGTATTGTAATAGTAAAAAAAAATTCGGTCGCGAAATTTTGACGAATATATCAGTTTTCGCAGCCTCTGATTCCGAGAACAATGAGCGTAGAATTCCAATTACGATTTTCTTGATGCTTTCATGAAACATATGATTGAAAGGAAAACAATTATTTTGTTTATCGTCCCATAGTAAATGCGTTGGTTCTAGACGACAAACTACGTTCGGCACTTCGGGTTTTAGAACCAAACACTTAGACTTCGGAGAACTTTTTGGCTCCGGTTTTATTTCTGACATAATATTTATTTCCCTCTAAATCATGAAATGTGATTTTTATTCAGTTTATGATACGAATGAAACAATAAGACAGATCTTTGTAACAGCAGGTTTGGTTATTCGTTTGAATGTCAAAAATAAAAGGGGTAGCCGCTAGAAAAGCTTAGAGTTAACTTCGATTTTTCCTCAAAATATTTTTTTCAACCATGAAAGTTCTTCTTTTACCTTCATAATTAGGGTGTTTTCATCATGAACTGCTCATTTATTGTTGACTTTCTGTTGTTAGTGACGTATGTGCGGGTGTTGACTACAAGAGAGCCATTGCTCACATGCTTCCGGAGGTCGACACATAAAATTAACAAATATAAGAACAAATTGTATTAAAAAAATTTACACCACTGATGTTTGGAAACTTCTAGAATTCTCAAGCAATTCTCTGAATAATAGATTTAAGTTTCCAAATCCAGTCACTGTATGTTTCTTAGAGAGAAAATATCCTAGTGTGTGTTATATTTTATTGTTATCAACTATTTTGTATAAAATATATCAGATACTTCTCTAATATTATAAAGAATTCATTCATGTTCAAATAAAATTCATTTCTTTTAGCAGCAGTTCGATAATTTTTAATTTAAAAAATTACCAGGAAAACAAGAAAGAAGGGGAAAGAACGAAGCCGCAGGTTTACATTTCAACAATAAAGTCAAAAGAAAAAAAATTATCAAGATTTTCTAAAATGCT
This sequence comes from Laupala kohalensis, assembly GCA_002313205.1. NCBI lineage: Eukaryota > Metazoa > Arthropoda > Insecta > Orthoptera > Trigonidiidae > Laupala > Laupala kohalensis. The sequence continues at coordinate 36,880 of NNCF01133003.1, forward strand.
TTTTCTTCAGTTTTCCGCTCATAACTTGATAACACGTTTTTAGAACGAAACATCACTGTACCTAAATTATGAAATATTAAATTTCCAACAAATTTTGTTCTGTGTAATTTTGTCGTCAGACGAACGTTTAAGGCTTAAGAGCGCGATTGTACAATGGATCAAAAAACTTGTTTTTCCCGTATTTTGTTTATAACTTGAGAACTACTTTACGTTTAGAGTTAACGTCCTTATACGAAAATGAAATTTATTGAACGTCCAACAAAATGTGTTTATCGGAGTATTTTTTTGTGACGATTTGTTTATCCGCTTGTGCGCGTTGAACTTAAGTACACATCTATGTAGTAGAGTGAACGTGTACTTTTTCCTAGCATGGTGTCTGTGGGCCAAATACGGTTCGAGTTCTGGTCTTTAACTCCTGTACATTCACAGAACTGAAAACCCATTGCTTCAACGATAAAATCCATGCAAACTGAGAATTGTTGAAATTTTACTTTTTTCTGGTACTTCGGTCGAGATCGAAAATTTCGGTTCATCATCAGAACAACACATCAAAAAATCAGAACTACCCTATTTGATGCAATTAAATAATACGTATCGACTCTTCGACATAGATGTGCACAAAACGTACACGCGCAGAAGAGGATAAACAGATTGTCAGAAAAAAATATACAGGATAACGCGTTTTGCAGGACGTTTAATGTATTTCATTTTCGTATGAAGACATTTTCTGTAAAAGTTTGTAGTTCTCAAGTTACAATTCAATTAGATCCATTGCAGAATTTTTGTCAATTTAATCACGCTCTTTACCATTTTCCGTTCGTCTGGTGACAAAACGGTACACAATGTAATTTGTTAGAAATTTAATGTACATTTAATGTACAGTTTAATGGCGAAGTTATCCTTCTTCCTGAGGATCTGTGGAGTTTAAGTACGCCCTCCAGAATGAACATAGGCTTTTATTTTTTTGAAATATGTGAAGAGAAAGATACGACGATAAATGATTGAATAACTTTTGACGATAAATGTCGAAAAGATTGAGAAGAAAGAGGTACAGTTGCCAAAACGGTCAGATAGGTGACTACTATGAATGGCTACATACTTCGCCTGAAAGAGTTCTACAAAAAAGTCCGCGATAGCATGTCAACGTACAAAATTAGCCTACACTATCGATAAATCGTAATTAAAAATATAAGTGTTTAAATATTTCAATTTAAGAGGGTAATTTAAATAGGAAAAAATCAATTGTCAAATTTAATGGATTATTTGTTTTGTGCCTTTAAAAGATAAATCGTAAAATCGTAAAATTTCGACGAATGGTTTAGCTTTTACAAGAATTTTAATGAAATGGTGCAACCGCGTCATGTCTGGGAAGCGAAACTTCGACCAGCGCGGCTCCAGCGAAATGGTAGTGTAAACTGCCAAGTCGCGTATTGAATTCGTATTATTATGAATTCGAAAAATTTGGATGCTGTACATATTTTTAAATAACCAGTGAGTAAAACTATTTTGATCTTATAACATAGACTTAATTTTTTTCCTGGGTATAATAAGATTAGTCTATGAAAACTCCGGAGCAACGCCGGGTGATCAGCTGTGTTCTAGAAAATACGAAACGATTTCATCTTGCCGTAAGTTATTAAAGCGTCTCCCAGGTAGCACTGCCTGTCGTGTGAGGCGTTGGAAGAAAGAGAATAATTGTAAACTACTACTAGCTCTGCATACTTGTGTTTGTGTGATTGCAATCGGAACTTACGCCAAAGATTTCTCAAGCATTGTACCGGAAGTCTTAAGTTGATAGTAGCAAATGGTTTGCTAGCAATATTTCTCCTCTAAGTATTTGCTCGTGCCCACCTGGTTTTACAACATTTATAAACTTACGTCAGTGGGAGATGGAAGTATTTGATCACCGGTGGTTCACAGCAACAGAAATAGAAGTAATATCTCATTATACAAATAAACGTTCTTTCGATGGAATTGTAACAATAATATCGAAATGGTCAAGACCAAGAACAACATACTTAAGTTATCATCGTGGACAGAATGATAAATCACTATGTTCAAATTTCACTCATACGATTCATGCCAATATCACGTCATAATATTATTTTTATATATTTTTAAATAGCAGTATGCGAGGAGCGAGATGCAAGTCACACGACGCAAAAACGTAGCTTTATTATCTAAAAAAAATACCACACCAATAGACACACAAAAAAAGGTTTAGCTCTTATTGGGGATTATTAACAAACGCTATTTCCACCACACTCTTTCATCTCGCACTACAGAAGCAACAGAGACGAATCTATCGCTCGTTGAAGGATGAGGAAATGGAACAGATTCAAAAATAAAAGTACATGAAATGAAACAGTGGAGATAACGCCCGATTGAGACGAACTTCGACTTGACAGTGTCAGCGATCCTTGAACTTGCAATATCGATGCAGTAGCGCCCGTCTGTCCATCAGAGACCGGAAAGCAAATGGAATACTTCTATACTTGATTCAAATTTACATATTAGTATCTAAAAAGTATAAAAATAATGCTGAATAACTGTTCATGCAAACCCTGTTTTGCTCTTTCTGGTATTGAGCCAACATGGAAGCTGCGCTACGAATTTTATTCACAATAATATATTCTTAAGAGTAAATAACAAGTGTCTACATTATTTTCATTCGGCATTAATAAGAAACGTAAACGCTACGAACATAAATGAAAATGAGAAGTCATTGAGAAACGTCGCTTTGAGAACGTTGGAAGCTCTCACTCCTTGGTACGAAGAGCGAAGAGAGCTAGTCGCCCAACCAACCACACGGTTGGCCTCGCTAGCTTTATGGCGCCCGCCCACAAGGCTACGAAATGCGTGGCTGCTTGCATTCAACTGTGTCTATTCCTGGAACTCCATCCCGAGGGATGTCCAAGCTCCAATGATTTTCGCTAAAAACACGGATTGCCGTTAGTTTCGTAAGGTCTGGGTCACGCCCAGGCTCATACCACAACCAAGTAATTAGCATCTATTTAGTTTCCTTCATTGCAATGAGGTTTTGCTGACAGCAGTTCTATATTTCAACCACAACTTCCTCATCCACAGGGGGCATTTTAAGCTCAGAAAGCCAAAGAGATATTTTTCTTCACGTATGCCGTATGAGGGATAAGCTCAAGTCCTCGCCAGTTCGACATTAATCAATCAATCGAACCATCCACAAACAGACGAAATGTGAAGATTATTTCGAAAAGATAAAACGAGCATCATCATTTCATATCACTATTTTATTACGGAGTATAAAAATTTAATATTTCTTGAATGCAATGTACCTTAATCATAACAACGAACAAAGGGCAATGTACCGTAAATTTTTTTTAACAAAATATTTGCATATGACAGCGTCTTCGTGCGTCCACTAGGCTTTCGATCAATGTTCTTTCAAGAGTATATTTTATATATATATATATATATATATATATATATATATATATATATATATATATATATATATATATATATATATATATATATATAAACGTAACTCCACGCGCGCCGCCATCCTAAACAGCGGAGGTGGGGGACGCACGTATTCCCCGTCTCCCTACCCCCTCAGCAGCAGGAGAAGTCCCCTGACGCGTCCGTCACGTGCTAGAGGCTGCGACAGCCTGGGTGTGGGCAGAGTGCGGCGTTGCCAGCGCGCTTCTCGGCAACGTCGCACCAGACTCGGCATCGATCGCTCGCTCGCACTGCCGTTCGTTCGTTCCTCGTCGCTGCTGCTCTGATCAGCGGTTGTGTGATGTTATGAGAAATTGCTATGAGGCGCAACCACAGAGAACATTTTTTTTTTCTATAAAGGAAATTTCAATGGTCTTTCTTTTTTATTGCTTACGATCAATCGTAGCAGAAAATTTACAAGGATTAACTACACCAGGCTGAATTTTTGACAATTTTTTTTGTGGGTGGGGGGGGCTTTTTAGGGCTCGTCAACATCGAGGTCATTAGAGCCCAAATGACGAACTCACGCGCATATATCGTTAAATCTTTTTCATCAGCTTCGGAGAAAAAAAATTAAGCTTCACTATAACAAATTACCAACTAATAGATATCTGTACATCCTTAAAAATTTTAAGTGAACAAATGTTCATAACGAGAAACAACAGTAATATATTTGTCATCCTAATTCTTAAGTACAATGCATAATAAAGCAAAAGTATGTAATTCCAAGATTTAATCCGCACACAACTAGGAGTACGAACAGATGGCCCGGAATTCCCATTGCTACATCCACGGAATTTCTCATAGTCATCGCATCGTGGGTACAAAAGCAGACGCTGCTCCCACCACCGGCGGTGCCGCCACGACCTCAACGGAGAGAGCGTGTGGGCCAGTAACGGGGCGCGGGGCACGGGGCACGGTCGACCGCAGCAGCAGCAGGGAACGCGGATCGGCGAAGGGGCGGAGGAGGAGGAGGAGGGAGGCGGAAAGGAGCGACCTCAGTGACAAGGGGAACAGCGGAGGAGAAGGGAAGGGAACAGGCATCGAGAGGCAGGCGGCGTCGGCGGCGTCGACCGGGCGCTATGCCAGTGTCGCACTCCCCGCCAGTGCCCACGGAACCTCACAGCCGAGCGGAAAGCGGAATGCCGCGACCGATGCAGGTCGTAGCAAATAAAGCTGCACTTTCTGCCATTCGGCTCATTGAGTTGTCCACAAAATCCATTCCTTCAATCAGCCCGAAAGTCTAAAATAAAGAATACACAAGCGAAACAATGTTCTTTAAAAGTAAAACAACTACTTCAAAAATTAGTGCAATATAATCAAAAATGATCGGCAGAATCCCAACCCTTCATCATAGTGAGATGGTTTCAACCAAGTTATAATTCAGAACATGAGTCTTCAATCCACGTTCTTCATAGTTATGTTACAATAGTTACGAGACTTGGTTAACTTGCAACACAAAAAGTGTATTATATTAATCCACTGGTGAATGTGATGTAGGTAACAAAAATTCATACACCACTGGCAAAAATATGAGCAACTGAACAAGGAATTCTGGAGATCTTGCGGCGTAAAACTTTTACATATGCTCAGAAAACGATTTTCATAAACATTCGTTCAGTTTCAACCATAACAAAGAATGAACGTCGAGATTAAAACGTCATTACACTTTTTTACTCAGCCAGATTTCCCTAACAAAACACAGCAGTGCGCAACATGTCATGTCCCCTACTGAAACTTATTTTCTGTTGTTTCAACTTTCATAAACATCTTTCAAATGTCACCTGCCAGAATCAATATGTTTATATCACGAAACAAAAACAATTTCACTACCACAAGAAAAAAATCTTCAGACTCCTTTCATCTTTGTTTCATATTAACTACAATGTTGATTTTGACCATTAACCAAGCAGTTTCAATTGGTCATAAGAACACACTCGACCATAATATTGCATAATTGTATCAGAAAAATAACTATTGATATCAGTATACTATTTGGCTCATACTTATTTGAAAAGATTAATAACAAAATTTTTCCGGGGACGGGGAGAAATCAAGAAATGTATTCTCTACAATTTTCCTTAACAGTTCTTTTACACTTCGAAGAATCTTGAAATTAATGAAAAGTGAAATAATGAGCAGGACCCTACAGTGTGAAACAGATTTTCATCACTGAAGTAACGGTGTCGGATGAAAACTTCACAACTTCTTTACGTATTTCAACAGAAAATATGAGTAATATTTAATAAATGTGTTAAATAAATACATTTTAATCTAATTTAATAAGTTTTATTGTCAAACAAGCAGTACAAACAGCTTATGACCACGTCGAGGAAAATAGTCCAATTTGATATTGGAGGATTTAATTGTGCGAGATGAAGTATTTCAGAGCATCCTCCACACCAAAATGAAACGAATTATTTAATCACAATATAATACTCTTCAAAAAAAATTACTTTACACAGTCACGTATAAAATACAAGAAAACTATGGTTCAAGTTGTTCCTGTCTCATCATGGCTGACTGTTGACACGGCGAGACAAAAAGGCAAATAGGCGTCAGAAGTTAAAAAAAGAAAAAAGGTTTAAGTAAAAATTAAAGGAAGAGATCTTTATAGAAATACACATCGCTGAGTACATCTACACACGATGGCAACCAATTGGATCTAAATGAAAATTTACAAGGGTTGAAAAATAAAACGATCTAAAAATTATTTTGAGATTGAAATGAAGACTACAAACACATCATTGAAATCTACACAAAATAAAATGTATGTACCACAAAAATGCCGACTTGTTACGTGAATTGAAACGTGTATTCGGTAATGATACAAGTAAAATTTGAACATTTATGTTGCTCAGAAGTTTCAAAATATTTTCCTTGAAATATTACAGCTACCGGAATTCACTGAATACTCTATTTTTCATTTACGAACTAAAAATGCAGGAAACCAAACATTTACAGGGTGCCCCAAATGATTATTTTCTTTCCCGATAAACATAAATAAAAATTGTGTAGTACTCACATAAAAAAAGACGTCTTCCAATAACACAAAGGCTCCATGATTACGACAAAACTCGAGAAACACACAATAAGCACAAACAAAATAAAAAGATGCACTGTTTAACTTTCGAGCGAAAGCGCGTCGATGTAGCTAACACAACAAATCAAAGCTATTGGCTGTACCAATCAACAACATGCGAGGTTGCCTTGCAATGTGCTTCTGTTCTATTTGCAAGTTTGATAGTCTACTATTCAGTATATATGTCAACAGCGGCCTCCTGTTCATGTCAAAAAACCAATACAGAGCAGAAATAATTATTTCCATACCGAAACAGAAATTGAAGAGAAAATAGATAAAAGAAAAGGTAAGATCTATAAATAATTAATTTTCAAATGAAATAGAACTCTCAATTCTAAGTATTATATACTAAAGTGTATTATATAGCTTCTCATATATTTCTCATTTTGAATTGAGAAATATATGTATAAACATCCACTACGTGGAATCAAGCATACACATTCGACTTAGATTTTTATAGATAATTTAGTAGTATTCATAACACTAATATATTCCATGAAGGGTAGTTCACTGTCATTTATTTTGATGTTAATCACTCTTTTCTCCATACAAACAGCACCTCTCATGCTTGTTTTAAAAGCAGCAGAGAAAATGTTCCAGAATGCTTGGAATTTTTGGGACGAGTTTTTAGGGTGTCGAAACGACAAACTTCCCGAAAACAGGGTTCTGCGTCCTTTTTTTACTTCCATTCCACCTTGTTACCAAACTATTTTGAATATCGGACGTTGATCAGTATAAATGGCATCATGAATAATTCCTGCGAATCAGCAACTGTATACTAAACTTTGAGAAGCGTTCTTCTCTTGTTAGGGCAACAATGGCACAATGGCGGAAAATAATACAATTTTCAAACGTTTCAATCCTTTCGGTCGTTCATAGTACTGAGCAGTGTGCGCACTGCAAGTTTTTCCTCACGAACTTCTAGAAGATTCCTTCGCAACGACGAACACTGCTGCGTCCACATAGCCGTCGCTTCTGCTTCGCAACTTCCGAGAGAGAATCAATGTGAAGATTTCCACACTAACACATTCCCTACGAGCACTTCTCGGCGGAAATCCCACTCCCGTTAATCCAGAGACGTAAATTCGAATCCACTTCACTTCGTCGCGCACGAAATAACGTGAAAGGCGAGTGAAACTCCACACTTTTAACACAATATTTTCGGACAAATAAAACAAAACTCCGCGAACATATGCATTGCCATGGAAACGAAACAATTTTTCGCAAGACAGAAGTGAAATTTCGTCTAACAATAATGCAAACAAGGATCTTGTGGAGTTCGTTGGGTGAAGGAATTGGTCGTGTAGCGTGTGATCGCACTGGAAACGTTCCCCGACGAATTGGGTGAGAGTCGACGCTGTGTTTCATCCTGCTGGCGCCTGTGCGACGTTGAACCTACGGGAATGAAAAATCGCCAACTGCTGTGATACTACAAGATTACCCGTGGTTCAAAGAAGCGAGAGTTTTTCTTACATCGTTTAAGGTCAAAGCACTTCTTCTGTAAGTATTTCCGAAGATTATTTTTGCGCTAATTATTATTAGCAACATATCGTATTTACGTTTAATCACGCAGAATCTCGCTCGAGTACAAAATGGCGGGGCGTTCAGAAGTAGTGGCGCCAGATCCCAGTGAAATGACGCGAAATTTAGTGTTAACGATAGTTTACGTCAAACATGCGACTCAGTACATGAAAACAATAACTGGAAATGTGATAAAATGAACACGGTAATGTACAATCGAAGAAAATCGCGAAAAGAAACGCTCAATAATTGGCACAACCGTGTGACTATTTATATTATGCGTACAAGAAGTATACTTCTGAGCACGAAAGATGTTCTGGTTAGTTTGCTTCGAATCCTAGGTCGCTATCTCCGCTCTTAGGAATAAAATCATTTTCTATATGTGAAAATGTAGTGACGTCCGATTGTCCGTAGGTCATTTTTTCGATAACGTACTCCAAAAACAATTACAAAGCTATAAAATATAGTACATTTCTGAAAATCCACTGGACTTGAAAATAGCCCATTCGATTTTAGAAAATCTTGTACGTCTGTCTCGAACTTTTCAAAAACTATTTACGAGAGTCCAAGGTTCTTTTACATTTGCTCTTAGTACCAGATTCCACCTTAGGAGAGAAATCCAGAAATAATCGTGGGTTGGAGGCAAACATTGTTTATTACTCAAAATTTGAGCAAATCCCATAGGAGTATCACAGTCCTGTGGACAAGTAATTCATTTAACAGCATTCAAAATGATGCAGGTCAGCTGTAGTTTGTCATAATTCAAAGGTCCAAAACGATTGTTGAAAAAGGAAACTCGACCGTCTCCAACAATCGATCATGCTTTAGACAATCTGTAATTCCAAGTGGAGAACTCAGACATCTGAAGATACGTTTTAATTATTATTATTTTCTTTTTCACATTCTAATAGAATGGCTGATTGTAATGTACAGGCAATCTGCCAGGTACCTTAGAGTACTACTCTTATGATGGAGATAGATATTTTCTATGTGACACGTGTTCAACAAAACAGACTTCTGTATTTTAAATACCAAGATCCCGACATCCAAATTGTCCAAACCTCTCTTTAGGGCCTTAGGCACTATCCCAGTTGCAGATATCACAAGAGGAACAATTTTGACAGTCTCCAGATGAAAAAACTCCTTCAATTCTTTAGACAATGCTGCATACTTATTGATATTTCCTGTTTGAGTTGTCCTTAGGTTTTGAATAAGCGGATTGGCCACTTCAATTAAAAACGCACACCTCTTTTCCTTGTTCCTTTTTCATCATTTTACAAAAGGATTATTATTATTTAATTAATTCAATAAATATTTGATAATGGCCATACAGGAGAAGGAGAGGAGGGCGCATCAATGGTTGTTTCTGAAAATGATTGATGATGTCTGGTCAGTTAGCTAAAATTGTGAAATCCGTTCCAATTCACCGATCCCAGTATATTTTCGCGCGGTCGTTGTCAAGTACTCGAGTGGGTTGTACATGTAATAAGGGCACTCCTCTGATATAAAACCATTTCAAAAAGCGATTTTCTGATGGATCATCTTGGCAATATCGTTACGTCTCTTGAAGTATTCTGTTCCAGCTAGTGATGAACAGCCTCCAACAATATGGTCAATCGTTTCTCGGGTCAGGCCACATCTCCCACAACGCTCTTCTACTCCTCCTTTGAGGATACGTTTATTATTATTATTTGTGTATGGACCCCGTTGTGTTTTAATAATATCTTCCATATGGCTCTCATTTTGTCTTTATGGGCTATCTTGCTTTTTCAGTCGACTTTGTTAATGGTCTCTATGGAATCCTATTCTCTGGCTGTACATTTTATTAATATATCAAATACTTGCAGCCAATGACGGGAAATACTACACGCGAAATTTTGCAATCAACCATAGCAAAATACGATTTTTATCAAATAGATTATTACTACAATTTCTTGGGATTCACCCCAACAAATTGTAGTTGATTTAACAAGATGTCAAGAATTTTAAATAGATAATATTTTGTCGACATTGTCCTTTATTTCTTCATCTACTTATCAATGGTTGTTCTTCCATGGTTTCCGAGATCAAAGTAGGACGTATTTGTGGTGCCAAGTAAATTCGGCTACTTCCCATAATCAGGAAAGCTCCTACTTTCAGAAGTTGAACGACAATGTAAATCAAATATATTACTATTCAGTAAACTCGATCTTATACAATCATGTAGAAAACTGCCGGCAATACTACATTAGAAATAAAATAATCGTGTTAGGAACGTTTCAAAAAAGTAGAGAATGAATCCTAGAGTACGAACTGAAATTGAGTCAAAAGAGATGTTGCCACAGTCCTGAAAAATACTCTTCATAATGGAAACAGAAATAAGGCAAGTGTGGTATTTTCTGAAATAGGGGTGAGTGAAATGGACAGCAAGTCAGCGTACCCGAATCCATAAAAAAATTAACGCCGTTCTCTTAGAACTAGTATCCCGCGTGAAATTAAAACGAAAATTATTGGATTAGACACAAGAGAAGGAAATTGGTTGAAGGAGAAGTTCTAAGCCAAATTCCTCGCTCATATTTGCCTCGCCTCTTGAGCGCATGAAAAATGCAATTCAACTCGATTCGATTAAGTAAAATATATAAACAAAAGTTGTGAGCCGCGGCGACGGCGCATCTCCATTGAAAGCGCAACTGTCTCGTGCGGGGGAGGGGGAGGCGGGTAACGGTCGTGCGGAAGTGGGGAGGGGTGGTTATTTCGAGTGGAGGCGCCGCTGCCGCCCGCCGCCCTTCCAAAGACCAAGCATGCGCTTGCTTGCTGATGCTGCCTGGCTACTCTGCTTCTGCGAACAGCGTCAACCAGCACCCGAGATTTCACTGCGTTTTGACAAAGAAAGCGAAGGCTCATGCGAAAGGGGCGAAAGGGGCGAATGGAAGCTTTAAAGAAGGAAACATCCCATATTAACGGCGATCGATACGAGAACCAAGGGGAAGGTTGTCTGTTTCAAATCACAACTTTTCATTTTTGTATTTAATGTGGCTACTTAGTGATCTTTTTACTGGAACTAACCTTGTTGCTTCTGATAAGTGTGTGGAAAAAAATCATTTAGTCGTACTTGATATGACGAGGAAAGAACATTGGAATTGTATCTAGACTTTTTTGTTCTCTAAAACATACTTCTGCAGGTAGTTTTATAACAAAAAAGTAAGTCACAAGTAAAGGTATGCTAAGTATGACAAATTATTCTATTTTCATTCAATCCAAGCTTTCTGATACAAGTTTCTCTCTGCAGGTTCTTTTCATACTATTAGCAAGACCTATAGCAAGACCTATTTTCCTATTTAGAGTAATATTACTGCAGATAGCAGTTTGAACCAAAACCCAAATTTTTACACAAAAAATGTGTTTTGTAGGATTATTTTTAAAAGTTTCTGTACTTATCTCGAACGAGAGTTTCAATAACAGTTAAAAAGTAACAGTTGCATTTGCTCTGAGGAAGCCAGGGTGAAATATGAATACCCCGTCGCATCTAACAGACGAGCAGATGCTAGTTTTAGGAATAATGTAAGAATCCAAATTGATAATTGACGTGAGAGTAAAAAAAGAATACCACTGTAGAAAGTTGTGATATCATAACAATTGTAATAATCTTGATATAGCGATAGACGAGTGTAATTTTCCTGTCCATGTAAGAGATTCTCTATTCACTCATTCTTCGGCAACTCAAGAGATGCGTCATCCAGGTTATGTTAATTTTCAAACTTAATCGTAATATTAATCGAATATCTTTTCTATACGTCATTCATTAATCATTGATAGTTTGTATTTGAATGAGGAAGCGAAATTGTATTATTTACAGTTGAACATCCGGTTTAAGCCTTTTCATAAATAACACGTTCTCAATAAGTTTATTTGAGCCCAGACTACATCAGATGGCGACATATCTAAAATCATGTATTCTATTTTGAGGAATAAAAGTAGTTTAAAGATGCAAAGCACACCTGCATGGAGGCGAACGGGGTTTGTGGCGAAGACTTTTAGTGTATGAACTCAAAACATAAAGCGACGAGAAACAACACGGCGCTCCAATTAGTAAACTAGCTGCTTCAGACAGTAGTCAAATGATTTATCATTTTCATAAAATATTGATAAAAATACAGGAAGTTTAACGCTTCAAAATGATTTGTGTACAATGAACGGGTATTATTTTGCTCTTTTTCTGGCGACTACGTAACATTAAGTTAATTTGGTTCAACATCGGTTTCTTGTATTGAAATAGAAAGTTAAATAAAGAGAAAGAATTTTTTTTAACTGCAGCGATTACTCAATCGTAGCAAAGCTGTTTCAACATATTAATTAATTAGGCTTAACTTTGTTTACCTCGGTTGAAATGTTCAATACGATAAAAAATGTCGCTTCTAATAATAAATAATAATAATAAATTTATTGTCAAAAAACAGTACAAACTGCGTATGACCACGTGGAGGGAAAAAAACTAATTTACTCTCCGGAAGCAAGCGAGGGACCATCCCATCAATTCCGATCAAGGGCCCTAAGGCAGAGGCGGATTCAAAAATTTCAGCAAAAGTTCCTAGATAAGATAAAAAGTTAGCTGCGAGTTATAATACAATATAATGTCAATATGTTTGTAATTTAACGCAAATATGTTTGTAAATTTACATTTACAAGTTATTATAATTCGAACTATAGATTATTCTTAGTATAATGTTTCAAATTCATAAGAATTGAAATAACACTAAATTCACGATTTATTGTTAAAATGAACACGCCCCTAGAAAAAGCCTAGAGAACCTGTATAAGAAATCCGCCTCTACCAGAAGGAAAAACGGAGAAAAACCCGGGCCAGGATGGGGCTACAGAATTTATGTACACAACCGTGCCAAAGTTGAGTACACATAAAACTAAATTAATATGAGCCATACGGCAACACAATCATGCAAGAAAATAGTTTTTGAAATTGTTATAAGTTATTTAAAAAGTGCTACAGCAATGGCGTGATAAAGTACAAGACGAATTTAACTTTTATTAAAATCAATAAATTCTTTTACAGTGTAGAAGCACTGGTGCAGGAGGTAGTTTTTAACCGCGGATTTGAAGATATTCAATTTCATAATGTCTTTTATATTCTTGGGCAGGGAATTATATGGAACGAGTCCCGAATGATAAGGTCCTTTTTGGCAAAGAGTGGTTGACACTCTAGGGCGATGAATATTACTACTATTGCGTGTATAGTGTTCGTGAACGAGACTGTTTCGTATAAAGAAAGTGTGGCACTTCAGTAATTCGGTCTTATTTTTCAGGTTCCGCAAAACAGAATTTTTGAACCATTAGATTCATTTAATTCGGGATCTATTTTATTTCTTACCGGGATGTCTGCCTAGTTGTTTCGAAAGCTTCTCCATAAGATTCCCTATAATTTGAAATGTGTTCCAGTAGAGGCCAAAACATAATTAGAAATCGGTTGTGGAAGGTGGCCGACCGGACCCTGAGGACGCAGCGGCTGCGCTGACGGTGTGTCCTCGAACTGCTGCGAGAGCAATTGATGAGGGAACGAGACACAGCAACAAGCAAGCGCCTGCCTGGTGCAAGGTCGCTCCGTGGGGGAACGAAGGGGGCACGAAATATTGTGTGATGACGCACGAGGAGGTGGAGAGTAAGGGTGGATGTAGGGGGAGGGGAGGGGAGAGAGTGTTGTGGCCGGCGCGGCGCGGCGACGACGGATTGAGTGCATCCATCCACAAGTCTTTTTAATCTCAGATGGACAAGCGACTGGGAATGACATTGTAAAGAAGAGCGCCGCGTGCATATAGAAAATAAAAATTATGGAATGATTCATTGCTCTGCATTTTCCCTACACGAGATCGACGACGTGAAAATGTCTCCAGCAAATCGCTATTCCAGTTTCGCAGCTGAGAAGGAAGGATACATTGAATGTTGAAATTAACCTTTTAACTGAGGAGGTTCTGATCAAATGGAGCTTTTTTTATTCCTTTTTCTTCTTTTCCTGATTGATTCCCCCTCCACACACACACACTTGATAATAGTACTACATGTTCAATCATACTCATCTTTATCTCTAAATACACTCCGTAATTCCTGATACTGCTAAAATAAAAGGTGTGTTACGAGCATTTTCTGAATTTTTGAATTACCCTATTTAGATAGAAACTAAGGTTTATAACTTCCTTGATTGACGGTTGATAAGAATGTATTCCATTTTTAAAGGATATATTGGACCAACTCTACCTTCCGGTCCAAAGCCGTAGAAAAATAACATTATTCTTCGTATATCCTTCCGCGAGTGCTGCTACCTCCACCATCGCCTCCATCTTCACACATACAACATATTTTCTTAAAACTAAATCGCCGGGTCTAACAAACCTAACATCATCGTCTGTGACCGAACATTTGTTTATAATTGTTCATGGCTCGCTGTCGCGAGCCATATTATAATTAACATACCCTAACATACTAACATAAACGGTGGCGGAGAGAAGAAAATAGTGCGGAACAATATTTCTTTATAACTACCGTAAATATGAAGAGCGAAGAATACGGCTTATATTTTCGGAACCGCAATAATATTTGTAGTATTATGACATTAATCATGTTTTCGAACCCTAGTTGGACCAACTGCTAAAGTTTGGCCGATATATTTCCCAGGGATTTAAATGATTTACTTACACTGTTTCCTGAAAAATTGCTTGCTTCGGAAGTACGTATGTTTGAACAGACACTCATCGACCATTTTATTACATAACACAATTTCAATCAATTATCGTGAGTTAAAACGTTAGAAGCACTGAAACACGTTTACTCAAGGTCAAGCAGGCTGTTAAGAACTTATATTACCAAAATACGCTAATGCAAAAAGTCAACAGCATAACATTCGGTGAAGTTCGAATGATCAGCATGATCAACGTTTCTCCTGTCGTCATAAGTATGCCCCAGAGATTACGTCACAAAACAATTAAGTTAGTGAGGGTTTTTATTTGAGGGAAAAAAACCACAAGTAATGCGAAAAACAAATTGATATGTCGAGAGAAAGCTTTAATTCTTTAGCCAAGAAGGAATTTAATGGGAATATGGAAAGAAGAGGTATCAGAGCAAGAAGAATCACAACCTGGAAAGCATATTGCTACGCTGTTTCAATAGACGGAAACAAAGCGCGACGCAATGGATGTTTGTACATCCAATCTACAGATTTTACTCAAAATATTTGATATTCAATTAGAAAAATGCGATATATATTGGGGACGGGAAGAGTTTTACGAAATATTTTTTTAAATTCAACTGACTATAAATTATTTCAAGGATGTTCATTTTTTAATGAATTTTTACAGCGAATGGGTTCAACTCCGGATAAAACAAAATGGTTTTTGTTTTTGTTTTTTTTACTCCGCATAAAGTTGTATTTTCCCTAACTTTAAGGTTGCAACTGATTTTTGTTTTATAGTTTTGGTAAAAATTAGTTAAATGGAATTGGGGAAATTAAGCGTCATTTATCTTGTGATAGACATAGAGATGGACTGCAGGAACTAGTGAAACGCGTTGGCAGAATGAAGTGTGAAGGGCAGACACGCAGCAGCTGCCAATACGCGTTGAAGAGAGCAAGCAAGCTGGCAAGTGAGGAAAGAACCATGACGGTGCAGTTGGTGAAGTTGGCAGTGGTGGTGGCCGCCATTTTGTTGAGAGCGCCGAGCAAGTAAGGAATGGGGTGGGAGGGAGGGAGGGGAAGGAGATGGCGAGCGAACAGTTGCTAGATGGTCGGTCGGTCGGTCGTCCTCCCTCCGCTGTACCTTAGCATTTTTCAGATGTTGACGCACCAAAAGCTGCACAGGCAAGAGAATGTATGGAACGGGGCAGAACGAAAAAAAACGTTTGAGAAGTGACCACAGAAATGCAGTAAAATTCACTACTTCCAGTCACTCCGTACTCCATAGAATATGTAGTATGAAATTCTTTTATATATATATTTGGTTCCAAAATTCAAAGCACATTCATTTTCCTTTTTCCAGACAATTTGTCCCCATTTTACTTAATCCTCGAAAAAAGAAAAACCTTGATACTATGTGAAGATACTTCCACGACATTAATCGGTTTCATAGTATTTTGCAAAATGATTCCTATTCCCACTGATGGAACTAAGCCTCCTAACGGTTGGAATGCAGGTATCACTTCTAGTTAAAAATTAACCACCCAAGTAACTACATAATTAAATAAAAGATAAAATAAACAATTTCCTTTCGAGTTAAAACTTGCAATGCATTTCCTATAATCGATATTTAAAGCTACAGATCATTCAAGTCTAACCAAATAATTTTTTTTAAATACTTAATATTGTAAGTAGTTGTATTATTCTATAAGGAGGTTTAACATATTTCATTGTAATGTGAAGTCAAAACGGGAGGGAAAAAGTCACTAACAATATAAGAGAATGGCAAATGCGCCACGTGTATTTCGCTCTGCTGCTGTTGACGTTTGTTTCTAGGTGGAAATGAAATTGTCGTAAAACTAATAGTTCGATCACAAAAAGTTTCTGTCTTGAGATTCTATTTTATGTAAATAATTGAGAAATCTATAAAAATTTGTCTTGAGAATTGAGTGAATTCACACATCTTTTATTACTACTAATACCATAGTGATGGACCTATGTACTTGGATAAAGATTCCCCAACTTATTTTTTAGTATTAAAGACGACAAACAGACTCTGTTCCAATACACAGGACGTATCGTGAACTTATATAACGAAACAGGTATAGGAGCAATAATGTAGAATACGGTTTTTTTCATTAGATAATTCGAAGGAACCATTCGAATAATAAACAAAAGTTGAGAACACTCAAATGGAAAACTTAAAAAACTAAACTCGGAGCGTTTTGACGATCAATATGTGGAAGACTGATGTCTCTCTCATTCCTTTAACATTCTCTGTTATTATTCAATTGAGAAAATAAACGCTCAAATACCCATGGCGCAGACGTTCCGAAACTTATATCAAAAATTGTTTTCTGCCAGAATTTCCAAAATATTCAATTATTTTTTTAATAAAAAGCATTCGCTGTTGAAAAGACGGAAAAATATTATTCACACGTAACTCTTGCTTTCATAGTGCACGCTTCATCTCAGACATCGCACACGAGAAACATGTCTCGCTTGGAAAATGCAAACTGAACGAACCGGCAGGAGACAACTTAATTAAAAACACGAATAAATTAATATTTATAGGACAAATTCATGAAAGCGCACGTGTTGCTAAGTACAAGGGAAACGCACACTTAAAAACAGAGGGAATGTTGGACATTTTACTAAACAATGAACGAAACATCGGGAGAGGTTATTAAATCTACTAACTCATTTCGAGAAGACTGTATCCAATGAGAAGTTACTTGAACGCAGAATTCATGTAAAATGATACGCGTTAGACAAATCGTGGTTCAGAGTCGTTCGCAGCGTCAAGTGTCAACAGACGAAAACTTTGGAAACGTTTTGGGGAAAAAGGGTTTGTGAGGAAATTTCTTCAAGATTGTGCAAGTTATTCTTTAAGCGTGAGGATAATGGATAAGATTTGCAAGGCAGATGTGCAGCTTATTACTGGATCTGCTTTGCCGTCATTGGACACGAATCCAATAAGTGTGAATAAAAAATTGCCGAGTTAATTATGTAAGACTATAAGAACAGTAACTTAATAAAATGATTTGCCTGTGATTTCATTCAAAATAAATAATGTAAGTGAAACGACTGAATCATGTTAGTATTCACTATTTTACGTGTATTAATTTGCAAAACACTTAAACAAAACGAAAGCATTATTTTTACCTTAACATAATGTTTGTTGAATAACCACTATTTATTTTTTCTGAGAACCTTTCGTGTGAAAATTTAAATACATGTCCACAGAAATACAAATTTATCAAGGGTGAAGACAATACCTTGTGTGTGGGGGGGGGAATATTATAGTAGAGGGAAATTGTCATTTAGTCATGATGTGATCGGTAAGTAGAATTTTCTTTGATTTTTCATTACATATGTTAAGATGAAGTTGTTGGTTTTAAAAAAATGGATTTTCAGTGCATCGCTACACTATTTTTTTTAATATCTCCGGTTCTAATGATCGTAGAAAGACATTAAAAAATTCAAACTACTCGTCAATGAATAAAAAGTATCGAACTGATTCGGTATAAAAAACAAATTCCAACCTCAAGAAACCAAAACGTATCAAATTTCGTTTTTTTTTTTCGCTAAAAAACACCGATTTTTATATAACGAAGAAGTCTAAAGTTTAGTTATCTATTGAAGAAAATGTTCCTGAATATATTCGCATTTCTTGTTCCTCCATCTTTTAGAAAGGTGTGTGACGTGAAGGAGGAGACAAACGTGCTCTCATGTATTTGAATCGAATCCGGAGATGACATTGTTTCAAAAACAACTGTTCCTTTTAAATACACAGCCTACTTAAAGCACTACTCGACGTTTCCCAGAATTCGTACAGAAACGGAAGACAATATTTACTGGAGATTTAATTTTTTTTAAACAATTCACAAATAAAACAAAAATAAAAAATATTTTTTTGCATTGTTATACAATCATACAAAAAATTCCATCGACACTCACCGAAAAACTGGTAGTGAGACTTGACATAGTTTCCCCTACACTGGGCATTAAAACACCAGTCAACATGTGTGACTAATAAATTTATAACTAATGTCTTTTATATTATTGGGCAGGGAATTATATAGAACGATGTTTGAATTCATTTTGCCCGGGGCTCTCGTACAATATTCTAAACTCATATGTTAGATTCCATGTTTCTCTACACTAGCATTGAATTATAATTTTTGTTCATTTCAAAAATTAAATATTAATACCACGAAGAAAACAAAAAATGCAAACAATTCTCAATATTGTCTACGTCATAACGAATTATTTTAAAATCAGGTAGAAGGAAAATACATCTTACACAAAAATAAACAAAGCTCGTAGTTAAGACTTCTGAATTCTTCGGTTTTCGTTTCAGTATTCTTCGCAGCCTTTAGACAACATTGCATCTTCGATTCGGTCACGTCGATTATACGTCCAGTCGATTGTCCACCACACGAAACGCAATCGACTCAGGCGGACGCATTAATAAGCTACAAAGCCAACAGTCATTCATGTCTACTGATCGGCACACTTCATTAGAAGATTCACATTTACTCAAAACAAATTTAAATGTTTTTTTATTCTGATTCCATCAATGTCAAACCATAATTTGCATTTTAATTACAATAACCATTTGATGTTACAAATAGTTTCATCGATAAATTTTTCCAATTTTCATACAACTGACATTCCAAGTAATGAGCTTTTATTGGTACATATTTTTATTTATTTTAATCCTTAGTTTATAAATAAATAAACTCAGAAGTTCTGAGTGCATAGTTTCACTCTGAACAAAGAACGCGTCCCTAGTTGTAAACGGGGGAAGTACCGTGTGATGAACAATATTGAAGTTCATCCTGCTGCGGCTATTCTTCTGCTTCGAGAAACCTGAGCGATGTGCGGACGACCTGAAGGACGCCCAGTGGGAAAGCGAGGGTCTGCTCCCAACCAGCGTGAGAACGAGGAGACGCAGAAGCAAACGCCGGGATGATTCCTTGCTAGTCTCCAAACATGTTTCTGCCCGAGCCTCCAGTTGAAAAATGCGATAAAATAATACACAAACAGCATTTCTTTTCGATGTTCAGTATTGGTTTTTTTCTTCTTTTTTATCTCGAGCACTTTTACTGACACAAATGAGACTTAAGTTGTTAAATACACAAGTTAGTTCACCAAAACTAGGATTTTTAACGCTATGTAGTCAAGTCACTATTCCAAAAATTTCCCGAAAAATGTCAAAATTAAATAATCGAAATAATTTCGAGCAAATTTCAACAGCCCAACCTCTTCACT
Organism: Laupala kohalensis; assembly: GCA_002313205.1. Lineage (NCBI taxonomy): Eukaryota > Metazoa > Arthropoda > Insecta > Orthoptera > Trigonidiidae > Laupala > Laupala kohalensis. Next base: position 56,889 of record NNCF01133003.1, read on the forward strand.
TCATTTTATAAAATGTGACGCCCGATCGGAAACGCGAATTCCATGGATGCGCTCCAAACTCATCGATCCCAAAACTTCCTTTGTTTGAACGGTTCCGGTGTTCGGTTGATTATTTAAGGCGAGCCGGTCGCGTGTGTATAATTGCTAAATATACTGCGTGTGAGACGAAAGGAAAAACATGTCATTTTATTGTGCACCATTGATGAAGCAAGCAGTCTACCCGTAACGCCGCGATCAAAATAGAAACGTCAATGTGGTCTAGTGGTAGCGTCTTCGCTGAGCGGGAGAGCGTGGGTTCGAACCCTGGTCGGCCTAACTAGGAGAGGTTTTCAACAAAGGTTTACCTCACCTACTCCAGACAAATTCGGTTCGGAGTCATACGTCCCCTAGCAACACAACATCTCTTCTTTCCAATTCCTTTCCCCAAGTCCAACGGTTAGGTGGAAGATGACATGAACCTCCTTTTGCCAAAAGGCATTAAATAAATAAATAAATAAATAAATGTTTGTGTTACCTTCAATGCGTTCGCAACGACAAAGGAACTAAGGGTGTAAATGCAAATGCATTTCTAAGTGCCAAAGAACAGAACAAATCCATTTTGAATTTCGAAATTTGTGTGAAAGAAAGAAGCATCTCATCATATTGGGAAGAGAAAAACTTAAAATGTATCACTGGTGTCAAGAAATGCAGATGATACCACTCACTGCATGTGATACAGAACTATGAAAAGAAGGCAACTTTTAATTCGCGAATGAGCGTAAGTGCTGGAGGCAGGCTGTGGGGGAGAGGGGTGGCAACGGAGCGAAGGGTTGCGGGGGGNCGATGAGAATTTACGAGGCAGGAAGGGTTGGCGGGCGGGCGGCCGCCTGTGCTTCCAAGAGGGCGCAACAGCGACCAGTGGAATCAAATGCCAGAGATCATTACTAAAAATATATATCTTGCCTAAAATGCACAGACGATGTCAAAGAGGTTCATAATCATTCTACTCAATTTTTATCCGGATAAGAGGAAATCTGCGAAATACACAAATTAAGTTTTTTTTTTTAATGGATTGAGAACAAGCAGTTTAAAATGCAAGACGAATTAAGGTATTATGTCCGTCAAAGCGACTAGGCTTAAATATTCCCAAAAGTGTTTCAAATGATAGCATGAACCATTCTCTATCGTTTGGCGATGAATTTTCATACCCTTACGGCACAAAATTTGGAATTATTTGATTTTAAGTTACTATGTGCTCATATGGAGAAAATTTCGCGGGCTCATGTCTTTTTTTAAAAAATGTATTCTGGCAAATATACCGGTTTTAACACAGCAAATGATGCAATGACGTTAAGATTTTCTTACCTTACGGGGCATTTTCAAGAAGAATTCACCAACAACTGTGGAAAATACTGTTCTAACGGAAATGGCAGTCGCATCGCGTGACGCAAGACAATGCGGCCCTTGTCAAAGATGGAGTCAAACGACAGTACGAATTAATTATAGTTTTAAAATCACAAAATAATTGTTTTAATCAAATATTTTAAAAAATCAGTAGGATGAATTATTAAATAATGAGAACTACTTTGGTGAATATTTCCAACTTTTGTGAATAGTCGGCAACTTCACTCAACTCGGACATAATACCTTAACTGGAATCACGTTAAAAAAAATTCGTCATCTCTGGGCATTTGAAACATTGAAAGTCCACGGATATTCCTGTCGTGTCGACGAGTCTTTTTCTGACTCGTCTGTGCGAGAAGCGTTCAGTGGCTCACAAATCCGTCCTGCCTCACATCCGTCGGCGAGCGACTCATGCAAAACGCACGGCGGCGACGTGGATGCGGGCTGCCGGCAGGCGACGCACGCACGCGGCACACCTGCACCCACCCCTGTCTCTGCTCGCCCCGATAACACCCGTGCAGCCGACCGACTCCGGGAAACACAAGCGAACCACGAGTCACGATGGCACTAGCGCAGGTACAACGAAATCACTAGAATATCGTAAATCGGCATTAAACGGACAGTGTAACGTGTACTTATTGAGATTTCAACTTCAAAAACAACCTAACCTCACCGACCATTTAATTAAAATAATTGCAAATGTAGTTGGCGGTGTAATACATTGCATCTTATGGAGGAAACACTTTATTTTCAATAAATGGATGATCAACTTCTACATCACGAAAGTGATGGAAGTTTACTCTCATTTGTAGATAAATTTCATCAGTTTTATCTGTACGACACCGGACATTACGAAAATATATTTCTCTTCCTCTTCCTTTGAGGTGTGAGATGAGATGCGTAAGTCACATAGAAACCCTGGTTCTCGGCCGCTTCCGTGTTTTTACTTTGCGACTTCCTGATTATTGTTTGTACTCTATGTTATTATTATTAATTTATTAAAGATACAAATTATTTGTGCTTTTTCATCGTTATTATTCACATTGTTGCGTTTTATAAAAATTAGAATAAAAATAAGCAAATACAATTATATCCATGTCTCAGTGATTTGACTCGCTTGAATCAAGTGCTGCTCCCATCGTAAGTTGGATAAGGGCCCTTCTCATATTTTTTATTTTCTTCGTTCGGGAGGAAGATTTTCTGAATCAGTGTACAACTAAAAGAAACTAAGTTTTAAAGATATTAAAACATCGATATTGAATCTACTTCATGATTCATACCCATTACTAGCGGCAATTATTATTTAAATTTTATGTACTGAACTTAAACGGAGTCAGGCCGCTATCCAAAATGTTTTTTAACTTGAGCTCTTAAGGTGAGTTACATTTTTAAGTTGTTTGCTCTAGAATAGTCCTCGTAATATCACTTCATTTATTAAATGGAAGGAGGGGATGCAAAGGGGCACAATTGCGATCGGAGAAGAAGAGGAAGTGATTGGTAACGACGAAGGGAACGGCCAAACAGTTATCTTTTCACTCAATTATCTCTGATAATACAGTTGTGAGTGAATTGCGAAATATATTTCAGCGACTAGATTAATACCACAATGTTCAGAACATTCTCGTTGTATAATTACTTAGTTTTTTACGCGGATTAATTAAACACATAGTCTAATTTAATTGAGAGGTATAATTCTCAACTATTAAAAAAATTCGTGAAATCTATGTTGAATCCTTAATATAATATTAATTGACCAACAAATTTTAGGTTTTGGCCTAAAGACTTGATGGATCAATGTGGAACTTGTTTCACCTGACAATTCGTGCTCTTCTGATGCACTTTCTAGAAATTGTGAACCGAAATACCAAATCAGCGCGATATTGACCACTGATGCCAAATTTCTCACGATCATGCGAATAGTTTATAAGCGGAGAATGAGAGAGATGCTTTTTTGATGGAACTGTCACTCCCACTTCAGCCTTAGACGGTGCTTCACTTTCATTAATTACACTCACCAGAAATGAGGCATAATAATGGTGGCATAATACTATCGTTAGTAAAAAATATACCAATAGCTGACAAAACACTGGCATACTACGGAACGGATTTCTTCTGAGAACTTTCAAAATAACTAGGTTACATAACCCTTCCCGCTTTAAGAGATCTATTTTTATGATGAATTAAGTGTCTGCAATCACGGAAAGACAATGTCACGTTTGGCAAAGACGATAACAGCACTGTTCGCAGTATACAATGAAATCCCATTGGGATGTTTCGTGTAGAAGGAATTCGTCTTATCACGTAGTCGCTGCTGATAAGGGAACACGCAAGACACGCCACCAAGGAGATGAAAAAACTGGTTTACTTCATACGCTGGATTTAAAAAAAATCTATTTCACCGTCATTGCGAGTTTTCAGATTCATCCAAAACCACCCGCCATGTTTCGACGTCCATAGCAGTATAGTGCGTCCACTTCGTACAGATTTTACTCTTTCGTGTCCTGCAAAAGACTTTAATAAAAATACTTTAAAGGATGGTGGAAAATTATTTCTTGTTTCCTTTAACTGTAGAAAATCGGAACGATTTCGCCTGATGCCACTAATGTAACTTGATTTCAACACGCGCGGAAATATCTGATACAGGTCATAGCATCAGACTAATAATATTTTAGATACATCTAACAATTAGCTAAGATATTACGGCTCTAGGAATAGCTTCCATAGTATGCTTCCTAGGAAACTGATACCCTCAACCAATAAAAAGAATGCATAATAAATGAGAAACATTGAAGCAATATAAATAAGTATTTATATAAATTCGACTATTTGCAGTATGAGGTCACAGGAAAATAATATTTAGGAAATTTAGAGCGTCTAGTGGAAAATGAAATTAAAATTTGTATGTAAGGTCTAAAAATGCACATCATAATTTATATGAGGTTGAATTCTTCACACTTTTCGACGAAATAGTATAGTATTGAGAAAAATAATGTAGCTGCTAAAATGAGGAGTAATGACTTTTTATACGGAATAAAATATAAAATTACTTTTTACAAGAAATACTAGAGTAAATTTATTTTCGATGTTCAAATACTTTTTTATTCCTTAGTTATCAAACAACATGTGTAGTGCGTCATATCCTCTTCCTTCTCATGCGTCTGACAAAATCACTCTTTGTTTAGCAGAAGACTTACCACATAACTATGTCAGAATATTTACCGTCTTAATGATTAAGGTATGAGAAAAGGTACGTGTTATTATCACACTAAAGATTATTCAGAACTTATTGTTTATCAATCGTAACTAGTTAGTGAGCAATTATTTTAAAATTTGAGGTAACCAAGTTTCTAGACTAGAAGCACACCGAGAAATTCATCTCTAAAGACGACACAAGAAGCCATTTGGCGTCATTGAGCTGCCTGCTGTGGGTGCGTCGTAGCCCGAGGAACCAGAGCTCGCCATTTTATCGACGATAGTCAAACAGACAGACAGCGACAAGGGGCCCCCCAAAGTCCACGCTCCGGCGACTGGAGTAGCTGAATCCGAGGGGACATAACGGCGGGGAGCAACTTGCACGGACAGAGTCTGCGAACCAAGTAAATGAAGGTGAAAAAGAAACGATCCGAGTGTTACGGAAGTAACGGGAACGGAGGATGGAAGGCACGGGGTCTCTGCACATTTCAACTCCTCACAGCGAACGAACAGTTTTTGTTTGATTTTTCTTCGAATACAGAATTTCTCACTTTCCTCACGAGCCAATTCTACATTATAATATTTCCAAGTAAATTAATTTACCCCATTTTGTTCCTGTGTTTTTAGCTGTTGATTCACTTATGTTATGAGAGAGTTCCTTTTTTATCGTTCTTTTTTATTTTTGAAACATTTGTCCAAATCTGTAGTATTTTTGCACAGAAAAGGAATTGGATTTGAAGATTTCATTCTCTTAAAGTGGTGAAAATCATAATATAAATCTAACAGACTTTTTCTTATGTTCTGTTTTTACTTACTCTTTCATATTGTTTTTCAAAAAGTGCATATTGTTTTTTAACTATTTCAACTATGAAATGGACGATGATGGATTTATTACGTCATTTTGTTTTTATTCTGGGGGGACTCAATTCCTTTTATAAGACAAAATAATTTTCTGTGAATTGATAAGAATTTGAGAACGTCTTTTGACTTTAGATTTTCGTAATTTCTGTACATACTACGCCGTTGTGACTTATCGATTGACTTTTGCTCATTCATCAACACAGGGAATAAGTAATAGAGCCATGAACTTCTTGACGGGTTGTTGCTCTTGTATGCCAGAATATAGGTAAAAAACAACGATTTTTTCGAAATTTCCAAAAGGCGGGGATTGTTATGGAATTTCTATTTTCAACTCGTGGTGGACGATAGTCTTCTGATTTGGATTTTCTTGGTACCATTTTATGTTACAGAAAATGGTATTTGGAATATTCAAAGCCAGAAATAAGTTCATAATTAGAACAATTATTTTCAGGTTTACAATTTTTTTTTTTTTTTGAATATAGGAAGAATGAGAATTCTTGCCAGAGAAAAATCAAAATATTTTAAAATGTTTTTATTGGATAATTAGCAATATACCGTGTATATTTGTAAATATATTTATTTTCGTAGATCAAGTGTTACTACGGTGAAGGAAATATAAATATGGTGTTGCACGTCTTGTAAAATAGCTCTTTTATTTCTTTAGGAGGGCGACGGTAGTCTGTAAACTTCTCCCTTGTCCAACCCTGCAGTCTAACGCCCACACATCACCACAACTTGACCCTCCGCCGCGCCGCGTACGTAGATGAGTTGAAATGTGCGCAACTCGGAAGAAGGCACGAGGAAAAACGCGAGAATGGCGTTGAACAAAACGAATAGGAGGAGGAGGAGGATGATACACATCACAAGGAGATAGTGACACGAAACTTACATGTTAGTCTCATATCGCCTAGGTGATAACGACGCTTTCAATACGAATAAACAGAAAATAAATCAATCAAAAAAATAATACATTTTTGACTTCACATCTGCAGAAGTCTGCATCATATTCATTATTATTATAATTATTAATATCCCAATATATAAAGTATTCTCAATTTTGTTCCACAACTTACGGCTAGTTTCAAATGAGGTAGTGACCTATATTCCAAGAAGATCGATTACGTTATTGACCAAAAACCATTTTACTGTTCTCTCGATGAGTTAGTTGGGTAACGCAACGTTGAGTATCGTTCAGTAACGATGGCCGTTCGTGACGTTGTATATCTTCGTTGAGGAAGACTCACCACCTGCGTTATATCTTTTTTTCTTCTTTTTGTATTCTAGTATTTGATTCGTTGTTGATCTCCCATCCCATATTCCTTAAAAGTGGAGTGGCGGGAAGACGAGTATGCGTTGTTCCCGTGGGTCGTTCGTTAGGGAAGTAGGTTGACTACACCACGGCACAGAATGTGTGCAGGTAGATACGAACGTGGGCAGACCGGCTCAGGGACACGGTTCACAGCAGAAAATGGCTTCTCGAACAGTCCAAACAAGAATATTCACCGTCCAAATCATTCGAGAATGTCTACCAAAAGATATTAAAAATACATAGCTCTAAAATGAATCTCATCGTATCTACGTTAAAATGACTCCGCTCTAAACCATTGCTTCTATTATGTCAAGGAATTTATCCATTTTTAACAAAAGAGAAATATACCAGTTTTCAACATCCCTATGTCTCAATTCAAGTAAATATTTTAACAATAATTTGATTAATTTACATTCACATTCCTTTACCACACCATTCCTCAAGCACTTTTATAGAATTTGATAAAACACCAACTCTCTATACCGCAAGTATATTATTAGGTTTCTCATTCATTTATTATAATTATATTTCTTCTCGTGGAACAAGGTTCAATAACCCCATTTCACTCGGGTTTCACAATGTTACTTTCGGGCACTTTGATCGGAATTGCTGGGATGGTCCCTTGCTTGCTTCCGGGGAGTAAATTAGTTTAATGTCCTTGAAGTGGTCATTCGCTGTTTAAAGATTTTTCATTCGACATTTTTCATAAAGTTTGTTCATTCGACAAATTTTTTTTTTAATATCGAAGTTATTAAATAGTTAATGAATCTCAAACATACGTTTTGTTCACAATTAAACGAAGAATCTAATTAATACAAGTTTCTAGAATAATTTTTTAAATCCGTTTTATCCCTGTGTAGGAGAATCGACCCCAGGAGAGTTTATTCATCAGAAAGAATGAACACAATGAACCAGTTTATCTTTCAACGTCAACCGAATTTACAATAGTTTTATTTTGAAGTAGAGCGAAACAGTGTTAGGAAGGAGCTCGTTTCAGTATGATATAGTCGATGTCTTTTAAGTTTGTATAAAATGTTATAGATTAATCCCATAAAATGGTCGCACCCTTCATAATCCAAATTTTTTTCTAAATCTCGATCAATGCAGTAAAAATTCCAAAATACGTGAAGAAATTTTTTATTTCTTGGACACGTGTTCATTCCTGACGCCAAACTTTAACAGTGCATTCAACGAAGGAAGACCTTCTAGAACCTTGAGGAGACTTAAGATTTCAAAATACTACGTACATAAATATCTTCATTGGGAATCATGACGATGATGAAAGAAAAAGAAGAAGAAAAATCATATTCCAGACGCTACAAATGACGTAGGGAAGTTCGAATGGAATTGATTGTACATGACAAGCAGAGACGTCGTTTCCTTATCGTAGACTCCACATCAATCAGATGCATAATGAGTCAGGAAACAAATGGAGGAGATTCAGTATTCAATGTAAACTACATATACAGTGTTGTTCCATTCTATGCGTTTCGTTGCGAGACGAGCAGCAGCGACGGAGCGAGCGAGGATTGGAAAGGAAGTGCACTCCGTCACCACCCGCATCACCTCGCTGACGTCAGCAGCCGCCCGCCCCCTGTCTCCTCTCCCCTCGACGCAGCCGCTACGCAGCCGACCGACCGACTCGCGAGCTGACGTGGAACCAACCTCTCTGCTGTTGCTCGCCGTTTGCCGCCTTCCTCTCTCGCCTCTGCGAACCACCTCGCAGCGACTAAGCACTTCTTCGCCTTACCACTACAATATTCCAAGTCTTTTCTATTTTAATTTTCTTTCAGAGAGCACTTTCAAATTTATTCGTCGAAATTCCGCAAGAAATTAAATATCACTCGCTCTTCCCACAGTTCTTTCTTTTAACACATCATCTTCTGCCGAGAGAAAACTTCTGCAAAACCACCAAATTTTAAAGGAACTAACAGAAGAAGAGAAAAAATAATTAAAAATCGTGTTTCAAATGTTATTTTACGACATTTCAGCTTTTCTTTCCCCACAAGAGTTTTACAACTAACGTTCTTTCAGCACGAAGAAAATTACAAAAGAGTTGGCAGAACATTCTTATCTTTAACTCGAGCTACAACTGTCCATTTAGAAATAGCATTATATTTGTAGTCAATCGAAGTCCAAAGCCAGTATCAACTACATTCAGTTCATTTTTTTCCTTCTTCTCGATTCGTTGTATTTTCGTCATAAAATCATCCGGGTTATCAATTTCCGCACTACTTTAGTAGTAATCGAAAGAAACATAATTAAGAGGTCACCTTCAAGCTCAATGCTAAAATTATATCTTTCAACGCACGTTTGCAAGACAGTGTAAATCAGCAGATTTATGTAATTAACAGTTATTAATCCGTTAGAAAGGAATATTGTAAAAATCATCGCTATCAAATCCACATTTTTACTGCTCATTTCTTTTCATAAAATACAACATTTATTGCAGCATAGTTTTATCTACAGCGACATAACTAGAACTCTGATTCACAACACAGCTTTGGATCCCGTTTAATCGATGGATGATGGCGTAGGTCTCTTGATTAACTCCAACGCAAATAAAGTTCAAGAAAATGTAGAAAATCTATCCGAAAACTCATTACAAGGATAACTGTGAGAAAACACAGGACATAGAATCAGTCATTTAAAGGCCTCTAAAACTGAAAACTAGAGAAATGTGGCGGTTGTAGGTTTTCTATCGCAAAGACAGACAAGTATGTTGCAGAAAAGGCGAAGGCTGTTGGAGTGAGCAACATGGCTGCCGTCTGCGCCCGAATCTGCCTCTGCTATATTCGTCCCGTCACGTGGTCCGTGAAGGAACTCGACGAAGAGCACGAGATGGACGGAATCATCGTCGCTGCTTTCGGAAAAATGAAATCTTTGTATTTCACTTATTCACCCCACCAAAAGTACAATTGCAAGTTGAAGATGGTAATACTAGACGTAGATAAGGTAACACATATTGCAATTTAAATTTCATTCAATATCTTGGCACTATTCGAGTATTTTTCATCTTGACGTAATAGCAGTAACGGGAAGGAAAATCATGTACTACAAAAATATTCATTTAAGAAACTATCAAAAGTATAGAAAGTTTCAAAAACTATTTTCTTGCATGATTGTTGTGGCTTATGATTCATATTAATTTAGTTTCATGTGTACTCAACTTTGGCACGGTTGTGTAAATAAATTCTGTAGCCCCATCCTGGCCCGGGTTTTGCTCCGGTTTTCCTTCGGGTAGAGGCGGATTTCTTATACAGGTTCTCTAGGCTTTGTCTAGGGGCGTGTTTATTGTAACAATAAATCGTGAATTTAGTGTTATTTCAATTCTTATGATTTTTAAACACTACACTCAGAATACTCTATAGTTCAATAATAATTTCCACATGGAAAATAAATTTTTTGTGTAAATTACAAACATATTGACATTATATTAGTATTACAACTCGTAGCTAACTTTTTATCTTATCTAGGAATTTTTGCTGATTTTTTTTAATCCGCCTCTGCCTTAGGGCCCTTGATCGGAATTGATGGAATACGTCCCTTGCTTGCTTCCGGAGAGTAAATTAGTTTATTGTCCTCCACGTGGTCATACGCAGTTCGTACTGCTTCTTTGACAATAAAATTTATGTATCAACACCGTTAATCGACTACATCGTATTCAACGTAAAATGAGTATAAATGATTTGAAATTTGTCATAGTCATAAAACAATTTTTTTCTCGGCTGCACTAGAATGTGGCGATTTTAAACATTAAGTACAGTTACTAATAAAAGTAAAAATAACTGAACGTTTCAGAGCCCATGTTCAAAAGTATCAATTTCAAAAATTTAGGAGAGAAAAAATATACTATTGAGGGAAATGAGCGAATAGAAGAAACGGTTATAAAGCTCAACACATATATTTCGTATCAGATTCAAATAATTCCTGTTAAACATAAATTTAATCAAAATACTCTCTAATAATAGGTGTGGTAGGGCGAGCACCACGAACGGAAATTGTCTAAACGATGAGACACATTTAGATAGACAAAAAAATGAAAAAAATTATTTAAAAACAAAGTAACCTTCAGATTGTGTGTATTAGAAAACATTTCAGGAATTACAATGAAAATAATGAATATATTAATAAGTCATTATGACATGTAGTATAACCTAAAAATAATAATAAAACAAAAATGTTTCAGAAAAAATGGGTTTCTTTTAAAACAAATAGTTAAAAAAACAAGTGGGTTTAAAAACGTGGTTTGAGCCAAGGCGGTTTAAACCAGCGAACCCGCCAACGAACCAAGTGATAATATTCCTCTAATAATGTTGCAACTGTTCCAAGTTGAATGGAATCACTGAAAAAACACGAGACCTTGACAATCACATGTGCGGCGAGGGATAAATCACGCTTGAATAAGAGATAGACGACAATTATTGATCAAGTGTTTCACAGCTGTGCATCACGCCATCTGCGATCGAAAGAAGGCAGCAGAACAGCGGAACAAAGTTACATGGACGGGGAGGGAAGGAAATTTATGGGACGGCGGACTTTGTGCATAGTCGAGAACAATGCGAGTATTATATAACAAAACGAGAATTACTACGAAGACTATTCAGATAACACGTTTCTATTTCGAGTGCAAAGTCATTTTCACTCGAATGATGAAACATAGTTTGTTCGAAGAAAAAGGCAAGTCTTGAGATTAAATTTAGTACGTTTTTTAAATCTAAAATATGAGTATGTTAGACACGGTGTACATTCATTAAAATTTGTAAGAAATATCAATAATGTTATTTGTGTCTTACGAGGCACTTCAAGACGTGTAAACAACTTTAATCACTCGATTTTCTCGCTTGGAAATACTTCATGTTCAGAATTATGTAGCTTACACCTGCACCACTGCGAAACCTCGAAAATGTAACCTGTTCATGTCTCTGAAACCTTTCTCTAACTTCATCAAATTATAATTGGAAGCAATTTAATTCGTGATATTAATGTTCTAAAGCAGTTAAGTTATATTTTCAAGTATAGAAATAAAATTGAAGTAAATGACAAAAATTTCAGTAAATAACCAGGAGTAGATCTTCACTACCAACAATTCCGGTTTTCAAATTTGCAATCCATCAAATTATTACCAAAACATCGTGACGACACAAACGAAGTTCATCAAAGTTCAACTTAATTTCGCAGGATTCAATGAACGAACGATGATAATCAACCCGAAAGGATTTCCTTTCTACATGTCCTACGTAAGGGAAGTGAAAATAACAACAACAACTACATGCTATAAATCATTACTAAATCGATTAATTATTAAATGAATTTCATTTCATAACTCGTAGCTAACTTTTTTTATCTTATCTAGGAACTTTTGCTGAAATTTTTGAATCCTTAGCCTCTGCCTTAGGAATTGCCCTCGATCGGAATTGATGGAATACGTCCCTTTGCTTGTTTCCGGAGAGTAAATTAGTTTATTGTCCTCCACGTGGTCATACGACGCAGTTTGTAACTTTTGCTTTCTTGACTGTTATCGACCTTGAACAATTACTAGTGGAACCGGCGCGATGAAAACATTCAGCACAACTACCGAGTAAAACGTTCATCTTTTCACCCAGAATAAATTCGGCTATCGCAACTTTCATTTCCTTATTTTTCGAGATAAGAGCCGACAAGTTTCCTCTATCACTGGAATCCAGCGAAGCAAAAAAAGCTGAGCAAGTTAAAAAGGGGTGACGCCGAGAAACGAATTGACCGCTACACAATTACATGATCGTTTGTTTTAGCACGCACACGTGGGTTTCATTTCAATCATCTTTATCATAATATTTACTCTAATTCGAAACATTTTGAGAATAAAATAAACATTAAATCGTCATTAATGTCCCGGAACAGGTCCACAAATGAACTCATTAATCGATCGGTGACATCAGCACAAATCAACAACTTTAAAGAAAGTTTTTAATTCAAAATGTCAATTGGCTTCACAAGACACGGAAAATGTTTGAAATGATAGTGGAAAGATAGCCGGCCCCGCCCAATGGGAAACCTGCCAACATGGATGGTGGTGGTGGGGTTAGAGGAAAAAAGCGAGCAATCGCAAACCCAGATTTCAAATGAGGAAAATACTTGACAAAAACGTATACCTGAGCAGAAGATTCGAGGGAAAAGGGATTAGAAGACGCTTTTCCCAAAACTGAATTCATAGAAGCGTTTCTTGGAAGAAAACGCACGGAATACAAGGAAAGCAGCCACATTGAGAAATGCGTTTCCAGGAAAATGAAAACGAATCAAAAGGGGGCCTTTTTCAATACTAAAAAAATTCGTTTGCTGAAAGAAATCAGAAACAATTTTAACAAAAGATCGGAGACGATTCATTGTTCTTTAATTATACTTAGGTTTCTAGTAGAAACAACAAAGTTTAATAGAATTAACTAAACATGATAAAGAAATGAAATGAAAAGGTAAAAATATAACATGGAAGCATTAAAAGTAAGGAGCGTCTGTTCAAATGGTCTTATTTCCACTTTAACAAAATATTTCTCTCCCCCCCCCCCATATTCAAATGTATTTCTTGAATATCAAGAATCACCAACAATCCTGTTCAAAAATACTTTTTCTTGTCAAAATACATCTATTCAGATAAAAGGATGAATTGTGTGAATAATATCCCGTAACTTTGGTTTTACCTTATTTTTATAAGGAAAAATAGTGAATTTCCTTCGCGATTGATTGCCAAAACATATTCCTTTCCTAAAATGTATTTCCCAGGAATTTACACATTTTATTCCTCAGTTTTTCTGTTTCCTGAAACATTTGCTTGTTGGAAATAGCTCTTGTTTGAACACACACTCCTCCAGTATTAAGTATCTGACACAGCTAATCAGCTTCAATGGTAAATTTTTACATGTGAACGTTTACAACAACAAAACTACCAAAAGTATGTTTATATGCTCTAAAAGCGGTAAAAAGTTAATAACTGTAGTCACGGAAAGAATGGAATGGAATTATCTTCCTCCATGCATTTGAAAGAGTAACTCGTTAAAAGTTGACAAAGGCATTTTAAAAATTTCCTTCTTCAGTGTTGTAAATGTAAAAATGTGCTCTAGAAATGAATTCAAATTAGAAATCTGTAAAGTGCATACTACGTTACGTGTATTGCAATCCACATTTTCATAACAAAACCATTTGCTTCAAAAATGCTAATTCATGCTGAAAATTGCTTGAAACATGTTTTATTTGTTTTTATTCATTATTATTTCTAATTCTAATTAGACATCATAATAAAGACTGATCACGCTATATTAAGTTTCTAATTTATTATATATTTTAGTATTGTAATATAGAAGATTTTCATCGTTCATTATTTTATCGAATTGATTCAATATTTTTCTCATTTTTGAACCACACTATAGCCTCGCCACAAAACGGATGGATTAATATTGCTATTATCATTATTATGTATAAATGACGCTGAAAGAAAATCCTAGTGAAGAAAATATTCAGGTGATGAACACGATGAATAACTTTACGAACATGTATTTAGACGTCTTGACACAGCAAAAAATAGGCTAAAATGAAATGCAGGATGTGCACAACGCTTATGAAGCAGAAAAGTATGAAGTGTAAATCTGTCAGTGTAACACAATCTTAACGTATCAACGAAAAGTCGTTTAACCTCCGTCAGATATACCCATTATTTTCAAGTAACCATTTCACGATAAACAAACTTCTAACGTACATATTATATACCTTCTAACGTAATGAGAAAATATTAAGAATAACCTCATCTTAATTGTATTGAAACTAATCAGGAAATGTATACAATAAAACAGAAAACCCTTATCCAGCAACAGGTCTACAGATGATATTGATATTGAAAAGAGAATCCTGGAACGTATGAACCGAGGGAGAAAAGGTCTTTGTCTCTTTTGTCTTGCACCTGGCACCGCTAGGAGCGGTCGAGCGGGCGGTCGTATCGTCTTGACTCGCCCTACCTCCGTCAACGCAGTAGTCGGTCGGTCTTTGCCACCCTGACAGAGGGAGTAGTATCTCTTTGTATAAATAAGGTCGACTATTTTTAGAAATGTAAAATGGTCCTGGCCGATATTCCATCTCCTACCTATTCTCAGAAGCTGCTTAACAGCAATTCTTCTTTGTCGAAGAGGATACGTGAACCACTGCAGAACGACGAGAAAGGAGAAGAAAAAATTCTATGAGTGACTCAAAGTGAACCCGAGATAAACTTTCAACGTTATAGATTCACTCGGATTAATAGCAAATGCGATCCATTCAAGTAAAAAATGGGAATGGGAGCAGGAATCATAAATATGAAAATTCCAAACATCTTTAATATATTCTTCGCATTTTAAATCTCCAAACAAGGTATTGACCGATTCGTTCTCTTTATGTTTAGCGAGGTTTAGGTCTAGGTATTACATCGCAAGTTCTTTCAAACGTTTTCAGATTTTTCGCGGCTAATACATTCGTGCAAATACTTTAATGACTTACGCTTTGATATAACGGTTGCAAATCAAATTAATAAATTCATAAGCTGAAGTTTTAAAGTAACACTAGAATAAAACTATTTTCATTAATTTTGTTTTTCAGACAAAACTATTTCCATAATATTCCACCCGAAGAAAAAATTATAATAATAAACTTTATTGTCAAAACAGCAGTTATAAACTGCGTATGACCACGTGGAGAATAATAAACTATTTACTCTCCGGAAGCGAGCAAGGGACCATCCCATCAATTCCCATCAAGGGCCTTACGGCAGAGGCGGATTTAACGTTTCAACACACTCCTAACGATAAAAACTGTTCAATACGTGTTATAGTAAAAAGTTTACTTCATTCGAAAAATGAAATTTATACTTCAGAGAAAACAAATTCCCTCAAAAAAAAAAAAAACACTCTAGTCAAGGTATCGATCCAACTTTTACCAAGAACATAGGTAATTTGTTTCTTTTTTTATCTTGAAAAAGTAATGTTAATTTAATTTAAGATAAAATAATCATACTGATGTAAACATTGATAAATTTGCTAACTTGGTATTTTTTAATTTTTTTTCAACAAATTTCTATCGGCGATATTCCAGTAAAATCGTGGAACTGTTTAACCAATGATTCAGAGTAGTTGAAAAGGTTTACAAAATAATTTCTTATATTGACGTTAGTTAATTAATTACTAATAACTATGTTCGATACGTTCTTCCTTCCTGGGCGTTTCTACACCAACACCCACTACAGAAGGAGCGACGTATCTCGCTCATTTGCACCACTTCGTATTTATTTAACAATTGCCAGAAACCTCGTACGAAACAATAGAGGTGCAGGTGTAATTACATGAAGAGAAATTGGAAGAACGAGATTTTGCTCTATAAAAACATGTTAAGTGTATCAATATGGCACAAACGAAATTGCAATGAAGTATAATTACGGACGTTTAATTACAAAGTCTTTTATATATTTTAATATCCACTTATTTCCATCATTCTTTCTTTTATAGAATGGGGCAACTGAAGTGATGAAGACACTGGACATTCGCACTGTAGTAGCGAACTGGAAGTAACTCTTTCATGAAACTGTGCTTCTACTTCCCAGCGAGATTGATTGGCGACTTTAAAAGTGAAACAGTTATTGTGTAAAGTAAGTGAAGACTTTATTGTTCATAATTTTACATCGTTCAACCGCGGGGCAAAATCATGATCGAATCTATGGAGACGCATGCAGCAAAAGAAACGAATAAGACAGTGTTTTCTTATGAAAATCAAATGACAAGCTTCTCCTCCTCACACAATAAAATAGTTTACGTGTTATTAAACCATGTGATATTAAGCTCTTCAAAATGGTTGTTTCAACGTGTTTCTTCAGTCAATAACTTGTGAACGAAAATAATTCACAAATCCGATCAGAATGTTTATTTTATCTAAGCTATTTCTCGGCTTCTCTGATACCAACGAGAGTTGTGTCAAGCACGTTTTCATTAAGTACTTTTTACCTTAAGTATTCTCTTAAACTTTTCTCGTTACTTCGGTGAAACAAAACAACGCTACTGCAAAGATTTCATAAAATTCCAAAGAAAAGACAAATTTTAGGTATATATTAAGAAATGCGTCACCGATTCAAATAATTTCGTTTTTTTTTTACATATTAACTATTCACAGACATTTCGAAATAGTTTTCTATTCAATATTAGTTTAAAAAATCAAGTAAAATATACTTGTCCTTTGACTGAGTGTCCATATGATTCCAAAAATATAGGAAACCGCTCAAGTCTTACGAGTCTTTAAGAGAGAAATGTGAGTTATCTGTTCACAGATAATCTCCGCCCTACAATTGGAATATAATATTAATCAGAAAATATCATTTTATTAAGTGAAACGTATACATCGTACACTCATATGTAAATTCGTGTACATGGTACACGATATGTAGATACAAGAGTTTCAGTCTCTCGCACATCACTGGGGTTGAAAATCTTAAAAGAAACTTAAATATCCAGGAACATAATTTCAAAACATTTTAATAGATAAGAACACGTGTAAATCGAAAAGAGTGTAAAATGTTTGCACACTTTCAATACTTATTTCGACATTGTCAAAAAAAAAACAACACTCCTGAANTTGATTTGCATCATTACTACATGTCATTTTGCGTGGAAAATGGATTCAAGCGAATTTATTGAATAGGTTGAAAATGAAAATTTAAAATAATTCGTTAAAAACGAAGAATTGCTTCAATCATACTCCACAAAACTAATACTTCTTAAAAGGTTACTGGCACTAGTGTTCGCCAGACTAAATCATAACTGAAGGTGCAAATTACTTCAAAAAAGAAAGAAGAAAAAAAAACATTTGTAAATATCGAGACTGTAGCGCATTATGCTACAGAGCACGACACCCGATTCCCACCATTTCCCCTGGAAACTACTGAGCTCTCGTAAAGTGTCCTTTTATTCGTCGTCGTTATCTGCGAGCGCGTCTACGAACACACGCAAAGCTTTCTCATAAATTAACTATCACAAGACGAAGTTACCGCGCTGATGCACCAGAATGGCAGGCAGATAGGAGAGCCACTAAAGATAAATGCGAGAGCAATACCCCACCGCACATTCTCTGCTTCATATGCTACGGATTGAGTCATAATTCACTTCCCGACGAATCCATTGCAGTCCCCAAGCAGAGAGTTCCTGTTTCGAGGAAGTCGAAAAATAATAAATTGTATTCCTTTTCCTCGAAAGATTAATTAGTCTTCAATCTAATTAACTTTTGTAAGCATTCGTACTCCTAAGCAAAAGTCTTACCTTCCAAACGTAAATAACTTTCACATAAAACACTTCACGAGCTCAAAACACATTAAAAAAATAAAAGAACCAGGAACACGAAATGCGCTACAAGAGAATCAAATCTAATAAGATAATCACTCGTTTCCACCGACTAACAATTTTCGATAAACACGCCGATCAAAGCAAAACTCATTTTAAGATGAAAAAAAAATTCCAGAATTTGTGCTTACACTGCGACTGTAGTAAAGCTCATTCAATGTTGAGTATTTTGACACGTTGGAGTGCGTGTTTATCTCCACTGATACTGCTTTGATAGAATTAATTTCCTTTTTCAGATTTTTCGGACGCCTCGCCACGAGTCCCGACTACGACGGCACGAGAATGTATCGCCGTGGCGAGCAACGCTTTCCAAGATATTTCATACAACAATTTACTTATTATTCATAAAGTAAGATGTGATGTGTTTAACTCAACTATATTTCAAAGAAAAATTAGTGAATAAAAATATTTCCTATAAAAATTTATGGACCTTTGGCGAGGCAATGCTATTAATCTTTTTTCGTTTTACGATGAATGGAAGTATTGCTCAAAAAATGCCTCAAAAAGTATTCCCAAAAATTCTATCTTTTTGGGGGGAAGAAATGATTAAGTAGATGAGTGTTTCGTTTCTGCGGCGTCGACTGAGCAACTGAATTGCGCAACACGAAAATTGAACAAATTCATCGGAACATAAATTTCGTCCTTAAGGAGGAACTAATGCAATTTATTTGTCATCAATGTCGGAATTCAATGGTAGCAAACTAACATGCTGCAATTATCGCATTTGTGTTACTACATTTCTACCTAATTACGCAATCAGTCACAAACTATTTCGACGGATTCTTGAAGACAAGAGACTCAAATATTTTTGTGTTTTCTGAGGGTTACACGTGGAGCATAATTTTCAATTCAAACAAAAAGACATGTTTGCCTTTTACGTTAATAAAGCTAAATCATAGTGATTATACGAATATCACAATGCTACAAGGTCACAGAAGAGCAAGAGATGAATGCTTATTAAACCCACTTCGTTAGGGGTGCTTGTGTTCAACGAAGAGCATTCGGTCTCTTTCTTCCACGGCAAATTCAAGGGAACCGAACTCTCATCAAAATGGCGCTTGTCCCGAGAACGTACGACATACTCGGCGCTTGAACGTAGGAACGCGAAAAAGATTCAAATTCACCGTTTACAAAAATCATTGGAATTGCATTATCAATGCACGTCATTAACATAAGATGATTGAGGGCACACAAACGAAAGTTACCATTTTGGAGTCGTAAAATAATTGTCTAACAAAGAACTTAAAATAATAAATTAATTTGAAATAATTACTTATTTTTTACAATATCCTACCAAATATTCAAAAATTCGTGTTGAAAAATAAGCCAACCATTAAATCGTATTAATATGACGCGTTTTTAACCAGGATTTTAAAGATTCATTAGAACTTAAGAAAAAATACTTATCGTGCGCTTTCCTGTGAAGTTATTTCGTAAGAAAAGGGGAAACTATTCAGTAAAATAGAAAAAAAACGCACAACTAATCACTTTTAACGTGTTATAATGCTAATTTAACAACAAACTGTGTAAAATTCGCTTCAAGTTAAGTTTGATTCGCCGTTGAAAATCTAGTCGAAGCCGTCGAAACAAACAAAAAGAATCATTAAATATATTACAATTAAACATTGTTATTAAATAATAAATGGAGCATTAGTACAGTAAGCCCACTAAAAAGTTCAAAATATGTAAAAATATAATGGTAAATATTTCATTTCAAGAGACAAAAGAGAAAAAAGTTAAAAATAAATTCTTCTCAATGCGGATGTAGATAGAACTTGGGAGGAATTTTACATTGAAACGTAAAACACGATTCGTGTTGATTGGATCAGAGGCGATTGCGAAGAAGCGTTGTATGACTCTTACGAAGGTGCACATGTTAAACATAAATGTAAAGAATAACTCCTGTTATACATAGCTCGAATAAAAAATCCAAAATAGGGCAGGAAAAACAGAAAAATGGTTCGATGGCACGAGTGCAAACACAATGTTGTTGTTCCAACATGAAACATAGCAATTACGTGAGAACATACAAGAAAATATGCAGACAAAGCAAGTGCACAAAAATTTATTTTCCTAATGTCGTTGCACTGCTAAACACGCATTTCTTTCTTTCATTTTTTTAAAATCACTATCACTATAAACACCAACACTCGAAGAAGAAGAAGAACTTGTTAACGACACGAAGGTGAAGTGTTTTCCCGGACGTCCACTCGACGATGTTGACGATTCCTTACCTGTGAAGAGCTGACGGTCGTTGCGCGTAAGCCATCTGTGCTTGGGCAGGCATCCCATGTTCCCGATGCACCACTGACTGTTGGACTGTTTCCATAATACTCGACAGAACGGGAGAAAAAGCCCAAAGGCTGTTCCTGCGACTCCGTCAGGAGACAGAGTCTCCCGTCGTCGAAGGCAGGAAATGATGTCTGCAGCCTGCTGCGACTGCTGCTACTTCGTCGTTACGCTCAAGACTCCGTTAACGTACACATTCGACAGTAATTTTTTTTTAAATTCTTTATTCTTACGAACAAATAATTCTAATATTTATTCTACGCCCCTTTCTTCAGGTTCACTAACGCCATATTTTCCATGAAATATTTCTTACACTTATTTTATAATATTATACCGTCCTCAATGTATCACACTAGTATCACTTTTACTTCCTACTTAAGCCATATGAAGGATGGGGTCAGTAAACGCAAAAATACATTCGGATGCACTCATTAGTGTGATTTTCTAGAATCGCGCACTTTCGGATACCGTTCATGTTTTTATCCTGTTTCATACCTTGTGCACAAAGTTGAGTTTACACGGCATGAACGCGTCGTATCGGCTAGCAATCATTACGAACTTACTTTCACAGCAGCTGTTGACTGTGATTTCAAAGACTCACTTTTTACGAGAGGCTGGGTAGTGCTGGAAAGTTTTGGGGAATGAGAGGAGCGACGTTTCAACTACATCGTAGCACTCGCTAAAGATTGCCATACTCTACTACACTACGCGATGCGACATCCTAGAAATATGTTGATTTAGCTGCACGATGAGAGAAATGGACGATTGAAAATATTTCGTGACTTTATTAGTATACATGTTGCTCCCTCGTAATGACTTTTCGATCACATGTTTTCTTCCTTATGAATTCCCAATAGCTGTACAGACGAAGATAGGAATAAGAATTCAGTGCACATAACAAAGAAGTAGACGTGTTATTTCTATGAGAGAGTATCATTCTTGAACACCATTAGGAATAGATCTTGAATTCTCGTATATCCTGAAGAAAGCGCCGGATGATTTCCCCATGTACCAACTGGATTAAAACTCCTTCGATGTGAGGATACAATATGTTCATGTTGTGGGTGACACTCGATTTCGGCGGGATGATAATTCCTGTTGACAGCTGAACATCACCTCCAATTGTCGGAATTCACGTCGGTCCACATGTGTTCAACATTGTCATCAACAAATACTTGTTCCCATGGCAATGACGTAATGCTATTGCAGTCGAATTTTGCACGTGTTCACTGATACACGCTCTCCACTGATAACCTCACTCGTATTTTTCTGGCAATTTTTTGCACACGGTTCTTCGAAGAGCACACAAGATCTTGAGTACGACATGGCACACGAGTGTTTACGCGCCAGGAGTAGAGTCACTTCTCTGACGTACACACACGAACGAGTAGACGTTATTTACAAAAGACGAAACACGAACAAAATATAAATTAATACTGTTAAGAACAGGAAAAGTGCGAGAACGAACTATTTATTTTCCGTAGCACCTGCAGGAACACGATTTGCAACGTTCGTCCGTCTCGATCCTAGAACTTTAAATGTTTTCAGTCATTGAACTAGCCCTAGAAAAGCAGCCATTACGCACACATATACAAGATAACCCAACAGGCGCCGCGTCAAGGGAAGCGGATCGCGCCAGCCAGCAGCCAAGCGGTCGGTCGGTCGGGCGGGCGGTCGGACGGACGGGCGGTCGCTCGCTTGCAAACAGGTTTGGGACGAGTCCATGTCCCTCGCTGTGTGGAGGGGTGGCAGGCAGTTGCCATCAATGGCCGTCCCGTCCCCGTCCCCCACGTGAGCGCGGGTTGGGTGGGGGGGAGGAGAGGAAAACCGAGTCGTGCCGCGTGGTGCAAGGGAAGGGGGAAGAAAAAGAAACAGCGGTGGGGGATGCACGGTCGGACAGGCGCCCTCGCTCGCTCGCTCGCTCGTTCGCCCGCCCGCCCGCCTTGCGCCTTGGCTCCTCCGTTGCACGCTGGGAAGCGTTGCTTGCGGGAAGCGGCGGGGCGAAGGGGACCCCTTGTATAAAGGTTGAAGCAGGATACACAAACCTCGTCGTTGTCCGCCCGCTCGCCTCCTGGAAGGCTGCTGGCCGCTACTGCCGCTGTATTCTACGTTCAATTTATGACCCGGAGGGTATTCATTCAAATGCTTTTCACACCTCCCGAATCTTCTACGCGCAGAGATTTCTCCGCATCGTACCTCCTCCAGACTCAGAGTTGGACAATAATTAGTCCTAAGTTAAGCTTTAAAGCGGATGGACACAAAGAAAAATTCCCGGAAATACAATGTCAAGAGATTTTATAAAGACAATTTATATGAGACCTCGCGATCAGGCACGTTGTTGCTCCATAGAGACATTTTCTTGATTTTTCCCTGTACTGGTTTTCCGCATAGTTGAGGAAATATCCTAGTTACCTTCCACATTTTTCTTGTAAAAACCCTGCCTTGGACCTACCACAGAAATCAACTTCGCCTTGAAATTACGATGGGGAAAGAATCTACGGACAACGAGGTTCAAGGACTTTGTATATTCAAGGGGAATATTCATTCCCGTGAAACGCGTTTATGCACAATGTATAGACTACTCGTTCACTTGGTTTATTTACAATATTAGATTATTTTGTTAAATTTGGTGAGCGCTCTCAGAAAAGAACGAAATAGCGCGCAGACGCAAAATATGCATCCAACAAAAGCTACAATTAAGTTCCAAACCTGTTCAAATATCAAAGAACAGGAAAAGTGTTCCGGCTATTGTTCTTACTCATCCACAAATTACAAGCGTTGATACAAAAATATTTTGAAACCCTTTCTGTTGTATGGGAATACCTTTTCGTATCGGTGATATTAGAATTCCTGAAATTCAAGTATTTTCCGATAAAAAATTTTCAAGTTAAAATATTCATTTACTGTCATGTTTTAAACATCAAATTATCGTCATCCTATACATCAACACTCAATTACTCAAACAAGTAGAGAAACTATATCGAGAGAATAAATATTACATTTTTATAATGCATTATCATACAATACATCTATTCGTCCTGGCCTGAACCCGAACACTTTACAAGAAAGTTATGAACTAAGTCTACACAAACTCAGATTTGAGCGATTGTTTTTGGCAATAATTTAAATGTCGATATTGCAGAATGCAGCAGCGTCGATTTTTATAGCGTTTACGGAGGAACAGATTCTCTAGAATAAAACGAACTTTCACG
Organism: Laupala kohalensis; assembly: GCA_002313205.1. Taxonomy (NCBI): domain Eukaryota; kingdom Metazoa; phylum Arthropoda; class Insecta; order Orthoptera; family Trigonidiidae; genus Laupala; species Laupala kohalensis. The sequence goes on from NNCF01133003.1 coordinate 80,513, forward strand.
TTTCCATTGTAAGATATTTGATCTGGTAATTTAGATGAGCCAATTTAAACATTTTCGAAAAAAATGGAAGATTACTTGCATCTTAAAGATAAAGGCAGAACTACAGATAACGAACAATGATGTTATAGTGCAAGGTCATTGAAACAGCAATAAACACCCATACGATTTACAGGTTTCACAATCAATCCCAACTCTACTACATTTCAAATATTTCCGATTAATGAATGAATTAATAAATACTGATATCTTTTCTCCCACGATGCGTGTATTCTCAACATGTTCGTGTTAGATTCGGAAATATTTGTCGCTTGTTACAATCTGATTTTAAAACATTAGAGTCGGACTGGGGATAAAAGTCGGTTCTAGAATTTTACTATAACGGTCCCATAATCATTAACAAATGTCTCTTTTATAATAATCGTCAGGATAAAAAAAATGGTTAGCAGTTGTAATTAAAAACTAATTATTACAATACTTCAAACTATAAATAATTTTTATAACTTCAAAGAATTTTTTAAAATATAAATGTGTAATATTGTTTCGAGAAATTTAGGACTAATAGATTTATTTTATTGCATTGACGATTATGTTCTTTCGTAACTTTTCCTCCCGACCAGACCCTCCAGATGAACAGTGCGAGCGTGCTATGTATGCCTACGTACGCCTTACTTATATCAGGTGATGGGGAAGCGTTGAAAAACTTTTCATAAATAAATGAGGAAAACTGCGTGTTTATTTCTGAAATATTTAGTGCGTAGAATTTTTTCGACCATCATCAGTGCTACAAACATAAGAAATTAAATTCTGTAGAAACCATTGTTACATATAACAAATGATCAAATAAAGCGCAGTAAAGTGAATTGGGTATTATATTCAAATTTTGAAAATATTAGAGGACAATATTATTATATTGAATACATTGAAAATGTCATTGTTGAAGAGAGGCAATGTTTTCCTTTAGTTGCAATATTACTTATGTATTAAGTAGGAGAATTTTTTTAGCATCCCTATGTAAATATTTGGGAGTAATCTTATCAGACTTTTTAATTTATAGATTACGAGTGTTTTTAACTCTGTCGTAGCTTATTTCTCCGCCCGATGAAGGAGAAGCTGAAAGACATCACGCTGCAGAGTGCACGTAAGCGCAAACACGCAGAAGCGAGGATTTTGACACGCGAAAGAAACACGCCATCATTCGTCATGAGCTCCGCGCTGCGCACCGCTCACGGCCGGGCGTCGAGCTCAAGTGGCAGGCAGGCAGGCAGGCAGGCAGGAGTGAGTCGCCTCGCCGCGACGCCTACCACGGACGACGGATGCCTGCAGGCAACTCTCCCCTCCACTCCTCTCCTCGTTCGCGTCGACAACATGGCGGACGGCCACGCTGCGTTGCGCTGCGCCCTTGTTTCTCTCGTTGGCCACCGCGCCGCCGGAGCTCGGCAGCGCTCGTGTCGCTTTGATGAGGTGATAGCAAATGGTGACTCAGTACTTCGGCATATTAGTAGTCACCGAGTTGAGGCACACCCTTCTGCTCATTCATTTTATAAAAGATTCACTATTTAAAATTAAATTAACGTTCCGAGAGTTTAAGCAATTCTCCAGAGAAATAATAAGCAAAATGTGAAAATTTCATTGATTTTAAAATTTAAGATACAATTAATATGCACGCTATGAGCAGGATATATTTTATTATTCAAATGAAACATTACCAGTAAATAGGAATAAAATAAGTTATGAATTATAATGTTATTGTACTTAAAGTGAGAATAATTCTCATTTGTCTTTCCATCTACTCTCTCGCTATGAAAAGAGATATAATGTCGTTGAAAAGAGAAACCCTTTCGTGATGGAAGGGTTCAAGCACGCAAAGGGATGTAATGATTAACAGGGCAGGAGGAGGGGGGGGGTGCACACGGAAAGATGGATGAGGAAACAAAGCTAAAGAATAAAGAGGCAGGAAGCAGGGATTAAGTTGGAACTTCCCTTCGCTTAATGAAAAATATTTTTAAGTTTCCAACTCGTGTTTTTGGGGAGGAATAGAACGTAGCGGAGTGCGATGTCAGAAGAATGCTTTTTTTTTTTTACGAATTCTGTATTATTTGTAGTTGTCTCATTATTCAGCAATTGGAAACTTATACCGATAACATGACATAATTTACTTTTCACAACGGTTTTCCATACTTACTTATCATTACATATAAATAATATTTTAAGAGTTATCTCCTACCACTGTAAGAATCTTCACAGACAAGTATAGTTCACTTTTGATAATTTTGTCATGTAAAAAATGTTTAGCTTAAAAACAAGGCACGTTTTTTGTTAATGGCAGGAAACATATTTAATCATTAAAATAAGTAAAACTAAAATAAAAAGTGTAATTTAGTTGTTTGAGAAGAGTCATAAAATCCTTCTATATGCGTTCTATTTGAAGCCTCTCTGACAGACTTGCCCCAAGGAGGAAAAGATTATAAAGAGAATAGAAGTGAACCGAAGTGAATAGAATCACTCTGAAGGTCAAATGCAAAGAGAATAGTTATGAAATCTACCATATTCCTTATCACGAATCTCGAGAGGAATATGAAATTTCGCTTCCATAATCTCCTGCGCTGTAGCTTTCATTGTGGTTGTGACTGTGGCAGCTGTATGATCAAACCGTAAATCAATAGAAATGCGACTTCAATTCACCGAATATAATTCGTGATTGAAAACTAGATAAAATAGACGTATAATTATAAATGCGCGTGTGTAGACCTACAGGGTAAATGTCCATATGTATGTAATTGGTTTAATTTTCAAATCTGTTTCATGTGTGTTTTTCAAAATGTTTAAACTTGACGTCATTGTTTTCAAAGTTTTGTTTAATGTGTTTTCTTACGAAACGATAAAATAGTAATAATAATAATAATAAAGAAAATTGTAGTTGAGAGTAAGTGTAATAGAGAACGAAAGGGTAGGGGTGAAGATAGACCCGAACGGTTCCTACATGTTCCAACCATTCCAACCAGCACCACTGATGGTGGTGGGGGGGGGAGTGGTAGTGGCAGCAATGCGTCGTCGTCGTCGGCCGTTGCCTCCGCGGCGGGTGCGGCGCAGCGTTGCCGAATGTACTCCTCCTTCCCGCGTTGAGCAGCGAGGCAGTTGCTAGTCGGCACTGCTGTGCCCTGGCTGTGCCAGTGAGTGTAGAGCACAGCCTGTGCGAGCGAGAGATGACTTGCAAAGATTCTTTACACCGTCGCTCCGTCGCCTATTTAGCTCTTGGCGCTGTCTCTACTTTTTATCTTTTTTATTCTTCTTGCACTTATGCATTCGTAGTCCTCCTGTTCCCACCCACCCACAAGCAGCCAATATAACAGCGACGGTCGCTCAGACTCACTATACCAGAGGAGGAGGATCATCTGCAAGCACGTGCTCAAAGGCACATGTGTCTGTCGCCCGACCTTGAACAAAACTCTCTCTCTCTCTGTTTCCGCCAGCAGCAGTAGCAGCAGCTTCCCCCTCCCTCTCGCCGGCCACTCCTACCACAGCAACACACAAAAGACTGTGGCGGTGGCATACCTGTCTAAACACTAACTGACTACATATTAGCGACGCTCTCAATTCTCATGTCGTTTTCCTTCTTTCTCTTATAACTTACCATCTTTTCAACAGACATTACTTTCTTTCTTTCTTTCTTTTTTTTTTGTTCAAGAAACAATAATCGAAATTTGATTACAAAGAAGAAGAAACGATTTCAACTTTTTAATATTCTACCACGAAATAACTTTTTATTAAACGGAAAATTAATAATAGAGTAAACTCGCAATTTTCTTTATTAGTTTTTAACTTTAAATAATAAAAAACCTCTTCTCTTCTTTCTATCGGAGCGATACACTCGATTCTCTCATTCTGCTTCATTTTAATTTACTTTTTATTATTACAATTAGCAGACAGATATAAACTGTTTCCTCCATTCTAAGAGTAATTTCTTCCTTTCGTGCATCTGAGTTCTACAGCTGTGGTGCTGTTATTATTATTTCATGGAGTTTATTAATCAATTATCTTACTGAACGTAAAACAAACAAACAAACAAACTCATAGCGGTGTTACTCTGCGTGTTTAGATGTAAAGTAAATTAACGAACCTTTTTATCTCGATTACACATGAAGAACTATTAGAGTTGAACATGTGGATTAACAGTTCTTTGAAATCGCAAATGAATCTCCCTGCGTGAGAGCCGTTAATTGGGATGAACCTTCCTACATAGATATACTAATATCACGAAAACATCTGATCGTTTTAATTAGACACTAGAAGAAAGATTCAGCACAAAGGTGAAATTTGTGACATCAAATGTCCATTTATTAATAACTTGTAAATGTGAACACTGATAAACATTGCGACAAATTACAATATACCTGGAACATTTCTGCTCAAGTCGCTCCAGCAACGACGCAACTGAAGAGGGTTTCTGCGAGGTTGGCAGCTATCACTTATCACGTGTCATTTCGCGGTTTTAGCACTTCTTGTCACTTTTTGTTTTTGACTCATGAGACACTTCTTGCCAATTTAGTACACAGAAAAACACTTGAAATTGACTGTACACACATACTTTAAATTAATGTCTCGAAAAGATTATAAATTAAACAATCAAATAAATTGCTTGATTTCAACAAATTAACGTTAAACAAAAGAAATAGTCAAAATTATCGTTCACTCTACAATTTTTTTCCAGGGTAAGACTCCTCGTACACCAAAATTCATTATACAATTCAAATGAACACTTCTCCACATAAACTTAATAGAAAATTACTTGCATAAAATCCAATTCAATATTTTCAAATTCCTTTCGAATTTCATACCAACACAATTTGATGTAACTTATCCAAAATATATATACACAATTTATACGTATTTCTGTCTATCAATAAAATTATACAAAAAAATTGGCTTTTGCTTTATAATACCTTGTGATTCTTAACCAAAATATAGAACAAAAGACTCTTCTAAAGTTTTCATTCATTCACTGTATGGTTTTTGATCCTTTCTGAATATTACAAGTTTCGACATTAATTTTTATGCTCATAATATTTGCATTTGCGCACAAATAATCTCCTACTGTGCTGCTCGCTACTATTGTGGCTACCCCGCTGCCACTGCGTCTACTGTTACTACGGCCGTCGCTCTCGTTACTGCTCGTCGTGATACTGCGATGCGGTGGTAGTCTCATACTGCTGTAGTGATACTGTATTATTTAGACCCTTTTCTTAATTCCTAATATGAGCCATAAAATAATCATTTTCACCCAAAATTCAGGCTCACTGCGAAAGTTTATTTACCAAGCTTACAGGAGGTTAATACAAGGGTGCATTTGTTTCAGACATGGTGATATTTTTACATGATAGTGTAGATCTAGCGTGGCTTAGTGGGTAGAGCGATGAATTGCTGGCAGGATGAGGTGGGGGTTTTTCATCGCACATCCCAGGCCTACTCAGTCTGCAGTAAATGAGTACCAGTCTGGGGTCAAACCGGTCGGAGCGAGATGCTGACCACGTCGCCTCCTGGTCGAGTAATTGCGGAGCTGTTCCTCCGCGAACCCCTTGGGCACCAACGGGGCCTTTTCAGGGATAGGATGACTTGGAAACAATAATCTCGGCATCGGTAACTGTAGACGCAGGACACTATCTGATGTCGAGATTATTGTTCCAGACATTTCTGCCTGATAAATTTTATACTATCAAGGGAAAAACATAAATTATTACCGAATTTTCTTTTTTATTCCTCCTACGAGAGCCATAAACGCTTAGTTGCTTATTTCTTGAGATATTTCAGTATTAAAATATCATTTTACAAGAATCCTGTTTTGTTTGGAAAAGAAGAAAAAATATATATTATTACAAATATATCACGATTCACACAAAGAATATCCGGACTCTCAGAAGAGGTAACTTTTCGTAACATTTCTTATGTATTTTCCCGCGAGATTAACGTGGCAAAAAGTCATTCGCGAATATAACATCAAACAATTTATGGCAACTTTATTTCAAATGTTACTTATATAAATAATGTGGAATTTAATTTTACAGTCTTCTGAAGGTAGATTTATCGCAAATTGTGTAAATGAGAGTAGAAAAAAGTATTTTAGTATTTTTATATTCCACCTTTCACAAAATGTTGCAGCGCCTACGGACAACAATTGTTCCGCATGAAAAAATGATGAAAAGAAAATTTTACTAATTAACGGCGCGAGTATCAATTCCGATCAAGGGCCCTAAGGCAGAGGCGGATTCAAAAATTTCTAGATAAGATGAAAAGTTAGCTGCGAGTGATAATACATATATAATGTCAATATGTTTGTAATTTAACGCAAAAAATTTTACACGCACGAATTATTATCGAACTATAGATTATTCTGAGTATAGTGTTTAAAAATCATAAGAGTTGCAAAAATACTAAATTCACGATTTATTGTTACAATAAACACGCCCCTAGACAATGTCTAGAGAACCTGTAAAAGAAATCCGCCTCTACCGTAAGGAAGAACGGAGAAAAACCCGGGCCAGGAAGTACATTCGTTGCACTGATATTCCTTTCAATGCTAGTGAATTAGATATCGTGCACATAGTGAAGTATCAGCATATCGCGGTTCCAACTCAACTACAATTTTCGGCTCCGTAGCAAGTTCGTGTGTTGTAGTGTGCGATGCAGAATATTTGAAAATCTTCATACACACGATGGTTTAATCAATTTCAGCAAATGCAAAAATTAATGAACGAACGTTTGTTTCGAGATAAAACAAAATACAAATATAACCCTTGACCTCACCTCAACATCCACTGTACAAAAGTCGCTTTCACAAATCATAGGCTGCGGCACGATATTGATGTGAGTGCGATGTTAATACATAAATAATTTAATACACTACATTCATCATATATAATTTCTAAAAACATAATGATGGGTTCTTCTTACTAAGCAAAAATAAATTTGGAAATATGACATTGAAGAACTACGCTCTAACTTAAAATCATTTACTAAACACTATAACAATACACTCATACGTTAAATACCTTACTAGAAGAACTAAACCCCTTACAAGGAGAAATTATGGCTCCAAATTATAAAATAACACTACAAACCAAATATTTTAATACATTCACATTGCAGTCACTAGACTGTTACTCTTAGTAGATCATCTTCTGATTCCTTACTAAGCAACTTATTTTTAATATTAAAAAAAGACAAAATTGTTACACGAATGCTAGTTGGCAAATAAATTAAATAATTTTGAGTCAATAAAGAAGACTGATCTTTCAAACAAATATTTTTTTTTAAACTTTAGATCTTGTCACGTCCTCTTGATAGTGACTTCTCGTTTTGTAAAATTTATCTATTTCGATATTCCGCTTCTTCTAAACAAAAATAAATCAATATTATTTACTCGCGAGTTTCAATGTTGGTCTGAACACGGGATGACCTGTTCTATTCATCTACGTATAAACAGTGCTGCCATCTTGTATCGAATGTCCGAGTGAAATGACCCACAAAGAGAAACGCGAGTAATAATTGAGACTCGAAGGGTTCGAGTGAAACAGAGAGCAACGTAATACTTTTGTACTTGCAAATCGGAAACGAAGCGTGCTACCGAAGCTGATCGACATGGGACGTTAGGAGTTGGGTGGCAGGAATATTGTTAGTAGGAATATAACACTTAAAGAGTGACAATTAGTTAGAATTCCACCCGAAGAAATAGAGCAATATAGAAAATGTGCTATCGTATACTCTTAGATGGATGTTACGATATTACTATTACGAGTGACGGAAGGAAGACCATTGGTCAACGATGATTCCCAGAAGAGCCCCCCCCCCCTACACTTTATGTCACAGACTTCCCCCCCCCCAAATTTGTGACACCCCCCCACCGAAAACAAAAATTACCCTCCCCTCCAAATAAAACAGCCCCCCTCACTTCACTCACTTCCAAATCATATTCCAAAAATTTAGAAATATTTTAACACTTTATCACTCTTATTTGCCCTAACTTCACACGAAAACCTCTGCGAAACCAGTGCACATGCTTTCTCAAAGATTTTTAAGAATCTTATCTATATAGTACGTAAACTAACTTTACAAAGAAAAAAGCAACCATTTCGATGCATCCTATATTGATATTGGCAACAGCAGTTTAATCTTCTTCGTATAAAATAAAGGGAAAATGATTGCTTGAAAATGACAATTGTTAAGAACGATTTTTTCTAGAAATTTTGCGCAGAATCCAAAATAAAACAATTTTTTTTGTCTTTTCATACGCGGTAAAAAATAGTTTGCACTAAGAAATATCCAGTAGGCGAATCGTTCCGATCGCGAAGAGTGAAGATGTATGTGTGAGCGAAAGGTTGTGTGTCAGAGAGCGATTGTGAACGAAGAAGTGGAGGCAGTGAGGGAGGTAGTGCCAGTGTCGCCTTCCCATATTTAGAAAACATTCGGTAACAGAGACACTAAAAACGAATACTTCCGTCAACATGAATGTTCATCACCTACATACATTTTACTGATAAATGAGATTACAATATATCATTGGGTTTCAATTTATATCTCAACAGCAAAAAATTAGCAAAGTTGAAAAACAGAGTTTGAATTTTAAAATTTCAAAGAACCATACTCAGATTCCATGTACATATATTCAGATTTATATGCACTAAACTGAGATTTCGAGGTTTTTTACGTTTCGACGTATTATTTCACTCGATATGCACCTCAGATATACGTCCGCTACTTTACTTGTAAGATATATAAAGCAACAGAATGGGACAATTAGCAGATTTGTCACTCGATTTTAGAAACGTAGGCCTAAAAAATTTTTAGTATAATTTGTAACGAGTAAAGGAGTGCGTGACTCACAAGAAACGCAAAAACTATTGACAACACAGTGAAAATTGGTTAATTCCTCACAAATAGGGTAAATCACTATAACAAAGACATGGAGGCTCCCAAACGGCGATACATGAAGAAAAAAACAAGACGAGATACAAAATTCAGCTCCAACCTTGACCACACACAATAAACTAATACACCGAAGGGAAAGCAATGAATCTTCAGTGCAACGCTGTTTTCTAGATCGGTTGCCTGTTGTGTAATCTTACCTTCGCAAGAATAGAGTGGCAGGTATCTTTTGTCACTTCTTCGTTCATGAGAAGGTGATGAGTCTCTGGGTGTTTTGGGAGACATGAAATGACTCCCCGACCCATATCCCACGCTCGGGTCTGCGGTGATTGCTTATTCAGCGGTCTAGATCTCTGCCTGGCATGACTCTTTACGATTTATTTAACAGTTTCGAAAATGAATTGAAATTATTTATCAGGTAAAAGTGTCCGTAAAATTTAAAATTAATACATTATTATGATTTTTATTTTAATATATGCTATTTAAAAAAGCATATTTATTATTTAATTATTATTATTTGTAAATCTGTCTAAAGACAGGTATCAACACAGCCTTCTCCACTCTTCACGATCCTGAGCGTCCTCTTCCAACTGTTTAATTAGTAGTTTTATTTAATTAGTAAACCTCAAAAAACCTTAATTTTTCGAAACCCATCCCC
>NNCF01133003.1:91305-112738 GCA_002313205.1 Laupala kohalensis
TATATATATATATATAAAAGCGAGTGTAACTTGCATACAACTGGAAGACGTGGGGGAAGGAAAGAAATATCTACCATATGACTCTCGTAAATTACATTAGACTTTTGCTTCTTAGAAGTAAACATTCATCTTCTCATACAGAATATAGGATTATACTGCATAAATTAACCAATATTTCTAAAACTCTCCACAATTTCCAATATGTAAAATTAATTATATAAAAATTACGTTAACATTGCAAATTGTTCAACAAGAATGGGAAAAGCATTAGAATACGCTCAGTTTTAGCTATTTTATTTGTTATCTTTCAAATTTTTTATAAAAGGAAAAATCCCGGTTGAAGAGTTCTACAAAAATTGTGTGAACACGAAGCCCAAATATCGAAAAAGGTTGAACCTTTTTAAATATCTGATGTAAGGGTCGTCATGTTTGTCCTTTTCCTTGTAGACCTGAATTCGCGTATTTCCGGATAATTTTCAATTCATGTTACGTTTGTGGGACCTCATGGCTCAACTTTTCTCTCTTAAAATATTGAATTCTTTGAGCATTTCTATGTAATTGGAGAATTAAAATGTTATTCCCCTCGTTATTACGAAACTAATATAAATATTTTATTCGTAATCAAAAGTAGATTACTACTATCGGATTTTGTATTATAGACCCTTGACTTCTAACAGCTGTGGAGAGTACAACAAAATCACAAAAAAATAATAATACTAATTACCACCATTGTATTTGTCATTTTGTTTTGCATATACACAAGGGAAACATTTTGTTTTAGGAATGAATAATAATGTCTTAAAACCTGAAATGATATATTTTTAAGGTTTTTTGCCGATACGTCGACTTCCTTATTTTTTATAAAATAAACTAAGAGTGACAAAAATAATTCTTATTCAGCAAATAATCACTGTTAAGTTTGTAACAACATTTAATTATTTGAAGGTTCTACTTGCGAAATATAATGAGTTATTATTTTTGTTCGAAAACACTGCTGAAAACGGCCAGACACATTATTAAGGAATAAAATTTATACTATTTTGCACTGAGATGAATGCCACGATCGCATTACAATGGAATTGAAACGTTTCAATCTATTTACGGAGCATGTGATAAACAATTCCATGGGACGGACATCCGAGATGATAACCTGACCCCAAAGTCTTAAGTTCAGCTTTCGAAAATAATGATCATCATTTCGTTGACGTTGTCAACTGACACTTACATTGGAACAAGTTTCGAAAAAAAGATATTTTAGTATTTGAACGAGAATGTCTTGATAAATTACCCTTATCAGTAACTGAAGATGCAGCCCTATTGTGGTAACCACGATGCGCGCTTTTCTCAATCGATTATCTCTGTGTTGGAGGACTTTATTATTATTATTAGTAGCGAATATTTATCAATGTGCTATTATGTAGATACGCGATAAATACAGATGATTATTAGTGAACAGCTCTGCGACGTTTGAAAAATATCTATCTAAGATCGTTATCAATCTGTCGCTTGTTAAAGTTCATTCCCACTGATTATCGTCAAACTCCGTCGGAGATAACTTTGACCTAATGAGATAAGATTATTTTGACATATTATGCTGAATAAGTGTTTATGTGTAACTGTTTTAGTGGTATTTCCCTCAACAGAAAAGTCTAGGAAAAATTAAGTAAAATTGTGTCGATTTTTGTGTAAATACGAATTTTAACCACAGTGTATTTTACGCAAAGATTCAAGGCGCGTATTTTTCTCCAAATATATTAACTCTATGTATGTTTTGGTCCGGTATTCCTTTCCGGCGTTAAAGGAACTATTTAGAAGACAAAAGAGAATTTATAATAATAATAATAAATTTATTGTCAAAAAACAGTACAAACTGCGTATGACCAATTGTCACTTCTCGAGTTACCGCTCTTGTAATTACTGGCGTCACGCATTTATTGTCCTTTTTAGGTGTCTCTTCGAGAACAAATCAAAAAGAGGTAGTCATTAAAGAAAATTTTATTTTACTCTTTACGCAAAGAATGTTTTTGATGTTAATGTGATACGAAATATAGAGAGTAAGGATTGACGACACCACGATTCTCGTATCGAGCCAAGCCAATTTACTCTGAAATCACTATATATTTTTTTCCAAAAAGTAATATTTTGGAAAAATCTATACTTATGTCGTCCGTATTAACTCCAGTGGAACCGCTCTTGACGGAATTGAGACCCATTAGACCGGTTAATCCGAGGTTCGTGTAAAATATCGATTCCGTGACGTCATTGCCATTCATTTTGTTTTACATAAACTAACACGAAACAAATAAACATCATGGAGTTATAAAAACTTTTTTTTTAATTCTATGAATCCGGGTGAGAGGTCGGTTGATCCGAGGACGGGTTAAGAGGGGTTCGACGAACGACGTTGTATACAGATATTTTTTCTCTGTTGATCGTGTCACTGATGTCGCATATCGCGTGTAAAGCACTCGGATGACATGTTTTAACAACGATGCTTCGTTGCTCGAGTTTTTGTCTTTTCTACCTCAGCCCACCTACATTGAAATAAATTATCTCGACACGAAATAAAAAATCAATAATTTTATAGCTGTAATACATCTTGAAGAGCGAGAAGACTTAGACATAAATATTTTAAGTTCGTTCATTCGCGTGCAATATTTATAAGGGTCGCGGACTTGCTCATGAGATAATATATTCATTTTTATTTCTGAAAGTTTCAATTCGAGATCTCTTAATAGTTAGTGAAACCTTTACAGAAGTGCTCGACGAAAAAGTAAATAGAAATGGTTCCTATCGTATTTGGCTCAGTCCACTTCGCATCTAATTCAAAGAACAACTTTTTGCGATATCAGCAAGACCCTTCCGTGAAAATGGAATCGAATTCTGTTTCTTCTCAATTCTATTATCACATGGGGACATAAAAAAACAAACCATGAGCGCCGCAAAAAATATCCCCTGGCCGAAGAATGGACATTTGGTTATGCAACCCGGTACGTAGAAATGTATTAAATTAAAATGGTTGCGTCCCATATGTTAAATTCAGTACGACTGGGTTGGTTGGAAATCAGTGGTAATACAACTATTACGTAAAGAAATGAATAGGTTATGGAACACTAATAAAACGGTATTTTGGTATAAACGGGAAACGTCTCCGAGCTCTGAACTCCTGCCCTTCAGTCAAGGGCGATGAAAGCATTGAAAAATTAAATTGAAGCAAAATGGGAAAGCGAAGTCATGTGCAAACTTCTTTTCATCGTTTGCCGCATGCTTCGTTCTTCGTACTCCCTTTCGTTATCTTCCCGTCGAGGACAAGGAAAAGGCAACATAAGGATAAGAGTAGCGTTTCACGTTCAATTCCATTTTGTAGCACGCGAGAGGGAAAACCAACTTCTCTTGATAAGGAGAACGATGAGTGATTATTCTGTGATCTCGATCGGATTAAAAATAACTGCGTCAATGTTCATTCGCAATATGATCACAAACAATGTCTACCATTTGATAATAATAAATTTATTGTCAAAAAACAGTGCAAACTGCCATGTATGACCACGTGGAGGACAACAAACTAATTTTACTCTCCGGAAGCAAGCGAGGGACCATCCCATCAATTCCGATCAAGGGAATTCCTAAGGCAGAGGCGGATTCAAATTTTTTTTTGCATAAGTTCCTAGATAAGATAAAAAGTTAGCTGCGAGTTATAAAACTAATAGAATGTCAATATGTTTGTAATTTTACGCAAAAATTTACATGTACAAGTTGTTATCGAACTATAGATTAATCTGAGTATAGTGTTTAAAAATCATAAGAGTTGAAAAAACAACAACACTAAATTCACGATTTATTGTTACAATAAACCTGCCCCTAGACAAAGCCTAGAGAACCTGTATAAGAAATCCGCCTCTACCCGAAGGAAAAACGGAGAAAAACCCGGGCCAGGATGATATAAAATTAATTTATCTTGAGATCTTTTTTGTAGACTTTCTATTAAAATTCTTTCAATTAGTAAAACACAAACATCGCACTGTTTAGATAACGATCTTAAAAACGATTGAGACATTATAATATTATATAAAGACAAACTTCACTAGAATTGTTTTGTATCGGAAATGTTATATACAAATAAAAAACTAGAGGAACATTGGATCTACAATCCTGCACAGATCGTTCGTAGAGAGTTTATAATGTCATATACTGCTATTTATCTCGTTCTTTATGGTTTGAATTGCATAATGTCATGAGGTCATTTTCTCCAGAGGATGAGTTGAGCAAAATTCGAAGCGTTGAGTTTGCACAGTGCTGAAATAGACGTAATAGACAGCCTACAAGAAACGTCGGAGGATTACACTATTTCCTTTAAAATTTGTTTAATAGCAATTACATTTTCTTATTTCAGTCCAACAACATGTAAATTCAGGAAAGTGTTTCAATCGTATCTAAAACTCAAACAAATAGTTTTATTTGTCCTTTGATGAAATGAGTCCGTCAGTTTCTCATGCACCTAGATTTTATTGTCTCATCTACTTACGCGTCGTCCTCCTATTTCATGGCTCTGTTGGTAGTGTTGGCTAGATAAAAAAGTAATGTAATAGTTTATAATTATTTGTCTTTATACTTATTCCAGAATAAATGATTCCTGAAGTTTTACAATGTGTTACAATTTAGAAACTGAAAAGAAAATCAAACATGATACATATTGAGCTGTAAAGATATACTGCACCATTTAGAGTTACATCACGAAGTCTAATAAACACTAAATTATTTTTGTATTTTATTAGTTATAAACGTCTATAATTTGTCCCGTTCTATTAATTTGGTATTAATAAATTTAAATACTGTTGATGACAATAAAGCATTTCTGATCTGACACGTGTGCGACTCCAAACAGATCGTGGCATGACAGAGATGAGAATATTCACATTTGTTTCCGTTGTGACGACGTTGAAGAGATCGGAACGGAAGATGTTTGCTTTAGACGCTCAGTCGTACACAAATATCTCGCGCTTCAGTCACAGATTCGCTTCAAAACCTTCAAATAGAAAAAATCTGTGCGACTTTACTATCGTTTGTAATCTTCGACGACACTAGATTTTTTTTTGGGGGGGTGGGGGTGGGAATGAAGGAGCTTTTGTTAAATAATATTAAGAATTGTAGCAAATTACACCTTTTATACAAATTAAGGTATCAAGTGACTCCGAAATTTGGATCCTTTAAGCCTCACTTGTTCGTAATCACAACAAGTAAATAAATAAATTAATAAACTTATTTGTTAAATATGTAGTTAGAAACTGCGCAAGAGCGCGTGGAAGACGATGTACTCTCCGGAAACAAACAAGGGACCATCCCAACAATTACGATCAAGGGCCCAAGGTTAGCTTAGGTTAGGTAAGGTTAGAGGCGGATATAATACCTACAGAAAATAATAATAAAATACGTCTTTTTATCCATTTTTTATTATTCCAAAATAAATCGTAGGTATAAAATGTACAGTAAAAATTCGAGATTAATGATAAGAGAAGTGTGAAATGACATTCCCTCGAAAGAATCCGCCACTACCCGGAAGAATACCGGAGGCGATCTCGGGCCGGGACGGGACAACGGAGACAACCGAGCCAAGGTCGCGTACAGTTAGAAATAAACTATTATAAATAAAGGAGAATCAAAAACAATTTGTATGAAGAAAGGAATTGAATCAGTTTCTAGAGTATTACATCAACGGCGTGGCAAAGTATAAGAGAAATTAACATCACTCACACCTTCCGAAATCATGTGGAATATCATATTTGTTGGTAAATTGAGTCTCTCATTGACTTCTTTTATTAAAATCAGTAAATTCTTGGACATTTGAAAAGCAATAGAGCTTTAGAAAGATTTGAGAAAGTCTTTGTGACAATAAGTACGTTTCACAATATTTCAGTTACCAAGAAATTTAAAGAACTCTGAAAATACTTTTTTTTTTCACTTGGTCAATTTTAGAAAATGAACGTACGTCTCAATGTGTTATTTTCTTTAAGTTAATTCCTCTACACGGAAATCTTAATCTAAAACCTCAAAACTATTGTGAAGCGAAGCTGACTTTACGTATCAGGCGTTTCCTCAAGAAAATGTCATTGATGTCCTCCCAAGGATTAAAGAAAGATCTATTACCTCAAACCTTCTTCGCTACGCACTGTAATTTCCGCCCCAAAAGGTGACTTCGTTCCGATTGAAGCTCACATTAGTGAAATTGTATAGCTATTTAAAAATGTTTAACATGTAAATACGACTATTTGAGGCCGTAGCTCTGAGCAGGGAAAAGGAAAGTAAATATCTTCGATGTGAGGCGCTGGGCTGCAGCCAACGAACGACACTGCGCCAGTCAGCCAGCGGTGGGGGGTGGGGGNCGGCGGTAGCCGGAAACTGGGTGACCGCGCGCCGCCGGAAGATCTCACAAACAATAACGAAGAAACACAAGACAAAGCGCTACGAGCAAAACAAGTGACGGGCGGCTGGCGCCAACTAACAGCAAAATGCTCACTCGCTCTCTGCAGGGGTGTCCAGGGATTAACACTGCACCAATTCACAATCCATGGAATAGACAAGAACGCTACATTGCGGCGGAAGAAGCGTACGAAGTGTTTGAAGAATATGTATTTTATACCTAAAATAGAGGGAATAAGAGAAACTTCACGCGTGAAATAGGAGAAATTCGAGGCCTCTTTGCGGACGACGCCCAGTGCGGATGAGATGTGCAACTTCCAGGGACGAATCTAGTATATAGTTCCTGGTATTGCAAATGCTACACAGACAAGGAGACTGAAGTCAGTCGCAATTAATTTTTTTTTTTAATTGCACCAATCAAGCGAAATTTTAAAAAAATGGCGAATCCGAATACTAGTCCCCTTTGTAGCGCCTGACAAATAGTTAGAGGGGGGTCCACAATGTAATGAATAAAATTTACCACTTAAGTCATTGAAATAACATAAACCATTAACATAAAAGTATTTTTGATGGTTGCGTGTAACGAGATATCGACGTGTTTTTACTTTTCAACAACTTCTTTGTTCAGAGCGCGCGCGCGCGGATATTAGCTGAACCATATATTAAAATAACAATAATCACAAATTGACTATAATCTGAGACAGCCCTGTAATCCATTGAAATCATAGGTGTAACTCTTCAAGAATATTTGTTGAATTATTTAATCGGAAACAACGACAAATAATTTTAAAAATCTTATATCATTACTATTTTTTTGTTATTATAGTATTTGTAAATGGGAAATGTAGCTTAGTGCTATTGAAGCTTATCTGCATGGGACGATAGGAGGTAGGACTTGGGTTGTAGGGCCTACTGTTGGTTGGGTTTACCAACAACTTGGCCCGCGAAGAGGTGTTAATAGGAGTAGTTAGTGACAGCAGGAGCGGTAGGAGGTGGGTAGAAGAAGGAGGGTTGGTAGTAGACATGAATGTGAAAAAAGCTACATTTTTTTCTGGTTCCAACGGAAATTGAACCTGGTGATGAGCAAGAACGCTAGCCACTGATCCACCGGAGGGTGTTCTTCTTCTTCTTCTTGGGGCTTTAGGGCTCGCCAAAAACTAGGTCATAAGAACCCTAAAAAAGACGATCTCATATACCTTGACTTTCCTGACAAAGCTTCGTCATCCAGATGTCGAGTTGAGTGTGCGATGAATATCGTCTAACAACGTCGTCCGCAAGAGTGCGACGGCACTTAACGGAAACGACTGTTTTCAACTTCCGCCTCTTCTCGCTCATAACATGTTTTCTCTTTCTGTGCGGGGGAAAAAGTAGGAAGACACTGAAATATAATCGACATTTGTTATGATTTGTTCAATACCTCTTATCAGTGGCAGATCTAGGTCGTGGTCGAGGGAGAGGGGCTCCATCTGGGAAGCATTTCTCTTCGAAAATCACGGTTTAACAACACAAATTTTATTAATATTATCTTTAAATAAAATACATCAACTCACCAAATTAACAATATTAAATAGTAACAAAATGTATTATTTAAAGTGGCAAAGTACGCCTTTATGTGTTGAGAGTACAGGTCCAATGGGGGGTGGCACCAAGTCCCTCAGTCTCTCCACATAGATTCAGCACTGCCTCTTATAATTTTCCATTTCTTTAGACAATTAAGTTGAGATCCAACCGCCCTGGTAGATGGAGGTTGCAACGAGGAAATACTTTCGTCAACTAAGTGTAGTAAAACCCCGTTTATTCGAGATTTTTTAAATAATGTTTAACTCAAGAAATGTTTTAAGTGAAACAGTTTGTTGGTGACGAATATTGCGAAAACGCCTATTATATCGTACGATACCATTTCAAACACAAGACTAAATAACGAATGCAAAGTGTTTAGGTTTTAGCTGCAATGAGAGGTCGGTAACGTGAGTTAACATATCTTGTAACGGTTGACCACGTAATCGAGCTTTTCCTCCCAATGTTGTAAATATGTACGTCGTTTAATTTTCATATAGAATACAAAGGTAATAGTTCCATTCATCGACATTGCTATACGTTCTTGAGAATGGTCAAAAGAAACATCATCAGTATCCTGGCAATGATTTGAAGAAGTTTGCGTCCATCTTCAAGGAAGGATCGTTATTTTAGAGGAAAATCCTCACAAGTGTCATATGCCCCTAACGGTGGCGTGTGGTTCCTTTAAGGTGGTACTACAAGCAGCGTATGTAGAATTAAATCACTAAAATATCTTAAATCTCCATAAATAAATACAGTAACATGTACTTATTGTGTTTTCAAGTTGAAGAACATAACCTCACATTATTTAAATGAAATAATTACAATCATAGTTGATGGTGTAATACATTGCGTCTTAGGGAGACAACAATTATTTTATAAAAATTACCAACTTTTAAATGACAAAAGTGATGGAAGTATACTTTGATTTCTAGTAAATTTTCCGTAGTATTTTTACGTCACGGTCAAATAGGTCACCTTAGGACATTCGAGAAAGATATTTCATTTTTTCCTTTGAGGTGAGATGAGGTATAAATCACGAACCCATTGCGCTCAGCCGCCGTGTTTGTACTTCGCTTTCTTTGTGCATTTTAATCGAGACAAATGAGTTCCTGAATATTGTTAATGCTATATGGATAGAACTGTATATTGCAACAATTATACATCTCACTGATTTGACTCACTTGGAATGCCGATCCCACCTTAACACAACCTCCAAGTATTTGTGTCACTTTTGTGAAGATAAGCGATATGGTCTGTTTGTGTGAGCAAATACATCCGGAACGTTGGCGGAATATCGGACCAATCCTCAAGAATTTATAGCAACGTAAAAAAAATACTGTATAAAAAATCATAAATGATCTCTCTACAGTACATTGTTTTATTGTTTATCATTGAATCCGGATCATCCATGCGCTTTGTCGGCGCAGTTTAGTCCGGATAAGTGACGTCCTACTGGAATATTATGATGTACAATTGAAATAATATTCGAGTTAAAAATAATTAATACTTATTGTAGAACGCAGAGGATTGAGCCTACACACATTTTAAACATTTTTCTTACTTTATTTTCGGCGTGCCTAATAATATTGTTTTAAGGTTTACCCGTGTAGGGAACAATACTACTTCTTTAACGTGCTATTTGGGAAAATCATTAATATTAAAATGTATGTTGTAATTGGATGGTATACATTGCTCACGTCATAAAATCATAAAATAACAAAATAAATGAACTGTGACTCCACAAAATAATAATACTAATAATGAAGTGAGAAATCGTCCATCATTTGCCACTGACGGAGAAATCATCCCAATGTCCCCAGTGTGAAACTACAGAAGAGACATGATGATTCTATGCATATTAATTAACTAATGTAGGCGTTACTTAGAGGCCTTTTTTCTCTTGGGATTTTTATTTGTCAAAAAACTCGAGAGAGAATTTTCATGGAATGTTTTCAATTTACGCTTGTTATGACTATTGCTATTCCTGACGACGAAGTCTATTTTTGGAGTTCTGTATTTTGCTCCAGGATCAACAGACGTAATCCAGATGCCAATAGAAGTGGTTTCTACATCCACCAACCAGGAGTGACGGCATTTCTCGAATATTACATTAAACTTTCGGTTTAAAAAATCTTAGTATAGAAACGCAGATGGACTGATATAAAAAAAAAATCTCAACTGGAATTTCGGTTCATAGTGTTCTCAGTTCTCTTTCTCTACAGCGCCCTCATAAGGAAAATGGCCCTAACTTTTTTTATATGTTTTATATGAATTCCAATTCAGCTCAAAAAATACTCAAATGCTCAGATCATTTTATAAAGAGCGTTAATGTTATTTTTATTGCAAATTTATCTGCCATTTTTAGTAACAAGGTCTAAGTTTTAACTTAAAAATACCCTGTGCGCCTTACTTATATCGAATAGGTCTTCTAGCCATTAAATGGAGTGATTTTTATAAAAATGATGTCAATATCCCTCAATTCAATTTGTGACAGATTTTTTTCTTTTTGCTGTAGAAGCTAGTGTATGGAGACGAGGATTTTTAGGACTGTTAAAACGAATAGAATATTAACAATTTTCGGGAGATATATTATTCTCAAATTCGGTTATCTAGACGAATTTCTTTTTCGAATTTTCACATTACTTTGGGGTAACATATATTCGTATTGCAACTTCGTCCTCACTTTACGCCCAGTCTTGGAAATATTAATGTGAAGCCTCTTGAGCGAGAGTTAACTGTGTGAATATTTCCGAGTTGTTGCTTCACAACTGCTCAACTGATTCAGAATAGAAGGTCTTTGGGATAAAAAGCGATGGAACTAGGTCTCATGTCCCAATAGAATCACTTTAATAAAAAGTGCCTATATTTATCATTCGAAACAAAAGACAACTTCATTGTTTACATTGTCAATAGGTACATAATAATAATTTATTACTGTGCAAGTGAGCAATACTTGGTGGCAGATAAAAAGAGTTATAAGGAAACTATGCGCATAATAACACAATGAGAAGTTAATTAATAAATCATAAGCGTAAATATCTGTAAAACTCATATAGTATACAAATCGTTGGAAAATTCGGATACAAGGTGACAAGTAGAACGAAATTACATTTAAAGATATAATTTAATCCATGATACGCAAATGAAAGATAATAACTAGTACATGTAAATTTACAAACATATCTGCGTTCAATTACAAACATATTGACATTAAATATATACTATAACTCGCAGCTACCTTTTTATCTCATCTAGGAACTTTTGGTGAATTTTTTTGAATCCGCCTCTGCTTTAGGACCCTTGATCGGAATTGATGGAATACGTCCCTTGCTTGCTTCCGGAGAGTAAATTAGTTTATTGTCCTCCACGTGGTCATACGCAGTTTGTACTGTTTTTTTGACAATAAATTTATTATTATTATTATTATTATTATTAAAGATAACCGATTCGTGCGTTGAATGATGTGTGTGAGGTGAGAAATGCGAGCGTACGTGTATTTTCTCCTGCAGTTGTTGTTGTAGTGCGCTTCCCTGGAACAGTGGCTGGCGAGGGAGGGTCGGCGGAGTGGCTCCGGGGCCGGAGCTGCTGCAGCCAGCGAGAGAGAGAGAGACAGCGCTTCGGTGCCAGGGCCAGAGAAATCGATAGTGAACCAAGAGACGAAGGGGAGGCGGAGGGAGGGGGTGAAGCCCGAACTCAAGGGGATGAAGCGATTCTACGGTTCAATGGATGCTATCCACACATTAAAAAAATCATGAAAACAAATTGAAAAAATAAAACCGTCTATTTTAGCTTCTACTCGAATAAAATAATTTGTCAAATACGAACTTTCATTAGTTCTTGACTATACGTTTCACTGTTCATGAGTTGTACATTTTACTTTGTTCAATTAGGGCTTCGCCCCAGCAAGCTTCTCCATGGGATTAACCCCCATTGGCTCGTGGGGTTTTCTCCAGGGCCGGATTAGCCATCTGGAAATAATGGCAAGTGCCAGAAAGACCTGTAAAAAATTGCAAAAATTTTTATGTAAAAATACGTTCTGTTTTCTCAATTAGCGCGTAAAAGGAGTTTTTCGGGGTTGAAATCTTTCGGAGTAGCGTAACACAGAATTCCTTCGAATATTTCATGAGAAATAGAAATTTTAAAAAATCTTGGCATTGACAAAATTATTGTTATTGTAAGAGAAAAAAGTGAACTAATGAAAAAAATGTTAATAGCATGACGGATTTCAATCAACCTATACACTCAATTTTTGTAATTAAATATCAATTAATTATTATATAAATTTCAGCAATAATAATTATGCTACGAATGAAAGCAATTCACTATATTTTATTTTTCAATACACAAACTTTTAATAAAAACGGGTTGGTGTGGCAGTTTTTAAAGAAATTCTAGGGTCTCTTTTTGGATCCTAATCCGTCCATGGACTTCACCCAGGTTTGAAGAGTAGATATCTTCCAGACGTCGAAAATAATGGGTCTCTATTTGCAATGCAACGCTGTCTCATTGATGAAAGTATTGCTTATTTCCTTCTTTAACGTATCTAGTGTGCGATGGTAGAAATAAAATTGCAATTATGTTCACATTTAAGTCAAAAGTTACACGGTGAATTAATTTCTATCATATATCGATTATATTGGAACTTAAAAATAGATCACAGAAGATTTTTCTTGCCGTTTCATTATATAGATTTCTCCAAAGTACGTGTCCTAATTCATAAACTTTCTCCCACGAAGTACCTAAAGCATTCAAAAGATCCACTTTCAATATTATTATCAAAATGTCAATATTTCAATTCAGATTTGTCGACATCTTCGGAATGTTGATTTTGATATTCTTGTCATTATGATATTGTGACGTTTCTTTGCTATATATGTTAATAAATCATTGTTGAGCTCATATAATATCAATGGATTTAGTATGCTAAGTTAGTAGAAGACGGTTTCTCAAAATTCATTAAAAGTTTAAGCCGAGCTTCTTCATAGTTGCAAATTCCACGTGACTTATTTCATTTCAGAATTTTGTTTGAAATACGTAAATGTTTGTCTGAAGTTTCTAAAATATAAATATTTGTTCTACGGTTGACTCCACAGTGCTAAAGAGAGGTAATCTTCTGTTTTCTTTTCATTTACTTCTCCATAATTTTTTATTTAAGATAAGCTTCTGCAAGATTTGTGCTTTCTGAAATAGTTTACTCCTGTAGAACAGCGCTGTCCAACTGGATATTTTACATCGTTTTTTTTTTTCATCAAACGTTGGTGGTGGGGGGAGTNGGGGCGATCACACCACATTACTTTGTGTAATACATGCATGGCTGCCAGAATTAATATTTGACATGGCATATCCGGTGAGAGAAAATAGAGAATTCGCTTTCGAATTACCCCAACATATATTACAACATTAAAATATTTTATTATACTACAAAATATTAAAAATACTTATAAAAATAAAGAAATATATTATCTGAATTTGTTGATGAGAATGAATCGTTATTAACAAATAAATACGACATTTTGCTTTAAAAAAAACCATCCCCCGTGCTGGCCCTTGATCCATCGAAAGAATATAGAAAATGGCCCCTGGCATCAGATAAGTTGGAGAGCGATGCTATAGAAAGTTCTTTGAGGAGTAATAAAGTTATATGAAACCGTTATTTCATATCGATTTTCAAATTCGAATCAACAAAATATTTCATAATACAAGTTGTATATTCAGCATCGAATAAATAAACTTCATCGGCAAAGAAGCATTTGCAAACTACGTATGACCACGTGGGGGATAATCAACTAAGCTACTCTCCGGAAACATTCAAGGGACGTATTCCATCAATTCCGATCAAGGGCCCAAGGGCTGCAGGGGCGGATTTAATACATGTATTTTAAAATAATTTAATAAAATACGTATAGTTGTCCATTTATCATTATTATTATCCCAAAATGATTGGTTAATATTAAGTGCAGTGAAAATTCAAGATTGATAATAACAAAAGTTTCTAATGATATTCTTCTCCATGTTGCATTTTTTTTAAATCCGAAAATAACTTGCGAAAAAGCGCAACGAAATGAATTCGCGAGAGTTTGTGTAGACTCTGAGAAATGGAAAAAAATATGCAGAAACATCTTTTTTCTCTTGCAAACAAGTACAGTCAGTATTCGTCCATCGGAGAGGGTTGATGCGAGCGAGCGACGCCCAGCGCCGTTGTCATGGCAACGTGACATGGCATCTTCCTTTGTGTCCTTGGCATCCACGCCATTCCTCGTCTCTTGTTTGCACTCAGGGGTGGACACAATCTTTTCATTCTATTCCGGAGAAAAGGCATCTCTTCTCGTTTACTACTGACACAGAAATCTCTGAAATTGCGGCGAACCTCGGATTAATTATGTTATGTTGAATGAAAATGGCAGACGGGACCGAGATTCGAACTGGGGGACCTTCACCTTACCGCGCTGATGCGCTCGCCAAGGGAGTCGCCTCATGTGAGATCTCTGTGGGTCTCACAAGCTGAATGTGAGTGGTAGACGAGGTGCAGGGCGCATCAACGCAAAGCGACTGCGCCAGAACAACTAGAGGCTTTTGGGCTCTAATGACCTCGATGTTGACGAGCCCTAAAGCCCCCCCCCCAAAAAAAAAAAAAAAAACAACTAGAGGCTTCGGTATCCAAAATAAGAAAGACGTTTCAAATGATAGTTTGAACCATTTCCTATCCAGCGGTGATAAATTTTTATGCCCGTACGGCGTTAAATTTTGAATTATTTAACTTTAAATTAGTATAGAGAAACTTTCGCAGGCTTATATTTCACCTCGACTTCACATAGTGGGAAAAAACAATTAAAACAAAGTGAATGAAAATAGCACTGACTTAAGATTTTCATACTTTTTATGCGACAATGAAAAGATTCAAAAAAAAGTGCGGAAAACGCTGTTCCACTGCAATATGATCCACACGAAAGAAAATCTTCATTTATTATCATGTTTTATATTCACAAAATAATTATCCTCGTCCAACATTAAAAATCGGTAGAACATAAGAAATTATTAGAACTCCTTCGATGAATATTTCCAAATTTCGTAAATATCTCACAACGTGCCTTCAGTCAACTCGGATGTAATACTTTACAAGGAGTTTATTTTATTGTGGTGGACAATTAATGAGATTTTATGACGTAATGAAGTAGGAGACGGTGTTCTATTGTCTCGAACGAAATGCAGAAGAATTCAGAATGAAGAAACATTTACATCCAATCCTCGACACAGAGGATGTGACGAAAGAAATTTCTTTTATCTCAAGAAAAAACAAAGTCCAGAGTGTCCGCAACAGAGAGAAAAAATCAAGAAGTTAACATTCACAATATACAACAGGCGAAAGCAAAATATCCGATTTGAGGACGGGGGCAGCAGGGAAATGACAGCGTCATGGAGTAATTGCAGAATGCAATAAACACATCTCCCGGATGAAATGCGTCTGTGTAGCCAGAGCCACTAGTGATACTTACTCCAGACATTTATAATATAATTTGGATGAATTATTTGTAATATAAATAATTAATCGTGTAACCCACCAATTGTGACACATCGAATTCTACCTCGCCCCCTAACTTGTGCTCTTGAGTTTCGAGTGAAAACTTTGTAGTGATGTTTGACATCATATTTCCTCATTTTTTGTAGTATTTGTAAATAGGAAATGTAGTGCGTTTTGAAGCTTATCTACATGAAGGATATGAGTTAGGAGTTGGGTGGTGGAAACTACTGTTAGTAGGTTGGCCGGTTAGCTGGGTTTCCCAACAACTTGGCCCACGTGGAGGGGTTACTAGGAGTAGTTCCTAATAGTTACAGTTAGTTGCACTAGGAGTAGTTATTAATAGTTAGAGTTTGTTACACTAGGAGCAGTTACTAATAGTTAGATGTAGTTACACTAGGAGCAGTTACTAATAGTTAGATGTAGTTACAATAGGAGTAGTTACTAATAGTTAGAGTTAGTTGCACTAGGAGTAGTTACTAATAGTTAGATGTAGTTACACTAGGAGCAGTTACTAATAGTTAGATGTAGTTACACTAGGAGCAGTTACTAATAGTTAGAGTTTGTTACACTAGGAGTAGTTACTAATAGTTAGAGTTAGTTGCACTAGGAGTAGTTACTAATAGTTAGATGTAGTTACACTAGGAGCAGTTACTAATAGTTAGAGTTTGTTACACTAGGAGTAGTTACTAATAGTTAGAGTTAGTTACACTAGGAGTAGTTACTAATAATTAGTTACACCAGGAGTAGTTACTAATAGTTAGAGTTAGTTACACTAGAAGTAGTTACTAATACTTAGAGCTTGTTACACTAGGAGCAGTTACTAATAGTTAGAGTTCGTTCCACTAGATGCAGTTATTAAAAGTTAGATGTAGTTACACTAGGAGCAGTTACTAATAGTTAGATGTAGTTACACTAGGAGTACTTACTAATAATTAGTTACACTAGGAGTAGTTACTAAAAGTTAGAGTTATTTACACTAGGCGTAGTTACTAATAGTTACAGTTAGTTACACTAGGAGTAGTTAGAGTTAGTTACACTAGGAGTAGTTACTAATAATAATAATAAATTTATAATAAATTTATTGTCAAAAAACAGTACAAACTGCGTATGACCACGTGGAGGACAATAAACTAATTTACTCTCCGGAAGCAAGCAAGGGACGTATTCCATCAATTCCGATCTAGGACCCTAAGGCAGACCAAGATTCAAAAAATTTCAGCAATAGTTCCTAAATAAGATAAAAGGTTAGCTGCGAGTTATTATACATATATAATGTCAATATGTTTGTAATTTAACGCAAATATGTTTGTAAATTTACATGTTCAAGTTATTATCGAACTATAGATTATTCTGAGTATAGTGTTTAAAAATCATAAGAGTTAAAAAAAAACACTAAATTCACGATTTATTGTTACAATAAACACGCCCCTAGACAAANGACAACACAATCATGCAAGAAAATAGTTTTTGAAATTGTTATAAGTTGTTTAAAAAGTACTACAGCAATGGCGTGATAAAGCACAAGACGAATTTAACTTTTGTTAAAATCAATAAATTCTTTTACAGTGTAGAAGCACTGGTGCAGGAGGTAGTTTTTAACCGCGGATTTGAAAAGATTGAATTTCATAATGTCTTTTATATTCTTGGGCAGGGAATGATATAGAACGATTCCCGAATGATGCGGTCCTTTTTGCCAAAGAGTGGTTGACACTCTAGGCCTATGAATATTATTACTATTGCGAGTATTGTGTTCGTGAACGAGACTGTTTCGTATAAAGAAAAGGTGGCACTTCAGTAATTCCGTCTTAACAAACAAGACCGTTTCATAAATATAAATGCAGGGAAGTGTTAAGATATTTAATTCCTTGAATAAAGGTTTACAAGAGTTTCGGGGGTGAGATTTACAAATTATCCGAACTATCCTCTTCTGAATTCTGAAAGTTTGAATACTCTGACCGGAATTACCCCAGAAGGTAATGCCGTAACGTAAATGGGAGTAAACGTTTGCAAAATATACGCAACGGGAAATACGTGGACTAACTGCGTTAACTAAGATTCGGAATGCGTAACACAATTTGCTTAATTGGGAATTAAGATTGTCAATGTGACAATTCCATTTGAGGTTGTCTTGAATATGGAGACCTAAGAATTTTGTATTTGTAACAGTTTTTAATTGTGTTCCGTTTAAAGAAAGAGAAACCTGGGGTAAAGATTTTGTGATACTATTGTGAAATGACATAGACACTGTTTTGTCAGTGTTTACAATGAGACGATTTGCATGGAACCAAGTCGAAAGGTTAGACAAAACTTTTTGAGCATTGGCGTGTTTACATAGTAAATTAGTGTCATCAGCAAAAAGAACCATTTTGCAATCTGATGTGGATGATGACATGTCGTTCACATACAATAAAAAGAGTATAGGGCCGAGAATTGATCCTTGGGGTACTCCGCAAGTAAGTGGCTTTGTTTCTGAAAGACAACGCTCAAGTATTTTATTTTTAGTATAGGATATTTCTACTTGTTGATATCTATCTTTTAAATAAGAAGTTAGCCATTGATGTGGAAGTCCACGAATGCCTAAAGAATGCAATTTGGTAAGGAGAATTCCGTGATCGATGACATCGAATGCTTTGGATAAGTCAAGAAAAACACCCTGAGGATTTTCTCCACTGTCTAGAGATGTGGTAACATCGTTTAAGAAGGAAAATATGGCGCTTGTAGTGGAAAAGGATTTCCTAAAACCGTGTTGATCGTCAGAGAGAATGTTATATTTTGATAAAAAATCTAGAAGACGCTTATAGAACAATTTTTCTAGGATTTTTGAGAAAGTGGGTAGTAGAGATATTGGTCGGTAATTTCCAATATTAAGTTTGTTTCCTTTCTTGTGTAAAGGTTTCACTTTAGCTCTCTTAAATATATTGGGAAACACCCCTTCCGATAAAGAACTATTAAAAATATTTACGAGTGGATTTAATATAGCGTGGGACGAAGATTTAACAATAAACTCAGGTATATCATCTATGCCTCGTGAAAATTTGTTTTTTAAGGAGCTGATGATTCCCATGACTTCACTGGCGTTAGTTTCGGAAGTGAACATAGAATTGGGTATGTGGGTGGTAATAATTGGAGGACATTGATTTGGATATATTGAGTTCGTTATTTTACCAACTTCTGAGAAGTGAGAATTAAACAAACTTGCGATGTCCTGAGGATTTGACACGATCTTGCCATCGTTTAGTAAAGAAACATTTTCTTCGCGATTTTCAGAAGTTGACGTGTAATTGTTAACAATATTCCACATGGCTTTCATCCGGTTGTTCGATTTTAGTATATGCCTGTCGTTTTCCATAACTTTAGCTGCATAGACTACTTTTCGGAGAATAGTCTTATATTTACGAAAATAATTATGGAATTCGGGTGGCTGGTTATAGCGTTTTGAAAGATAATATAAACGGCGTTTGTTTTTTGAAGAAATTCTTATCCCTAGGGTGATCCATCTATTGTATTTTTTTGTGTTAATTAACTTGCGTTTTATGGGAAAACTAGAGTTGTAATGTTTTAGGAATGTTGAGATAAATACATTGAATTTGTCGTCGGTGTTTTGGCAATTGTAAACATCTTTCCATGTTTCTTCACGCAAATAATTTACGAATATGGATTTATTTATGTCATTAAACTCTCTTGTAAATTTGTAAAGGATTTTAAGCGGTTTTAGTGTATTATTAATAGTCAATACTTGAGCAAGGTGATCACTGTATCCGGCGATAAACACTTCAGAGAGATACGAGATTCCATTGTTGACTATAATTTGATCTAGCAATGTTTGAGATGAGCCGGAGAGGCGAGTGGGGTCATTTATCGTAGTAATAAGGTTGAAGGAGTCGATAAGATTCTTGAATCGATTAACTGGTGAATGTGCAGAGTCGGATGTACTCAAGAAATCGATATTGAAATCACCACATATAACGATAGATTTAGTAGATTTATGTGCGATATGTTCTAAAACATTTTCGAAGTTCCGAAAAAATATGTCAAGATCTGATTGAGGAGGTCTATAAATACACAAAACAACAATACCGGTGTCGGTCAGTTCAACTGCAGAAATTTCGAACACACTATCTACGCAGAAGTTCTCGTAGCCTGTCAGTGGAGAAGATAAAATATCATTACGAACGTAGATACACGTACCTCCGTGGGGATTTTTGCCTTTAAAATTTTGCCGACAGTAAGAACTTGCTAAATAATAATTAGAAATAGCAGTATCGTTGATGTTGTTAGTTGAAAGCCAATGCTCTGTGAGGCATAGCAAATCGAATCGATTTTCGTGTACCAGAATTTCAATGTCTGTCAATTTGTTTGAAAGGGATTGGACATTATGATGAAATATAATTATTTTATTTTCGCAAAGAGTTTGTGACTCACGAGAAATGGAATCGACGTTAGATTGTGGAGAGGAATTTGAAATTGGTACAGCTTCTAGTTCCGGATGAAGCTCGCACACAGCACCTGAACGCGATTGTCACCTTCGAGTACCACATCGTACTCCTGAGCGCAAGTTGTAACGGTGTATGGGGGCGACAGGAGGAATAGATGTTGACGTGGGAGATGAGGAAGCAGTAGGTGAAAGAACGGGGACAGGAGAAGAAATGGGTGTGGAGATAGGAAGAGGAAATGGTGATGAGGTAGGAGCAGAGGGAGGTGGAGGAGATGAGGTAGAAGTAGAGGGAGGTGGAGGAGGAGATGAGGTACGTGCAGGAGGAGGTAATGGAGGAGGTGGATGATGTGAGGTCAGATGTGAAGCTAGGAGAGAACCGAAGTGCTGTTTCCCAGACGGTTTCAGGTGTAAACCGTGCTGGGTAAAGTCCTTGGCAGTCAGGTGTGGTTGCAAATCAAAAAATGTGATTTTTGTGTCTGCCAGGTGATGTTTTAGGGAGATGTTTGCCAGGTTAATTTCGTGGTTTATTTGTGGAACGTTGAAGCGTGGAGGCAGGCTAGAGAGCACTATGTTTGTGTGCAGGGAGGCCATTTTTAGTTTCTGTAGATGTTCAGACGCGGTGAAATGTCCACCCAAGTTGATATTGTTCTGCCCACCTATGATGATTACTGTGTCCCGCTCAGTGAGTTTTTTAGTGTAAGTGTCCAGTTCTCGAATAACTTCAGCCAAACGAGCGTTTGGCTTAAAGAAACCGGAGACTGAGAACTGGCTAGGAAGAAATCCACGCAATACGGAGGACATCTGACGACCGTGCGAATCAGCTAGTATGAGCACGTTTGATTTCTGCGTGGAAGTGTTGGTATCATCTCTGGATAGCACTACTTTACGTGGTTTTGGGCGGCTGTGCTTACCAGTGCGTGGTGTGCGAACAGGTCTGGGTACTGGACGGGAGGGGATGAAACGAGTAGGTAAGGGAGGAAACNCTGAGTGAAGTGTTGGGGTGGTGCATGTGTCGTTGGTCTAACCGGGTGGTAGCAGTTGAAAGGACGGAGAGAATTCCTAACTGTAGTCCAACCGCCGATCGTTTTCTTATTGATCTCTTCCAGCGCACTGATTCGTGTGTCAATATAATGTACCAAGTTATTGTACGCCTTCTGAAGATCAGCTTTGAATGAGTTGAGGAATGCGATAGTGTCCATTGTTGTGAGAAAGTTAGCAACTTCACGACAAAAGCAAATGAGAATACACGAAAACTGACAACTAACACTGAATGAAGGATGCTAGTATAATAATATATTTATTACTACGGAAGTTACAAATGAGATAATAAATAAATTAAATATACAATCAAACTGACGACAAAAATGATTGAACTAATTACTTAGGGCGACCACTGGAGATTAATTAATTCGACAATAACTACCGAATATTGTGTTAAAATGTAAATGAATACGAAAGAATCAAGAAAATCGAATTGTAAAATGATGTAATAATTCTATGAA
>NNCF01133003.1:112951-126755 GCA_002313205.1 Laupala kohalensis
TTAATAATGATGTAATAGTATATGCACCAGACAATCTAAATACAGCAAAATAATTAATTTTAATGCACCAAGAAGTTAAATTTATGATTCCGTTTGTACTTACGTAAACTCTATCACACCTTTGAATGAAGCACTTGAAAACACTATGAATTTATATATGGTCCGTTAAGTTTGAAAACCTTAGGAAATGTTTTTAGTGTTTTTTCACTTAACACTCACACAGAACAAAGAATTTTACACTACAATGAAAGTTAGAATCTAAATACAACTACTGAATCACAAAAAACTCGAAAAAATAAAATAATTAGAAAGATTAAACTGAAAAACAGAGAGAGCTCATTCACAATCGCAGCTAACGCCAGGAGCAGGCTAGCCAATCCTTCTTCTATTGAGTTGTGGTGGTTATTTGCTTTGGTGAATTAATCTTTAAAATACTTTTGTATATATGTATATAGTNGTGAAAAGCTAGACATTTTTTTCTGGCCCTGCCGGGAATCGAACCCGGAAAGTGTGAGTGGCGAGCAACGTCTTCAATTCGCGCTCAAAAAAATCCTCGAGGAAACAAGAGAAGCAATGATGAACTAGACCCTATTGGTTGTCGAAAAATCACTTTTGTAGTTGGATAACCCTCGACAAAAAAAAAAGTAATATTTTGCAGAATGTGACGTAGTTGCCGGTGCCGAATGTCAACGAATCCTTTGATAAGGTTTGAAGACGTGAAATTACGTTTCATGAAGCTTATTTACAAGAAGTACCCTCCCCAAGCGAAGGCATTTGTGTCATTGTCGTCTCGCCTATCTGCAGCTTCGTGATGTTGTTCGGGAGAGAGAACGGGCCTCGTATCTCCAGAGGGAGAACACACAAACAAAGTCATTGATTTTCCTCAAGCGACGGCTCCACGTGGAGGAAACACCAATTACAAGCGGGAAGTGAAAATCAGCTTCTGTAGACTTCTTGTTGTTGCGTCCGAATGTTTTTAACAACTTGGCTAAATTTATATGAATAATTAACGCACACTCTTAAAATATCAAACTTAATAAAAATATGCACATGTATCAAATTGCGATCTATAGTGCAAACGTTTTGTCGGTAAACCTCCGCTTTTATAAAGAGCACTTCCTGTGATGCGCTTCCGGTGTCTAAAAATTAATTTTTTAAACAAATCAATCTACGTATGTGTGTGGGCGTGTGATCAGTGGTGAATCTGGACCGTAATCAAGGGAGGGGGGGCTGACCGGGGAGCAATTCTGTTTAAAATTATAGTTTTACATTTTATAAATATTACCTTTAAATAAAATGCGTAAAATAAATAATTAACAATCTGATATTATTAATAATTATTATTGATTAATTTGGTATTATTAATTTCATTAATCTGGTATTATTAATTTTATATATCTGGTATTATTAATAACAATAACAATTAGAACTAATAAGAATTATTAATATGCTAACACTTTTACAAAGTATGCCATTTATCAAGTTCAATTTAAGTGTTGAGAGCTCAGGTCCAATATAGCCCTCTTAACCCCCCCCCCTTCGCCACTGTGGGTGTTTAACATACGATTGCCAAAACACTGTCTGGAATAACTGGAGAGTGCGGCGTCGTGATTGGACACCCCTGTCGCAGTCTCTTGTTTCTCGTGTGGACGAACGGAAGAAGAAATTTGAGAAGAGCAATCAAGGTACAAAAAAAAAAATCTCTTCAGTGCAGTTTTAGTTTCAGGCGAGGCTTTCGTCGCTGCTCTTCACTAGAGATTATCATCAACCAAAAGTATTATGAAAAGGGCGAAGACTTTCTGAGGACGAAGACTTTTTTCGTTGATACAAAAATCACTGGCGCTATCTCTCTGAGTAGCAGAAGGTCACAACCCTGAAACCACATTTTTTGGTTGTCGAAAGTCCGTACTTTGTACGACATCGGGAGAATAGGAAAAAAAATTACGAAGATAACCCACAATTGTAAAGGGCTGCATCCTTTTGTTCTTGAAATGGGAATGAGACTTATTCAAATTAACTGCCCGGTTTGTTATGCCACAGTTTCAATTATAGGAATACAAAATATTATAATAGTTATAATGTATAGTAGTACAAAACCCCATCTTCAGCAGTATATGAGCCTCATGTACATAATTCATTTCTTAAATGTAATTTCTTTCTCGTCGTTGCCTTGGTACTAATTTTCTAATCATTTTATACCGTGTAGGTGTGTGTTTGGACGATGATTTATTGTTTAAGCTCTTATAATTATATTATGAATGATTTTATCTGCTACCGAGCATTGCTCACTTGCAGATTTATGAATTATTATTATCCCATACTGACCCGGGTTTTTCTCCGGTTTTCCTTCTGGTAGAGGTGGATTTCTTATACAGGTTTTCTAGGCTTTTGATTTTCCTTTTTGTGGGGCTTTATGGCTCGTCGACATCTAGGTCATTAGAGCCCTAAAATTCCGTACAGGTAGGGAAAATGCAGGTACGCAATAAGGAGAGCCAACATGACTCTTCCAGCATGTGGGACTCGCCGAATGACTCAAACATACCCACTAAAAACCCTCCTGAATTACAACTCAAAACTCAAATATCAACGTATCTCAAAACATTACATGTATCATTATAAAAGAGGAAGTAAGAGGAAAATGAAAGATACCCTAGCGTCGGGATCGAAAAGAACAAGAGGTGACCAAGGAAGGTCAGAAAAGAGAAAGGAAGGAGCATGGTACAAGTAAGTGGAAGTAATGCCAGACTCAGCTCGGGGCCCCGTGTTTGCCAAACACGTACTTACTAGATGTAAGTCCCCTGGGGGGTCTAAATTTTGACTAGGGGCGCGTTTATTGAAACAAGAAATCGTGATGATAGGGTTATTTCAATTCTTATGATTTTTAAACACTATACTCAGAATAATCTATAGTTCGATAATAATTGGTACATGTAAAATAATTTTTTTGCGTTAAATTACAAACATATTGACATTCTATTAGTATTATAACTCGTAGCTAACTTTTTATTGTATCTAGGAATTTTTGCTGAAATTTTTGAATCCGCCTCTGCCTTAGGGCCCTTGATCGGAATTGATGGGATGGTCCCTTGCTTGCTTCCGGAGAGTAAATTAGTTTATTGTCCTCCACGTGGTCATACATGGCAGTTTGTACTGCTTTTCTGACAGTAATTTTTTTATCACAATAAAATCTCCGGAACGAATAAAGATACAACATCTTTAAATAATTAGAAAAGTAAGAAATGCTTGAAGGACCCTTTGCAACGCAGTAAATAAAAGAGTGGGTAAAAAAATCAAAAACAATAATCCTGTTCTTTTGCAGTTTCGTAATTTGTTATAAAAGAGTAAAAATGGTTTTGGACGACAATGAAGCTCTGTATGTATAGAAGAGAATCGAAATGATTCCTAATCATGAATTCATCTGGGGCACAATTGAAATTGTAATGAGTCACTTCCCGTAGTGGTGAGACTTTGCTTCTGGATCACATAATGTGCTCAAGACACAAACTTAGTCCACTGGATTGACAGTTCCTCAACAATGGGTTCCAAGAAACAGCATCGTTGTTGCGTTGAACCGAAAAGAAATTTGTCATCAGCACATGTCCATTTTTTTAATTTACAAATCACGTTTCTAGCTGATATTAGCTCTTAAATACAAAAGGAGTGTCAATATTTACAAGAAAAACAATCATTGTTAAGAGTTCAAACGTCACACCCCTACTGAAATTTTATGCAGAAATATTCGATTGGCCGACTTTTGAGAAGTAGGTAATAGAACATTTGAATTGAGTTGAATTTTTTCTTTAACTTGTCAACACAAATGTATTTTTAATTAGTTATAATGCTTTTTTTCAATTAGTTTTAATTTTTTCTATATTTGAATTAAAAATAAAATTCATATTTATATAAACTTATTAATTTCAAAAGAAGTGTCGTTATTCAGACAGATATTGTATTTCTCGAAAGTTGTCAATTCTGCGAAAGAGACGTTTGTAAAAAATCGCCTCCCCGCTGTTTCGCACTCGTTTAGATAATCTTCCTACAAATAATTAATTTCCATTTTATTGTTATATTAATGAAGCATATTCAGTATATCATACTTTTTATTAGCGGGCCGTCCGTAAATGATGTGACGCAACAATTGCTATTACTTAACACTCCCATCTCCCGCCATGACGCCTCTCATTCCCAATTAACTCTACTCTATTAATTGCTTTTTTTTATGTGACATTAGCTCTACCTCACTCGATCCCGTTTAGAAATGATTTTGCTGCTTTTCGAAAATGTGGGTCAAATTTTGATTCACTGACTCAGTTGTTGATTCCTTGCTCTGAGCGGTTGAGTTTGAGCACAGTGACAAACTTAATTGTTAAAAAATGGTCTCCTTTAAAACACTCAATAAAAGTTGGCGTTTAGCATCGCCTCAACTGCCCCTTTTCTTGCTGTGACGTACTCTAATCGGTATCATGTCCCCTCTCCCCCTTCCGCCCCCAAAGGGTGTTGTTACGTAATAAATGGCTGGAACAATTTGCGACTGAATTGATATACTAAATTAAAAAATATTCTCTAGGCGATACATTAAGTAAACAAAGTTGGTGTTTTACTTGGTAAAAATATCTCGCACGAACAAAGTTCTCTCAAGGGACACTAAGTATTCCTCAAGTTTTTCGCCCACATTCTCTTTCTATCTTTTTTCCGGTCCAAGAAAATATCTCGATGAAATTTAATAAATTTTGGAAGAATACTTTGAAATGTATTCCTGAATAGCATTTCAGTCAAAATGAAACACTGATTATAGTCGATGGTGGAAGATTTTCGACCATAAACTCCGTTCTGATTTACAGATCTAACGTAGCAATGGTATCCGATGGCATCGTGTGAATAAGCGGGGTTCTTCTCTTCCAATAGAATATTTCTCTGCATGAGAAGATAAGTCGGAAAGTAAATTGCGGAGAAGGAACAAGGACAGGGAAAGCATTGGAGCAGACGACGTAAATATGAAAAAGTGCGAATAAAAATTTGGCGATAACAGTTGTCTGTTTTGTAACCGTGGAAGGAGTGGAACGATCCAACACAGGAATACAAAGATTCAATCAAGATACTCGAATGAAAACAAGAAAAGTAGCGCACGAAGAGTTTTCGAGAAATTCGGTGAAAATTATGCAAACTCTCCTCCCATAAGTCGTCTGATGGCTGTTTAGCTATTCCTCTAGACGCAGAGAAAAATGTACTTTTTATTCCAAGATGGCTCTTCGCCAAAACGTCCCTTTCTGCATTCTGCGACGCAGCCTTTGAAAGCTCCCTGGAAGAAAGAAAATCTCCTTGAAATTCTGGGAACTTTTATTATTAATTAAGAATGCTAATAGCTGCTGACAAAGAAAGCAGCGTGGATTTACTAAACCAACAAAGTTCAAAACATCACCAGAGATAATATTTGCGAAATTCCGTGCAGAGAGGAATATCTGAGAACTTTACAGGGATAGAAAACCCACCCCACAGTTGTTACCTCTTATTCATCGAACATTCCCTAAAAATATTTTCTATCCTGGTAATATTACACCATTGTATAGCGAGAACCTAAAATTTATGGGAAAAATTTGGAGAGAAAATTCAATTAATTGATTTGGAAATCTTTTTTCTTTTGTGGGGCTTTACGGCTCATGTCGACATCAATGGTCATTGGAGCCCGAAAAACTTGTACAGGTGGGTAAAATGCAGTTACGCACTAAGGACAGCCAACATGACTCTCCCCGCGTGTGGGACTCAACCCTACCCACTAAAAACCCTCCTGATCTACAACATACCAAAACATATCTCACAACATACATCAAATGGAGGGGGGAAGAGGAAAATGAAAGATACCCTAGCCTTAATAGCGTCGGGATCGAAAAGAACAAGAGGTGAACAAGGGAGGTCAGGAAAGAGAAAGGAAGAAGCACGGCACAAGTAAGTGGAAGTAATGCCAGACTCAGCTCGGGGCCCCGTGTTCGCCAAACACGTACTTTTACTAGATGTATGTCCCCTGGGGGGGGGAATCTTGTTGTGTTACTATGACTCTAGTCATAAATGAAACAACTCCATATGATTGACCTTACCAGTTGGCAAGTACTATTTAAAGACTTGGGTTCTCCTCTCTTCTCGATACACGAAATCATGCGTTTAGATGTTTATTCATCGCTTAAAGGATTAGATCCTCATAACATTAGGAACGAAGACGCCGGAGATCGATTTAGAGAGGAAATTACTTTTATGTTCGTTGAAGTGGTAGAAAAACGAGTACTTGTGGACTATTAGGCGAGGTAGGTACATGCGGTCTAGTAGAAGACTCTCCTCTTCAATAGTAAAACATTCGCTAAGCGATACATCCACTCCAATTCTTTAATTTGTATCAGATGTATTGATTCGTAAAAGATCATTACAGAAGCGTTTGACAATTGCAATGACGAGTTTTTTCCCTGTTCTTCGTGAAACTTTACTCCAAACATGAAAAAAACCCAACTATTTCTTCTTTTTTAATTTGCAGCAAAGTACTTTTTTGAAACAACCATTGAGATACCGGAGGAAGGAAACAGAGTTCTCCTTGAATAACCCTGCAGAGGATCTAGGTGGAAGCTGCGCTCCAAGACCCACCCTTTGGACTTCGATTGTAGAAAGCATCGAAGGTAGAATACAACTCTTTCTTTCCCATTTACATCACGGCATTTCTACATTAAGTATGGAACTAATGTATTTTCCCCAAATCATTTTTCCTTGGCAGCAACTCCTATCCGAAGATGATGGCGAGGCTATAGAAAGCGAGTTCGGGGAGAAAATCCGATCACTTCGCGTATTGTTTCGAAAATCTGTCTTCTGTCCACCAACTGAAATCTGGATTAAAATATTAAGAATGTGTCAAGGAATGTATATTTAAAGGAAATATACGTAAAAATATAATTCGACTCATGCCAGACTCAACTGTTTTCTGCGAAAACAATTTAAAAAATATTTTCTAAATATCTCTATCCATTCGGATTTAAATTCTTCAAAATTCGATTTCAAATTTCCATCCTACATTTTTCTCCTTTCATCTCGGACAACGTAATCCTGAGAGAGAAGACTTCAATCGTGTTCCACGTGACTGAGGAAGGCTGGACGTCGAAAATTTTACGAATATGTGTTTTCTTTCCTATTTTTCATTAACTTTTAAAGTTTTTAATTGATCACTTTTAAGTCATTTCTCTTAATATCCGGCCACCTTGGAAGCGGACTTTAGTGATTTTACCGCCCCTTCCTGCTCGTCCTGATTTTCCTGGCTCGGGTTTTTCTCCGTTTTTCCTTCGGGTAGAGGCGGATTTCTTAGACAGGTTCTCTAGGCTTTGTCTAGGGGCGGGTCTATTGTAACAATAAATCGTGAATTTAGTGTTTTTTCAACTCTTATGATTTTTAAACACTATACTCAGAATAATCTATAGTTCCATAATAACTTGTACATGTAATTTTTTGTGTAAAATTACAAACATATTGACATTCTATTAGTTTTATAACTCGCAGCTAACTTTTTATCTTATCTAGGAACTTTTGCTGAAATTTTTGAATCCGCCTCTGCCTTAGGGCCCTTGATCGGAATTGATGGAATACGTCCCTTGCTTGCTTCCGGAGAGTAAATTAGTTTATTGTCCTCCACGTGGTTATACGCAGTTTGTACTGTTTTTTGACAATAAATTTATTATTATTAAATTTCTTATTATTATTATCATCCGAAATCGTAGAGGAAAAAAATATTTATTGGAAAATGGAAACTGCCGTTAATTTTGAAACTGAAATTGTTATTTAATAGTTACGAATTATGAACAATATTTTCCGAATAATTTATAGTTTGACAATAATACGTACTTGTGAAATGACTTTTCTGTGTTTTATTAAATATATTTGTTGGTATTTGTTAATACTATAACACGTGTCGAACTATTTTTTAACGTTAGGCGTATGTTGAAATGTTAAATCCGCCTCTGCCTTACGGCCCTTGATCGGAATTGATGGGATGGTCCCTTGCTTGCTTCCGGAGAGTAAATTAGTTTATTGTCCTCCACGTGGTCATACATGGCAGTTTGTACTGTTTTTTGAGAATAAATTTGATTATCAACGACTTGTTCTTGGGATGTCGTGTCGCTGTGACGTAGACGGAGCGTGTGGCGCGCGGCGGTTGAACGGCGCTTTGAGGGCGGCTGCTGCTCGTGAGAGATGGGAGAATAAGAAAGATGGTGGCTTGTGCTTCTGTTGTAAGAGGGAGAGGAGACGGAACGGAGACGCTGCACGATGTTAGCGAAGGAAAACGTTTAATGAAAATGTTTATTTAACGAAAGGAATGTCTTCTAATGGATGCTGTCCGGAGATCTCTAGATGATTTGCAGAAAGAAGGATGACAAGGAGGCATAGAACGGCGAGTGCTCAACAAGAAGGCTGGCTCTACAGCGTAGCAGCTTCCTGTATGGAAACGGAGATAAATGTTCAATTGCAAGATGTTGACAAAAGCATCCATTCTCAATGTCTCTGTACTTCGGTGGAGAACTCGTCTGTGCAGCAAAGGGTTCATCCTAATTTATTCGTATTTCGTGTTCATGAGAGCTTATGCACATTGCCGTCAAATATTCTCAGGGATTTTATAGTTCCAGTCCGATACTTCGCATTAAAAATAATTTTAGTTTCGAAAATTCAACTCTCTGCTTTCATAAAGATATGTATCTAAGTGTTTTATTTAACGGGTTTTCTCCTTCTTCCTGTAGAGTGCTGAGTTTTGAAAACGCTCTTAAACATTGATTTCGTCTTGATTTTATATTACCGAAACCGATTGTGAGTGAGTATATGCCAGTGATGTAGCTACGGTTTTGTTTCGGAGCGGGTTCATTCAAATTCGGTGCCAAAAGGGAAGCCACTGATTTGATTGAGAATTAGAAATAAAAGAATTATTTTGTGATTTAATACAAATCTTTTGCATATTAGCTACAGCTTGAAAGGGGATGTACTGAAATGGGATATAAACTGTGCAAATCGAGATACAGGAAAAAGAGGGAGAAGAGGAACGGAATTTCTTCTTTGAATTCTATTCACTTGTCCAAAATGCAACACGTCCGTATGTCATCCTTTGTCACCTCCTCTTCAAATGGACAACACACTAGGAAGTGCATGAGTTAAAATTTAAAAAATGACACATATATAACTAATTCATTTACTTAATATCGCACGTCGTAGTATGAATAAAGGTTTCTCCTGAATGGAAACTAGCATCAATTCACTAGAAATCGGTATTTCCACCACCATTTGGCCAAAGATGACTTAAATTTGTTATGAGCCGTTCCTTTGAGTTTTAATGTAAGGAGAGGAGGCAAAAGACGACTCTAATGAAATTGTCCTTCCGAGAAAGTGCCACACTCACTCTTCTTATAAACAGACACGGAAATGGCACTCTGAATTATACATTTCGCTGCGAATCATGTGAATTTGTACAATTAGTCGAGACGCATTTTCACTTTCAATGAGTAAACAGATTCCAGCGAGGAGGTTGAATGGAGCACAAGGAACATGAAGAGAAGGCGAACAAGGATCAATAAATAAAGAAGAGAAAACGAAATACAAAAAACGTATGTAAGTCACAACCTGGAATAAAGAAAGAGCTACATAGAAGTAAAGATCGTAACTATTGTGGAGAGTATT
The DNA here is from genome assembly GCA_002313205.1 of Laupala kohalensis. Lineage (NCBI taxonomy): Eukaryota > Metazoa > Arthropoda > Insecta > Orthoptera > Trigonidiidae > Laupala > Laupala kohalensis. The sequence goes on from NNCF01133003.1 coordinate 122,639, forward strand.
GATCTGCTACAGGAAAACAAAGAGGAGAGAATGAAGAAGACGGAAGAAAGTGATGAAGAAAAGGAAACACTGAGGATTATAAAGATTTTACTGCCGTTGATTGAATTATTGTTTCAGTTCCTGCGTTAATTCCTTTTCCAGTAATTGTGTTATGGCAGCTGGGAGGAAAGAAAACACATTCGGGTAAAGGGAACAAGATAACTGGAATAACTCGGCGAAACTGTCCAATCGATTGTCAAGCGAGGTTAGGGAGAAAAAAATTCACGAGAGGAGGAGACGCTGCATAAGCAAGGAAGACGGATGATGCAAAGCCAACTCCAAGAGAGAGAGAGAGAGAGAGATGTATGAGAAGAAAGTCCGCAGTGAGAGGGAAAGCGGGGAGAGCAGAGGACAAAGAGAGGGTGGAGAAAGAAGCGACAGAGGAAAGACGTATGCAGAGGAAGCTTTAAGGGTAGCGCTGGGGAGGGGCGGTCGCAGGGAGGCAGGAGCGGACGTTGTACTTTAGAGGCAGGAATATGATATACGCAGAGAGAGGATATGAGGACACCAAGCAAGGGAGCCTTTCTTTCTCTTAGATTTCCTTAAATCTACAAAGACCCGAGTTCTTGCTGCACCACACAATTATCCACTGTTTCCTTTCTCCGCCGTAGAATCAGAAAAAATTGATATCTTGATGGTATTAATTATTTGCATTTATGAGTAACGTAAAGGTGAAGAAGGAGTCCAATTACTGTTCCACAAATTTTTTTATTAATGTTGATGTTTCTTTGTTGGTTGCTCGCTTTTGAGAGAAGAACACTTTTCATGCGAGTCATTTTGTTAGTAATTTCATTTCCTGAATTATATACGAAAAGAATTTTTAAAAAATTCATTTTGAGGATAATCATCGTACTCTTGAAAAGAAGACCAGGGATGGGGTCATTTGGAATGAGGACACGGGGTGAGGAAGCTGGATTAGAGAAGGTTTATCGAGAGGGGATAGCAAGTCGGTGTAATGGATGGGTGCAACAGGCCAAGTCATGAGGAGTGGGGATAGGGAAACGCAACGTAAATAAGCGAAGTGAAAGGTCCTTGTGAGGACAGACAACTAAATAAGTTGAGGACGTGTTGGAGACGATGACGATATGGAGAGAGAGGAGATTTCTTGAGCTCAGAATAGAAGCCAGAGGAAAGCAGTATTAGAAGTGTTTCAAAATTAACATAACGCACTCGTTTATAACGTTAAAAAGGAGACGTCGCATTAGAGACGAAGTGCGTGCTCATAATTCATAATGGGCCGTTTCTGCTTAGCAACCAACTCTCGACTAATCTCCACAAAATGCTGTTATCCTAATTATTTCATTCAAATTATCCCGTCTTGTAAATCCAAATTAACAAGCTTCAGTTTAAGAAGAAACTCAGAGTAAGGGATAGTTAGTGACATACGTACGGTTCGAAGGAAATTTGGTAACAAAAATCAAATATATATAGTAAGCCGACTTGTAACGACAAAATTCCTGATTCAATGATAAAATTTCAAATTTGTTTGTACCGGAAACTGGATTTTTTATATAATTTTTATAAAAGAATGAAACCTTTTTACTTGTCAATTCCTACAACGCGAATTCCTCAAGAAAGGAGAGAAGAGGGTCGGTTGTGACGTCACAGCGAGGGAGACGAGGTGGAGGTGGAGGGGAAAGAGAGAAAGAAAGAAAAAAGAAAGAGAAAAAGAAAAAAGAAGGAAAAAGAAAGAAGGAAAGAAAGAAAGAGATAAATAGAGTTGAAAGTGAAGCAGAGACGGGAGTACGAGTCCAAAGCGTTTACTTTCTACGAATCGATGCTGCTTCTGCGGAAATAGGACGACGCCCCACACGAATGAATGGCTGCGCGCTTTTCATTTGACATTTAAAAAAATGAGGGGTGGGATTTCTATTTGCTTTAAATGTGAAATTCTGCTAATTCTTAACTTAGAATACATAATAACACTATTTAATTTTATAAGGATTTATTTTTCCCTATATCAATTGCTATGGCTGTAGTATTGTAGCACGTCTATATACATTATAATAAAGAGAATGGCAAAATAAGCGTTTCCTTGTACCTCTAATTCCTCTGCTTTGGCTCTAGAATTACGGAAGTTGGATGTCATAAGAGATAGAAATAAATTACTCAATTTTTCAATTAAAAATACTTTGGATTACATAAAACACATTGATAATTTCCCTATAAATGTTTGTATTTCGAATATTCTAGTTCCAAGAAATGCCCTTGCTCTTACATAAAAGCCCTGAAAATTTCAACTTTTCTTCGTTCACTGCTTGTCAAGGAAAAGGTATTTATTCTGCAACCAAAATTTATCGAACTTTGCTCCACTTTTGCATCTCGTATTAAATTGTCATTTTGAAGCTTTGCGAGATGTCGCATTGGTGTAATATTTTTAAGGCATATAGTTATTCAACATTGGCATAATATCAAAATTGAAAATTTTCAACCTAAGTAGTGACATCCCCGTTTAAAAATGTGGTATTGTTTCTATTTTGATTATAATGACTATAAGCAACCGCATTACGAATTGTCTTAAATGTTACGAAAATATCGTGATAAGAACATCCATTTGTTAGTATTTTTTCCTGCAATAGAAGATTGTCTCTGATAATTTTTATCTGATCTGAAGGAAGCGTTTCTTAACGGTCGTAGCGAGGGAGAGAGTATTGTTTCTGCAGAGAGAAACAGAAGCTGGATATTAAAAATGTCGCATCCGAACGCTGACCGCAATTCACCTTTGCGCTGGAGACGCTACGAAGTCACATTGAGAAGAGGCGCGATGGATTTCGATGGCATTGCCATCTCGCATTTCGAAACTAAGACCGTACAATTCGTATGAAAGTCTTTTTTGTCAATGATGTACTTATTCATTCGGGATTATTTTTCTATATTGTATTTGGGAAATACAGGCTCTGTATGTTCTTTGCCTCGAGTCGGAGTCTGAAACTTCGGGTGGATTCCTGAGTCGCAACTTATAGAATAAGGGTTTACTTATCATGGGGGACCACTTAAGCGGTTTTGTATTCCACAGACGGCACTTACAATAATAAACCACTTAAGTGCAACCCAGGAATAAATAAACAATTATGGCTGCCTATTATGTGGCAACGTGCGGAAAAGGAGGATGTCAATACTCCTTGCAATGTGGCAAATGTTCGCCATACAACTGTATTTGTTTATATTGAATTTTTGCCTGTTCATTTGAGTTCTCGCTATCCTTGTGTTCTGAGTTTCCTGTGACATTTCGTGGTTCGGTCTTACTTCTTTACTTTTTCTGTATTCTTGCAGTATTATTTATTTGTGTCCAATAAATAAATTTGTTTATTTAAATTCTTCTGCACCACCACATCACCATATCAACTTGCCCTGTTCCCAACATAACGAATTCCTAAATAATAGCTAATTATTTTGAGGAGGGAATGAATATACGCCCTAATTGTATTTTTTACGAATTTCTAGTGCAATCTCTTTATTACTTCTTTTTTCTTTTTTGATATCTAGAAATCGTCTTCAATCAAAATATTTTTTCGACATCTGAAAGGAACAAAATCCAACTTTCATTCTTTACGATGTTACATAAGTGATAATATCTTAATTAGCCATTCATAGACATATTTTGTAATAGAGACGCAAATAATTAACCACACTGTAATTACATCCATAGAACTTCTAATTAAATTATGCGAATTTATTTTAACAGACTCGATTTAGTATATTTTATAAATTTTGAAAAGAAAATTAAGTTAATGTAATTTAATGTTAATTATTCACATTACGTGTTCCTTCTTTAATTACTTTCTCATTTTCTTCTCTTCTCTCGCGGTTTTACCCACAGACGCACTTCGGAGCTTCACCGCAGCCAGAATCCTTTACGAGTGGACACGTACTTCCCACACTGTCTGGTTGTTATTCGCGGTTCTTTTAAGGAAAACGAAAACTTGGAGTGATTTCTTGCTTCTATCAGGCTATCATAGATGTTAATGAAATTGTGATCGTGCACGCCTTTTAAGCCTTTTAAGGGACTGCACGGTGAAACGATTTTTGTTATACAGCGTGATCGTGAATTCAGGGTACAAACTTTAACGAGTTGGTA
>NNCF01133003.1:145428-203024 GCA_002313205.1 Laupala kohalensis
GAGATATGTTTTGGTGTGTTATAGATCAGGAGGGTTTTTAGTGGGTTTATGGTTGAATCATTCGACGAGTCCCACACGCGGGGAGAGTCATGTTGGCTGTCCCTTGTGCGTAACTGCATTTTCCCTACCTGTACAAGTTTTTCGGGCTCCAATGACCTTTGATGTCGACATGAGCCGTAAAGCCCCACAAAATAAACAAAAAACAATTATTTTCATAGAGTATATTTTCCATAGGTATTAATCTGAAGGGAAACTTCCGACAGGAGAGACGTCTGGGTAGTATGACTCGATGCGCTGAGATTGGCCGATCCAACCGAGGCCGTACTAAAGAGAGTATGTCGCACGGACCAGTGAGAGCTGAAGATGATTGATCAACGAAAGAGAGCTATGTTCAGGCAATGACATCCATTCTGACGAAAGGCACCGTGCTGTGTGTGTATTGCATTATTATGAAACAGTTGATTTGACTTTGCATTTAGAGCAATTGATGAAAGAATGAATTCAGAATCTGAAATAAGGTTTTTGAGAATATTGTTGTTCTTATATATATTTTTACCGCGCATATATATTTTTATCTGACATATATAAATAAGATAACTCAATTTTACACTCTCCAAACGAATTTATCACCAAACGAAGATATTATTACATTTAGGTTAAAAATCTGCCTTCTTCTTACATTATCCAAACATTTCTTATTTTAACTGTTCTACAAACAATATTTCCTCTTCCTTTCCAAGTCCAGAACAATAAAGATATAATTGGACCCATGTTTTAGCACAGGCTGCATTTAATATTGAGATTTAATCCTTGACGTATTTTCGGACAAACCATAACGTATCTAGCTTTCATGGTTATTAAATGAAATGATTTCATAACGCAGACTAATTTATGTATTAACTATTAAGGATACTACACAATGTTTAGTCGCCCACTGTGGGTCATCATCTGGAAACCAACGACAAACAAACACTGTAACGGTCTTATGTTGGGAAAAGAAAAATTCAATTTTATACTTTCGACATTCTGTTGATTCTTTTGCCGCTTGTAAATATTCTATGCATTGTTGTCGTCTGCATACCTTATTCCTTGATTTTGTATATGATCCTTGTATACAGTATTCTGTGATTTTTATTTTTGTAATCTCTCTTTCTCTCTTCAAAATGTAAGACATTGTTACAGAGATTGTTTTTCATTGCTCGCCTGATGATGAGTCCTTAATAGTTTAATAAATAATAGTCTGTGTAATAAAGTCGTTTTATTTAATAATTATAATTGTCGAGACGTAATAAAAATACAGCGTTCACAGTCTTCGGTTCTAACGTCATGTTGTCATTCCGTCGCGAATATAGAAATATAAAATAAGTGAAGGTATGCGAAGGGGTGGTGGGGGTGGGGTGACCATTCAAAGAGAGAGAGAGAGAGAGAGGAGTGTCATTGGATGTAGCTGTGTCGAAGGATGCGATTGATTTAAAGCCATCCGTAGATAGGGACGTACGGCACTGGGTCAGGAAAGCGGATGGGCGGCAGCTGCCGGGGGGAATTCAAGGGAGGAGGGGGTTGGGGAGGGGTGGAGTGGGGGGAAGGGTTGGTCGCCACGCGGGATGCACTCATGAATCAGAGAGCGCTTCGCAGTCGTCGTCTTCCGGATTGGCTGGGAGCCGCGTCCGCTCCTCTGCACGCAGCGTTGGCCGTCAGAGCGCGGCCACGAATGTATTCTGGGGGGTGTCCACGCTCCCAAAGCTTGGGCTCGGATGTTTCTAGAAAATGTTCTCGAAAAACACGTTTACAAGCTAACTGAAAATCTTTCGTACCACTTACAGAAAGTATACTCTCAAACAAAACTTTCTCATTTTCATTCACATGTATCCGCCTTTGGTTCACGTTGAAATATAAACCTTATGTTTATTTGAGAATCTTACACCTCTTTATGTTTTATGATGATATAAAAAGTCAAAAAATATATATTTCTCTAATTTACCGGATGTCCGGACACCCAGGACACCCGCCTATGCAACGCCACTGGTTGGTTACTTTTCTGAGACCCCAAAATGCCGGAACGTAAACTTACAACTGACGTCTGCGTCTCTGAGCACCACGTCGCAAAAATATTCGGTTACTATACCCGAGTATACTCGAACGGGACAATGGAACACAATTAAATCCCCTGCTGCACGCAGACGTAAATACACCACAGGGGTTACGAAAAACATCTCAAGAAAACCTGTCGGTGCGGTCGGGAGCGAGGTCCTGGCCGGTTACAGCGAGGTTCACGATTTCGGGAAGAGGGTACGAAAATTCAGCGCCATTGGATACAGAATGTTTCAAATGATTGATTGAACCATTGTCTATTTAGTGGAGATGACGGAAATGACTGAACGCAATGCGACCCTTGTCAAAGAAGGAGTCAAACGACAATCTAAATTTATTATAGAGTTTTAAAATCACACAATAATTGTTCTTATTCAATGTAAAAAATCTAAGTAGAAGGAATTATTAATTAATTAAAATTACTTTGGTGAATATTTCCAAGTTTCGTGAATAGCTGGATTTCAACTTGAGTTGAGTGAACGCGGATTGTGCACGTGACAAAATCTGAGTGATTGTCATTTGCACGATTTTAAGACGTGAAGATCAATTCAACATACGAAAGAGACAGAACTAAAAAATTCATTTTCTTCGGTTCAACAGAAGCTTTTAGATGAGGAAGCGGTCAATGAAATATACCTGGCCAAACGAGAACAGATTTCCGTCCGAGTTCTTCAACGGAACACAATTCATTGCAAGAAATGATTGGACACTTCTCTCATCTCGAAGATTGTAACTGCAGAGTGTCTCTCGTTTAAGGGGATGAAGGGGAAAAAGAACGTTAGTCGCTCCTATCTATACTCGATGTCTTCTTTGCTTCGACAAAACTGAACAGAAACGCGCTGTGTTTATTCCAAAGTAGTAGCAAAAAATTACTTCGTTGTCCTCAACGTGGTCGTAGTCATTTTGTAACACCTCTCTTGACACTAGATTATTTATTTATTGTCAGTCTAATTGTCTTGACGTTGGTATAGCGCTTGTGTACAGTGTTACTCCGCCATCGTCCGTAAGAGTAATGATATTTGTACCTCGCGTTATGTTAGCAGTACATTCGGATTTCTTAAAAACTTAAATCCATCGCCAACCTCGAACAACAATTCAATTCGCTTTTACTTTTGTGACGCTATTCTGTTCTTTCTGCATCGAGCAAAGTGTGGAACGAATATTACCTTGCGTCTTTTTTTATTGTGTGATTTCTTTATGCTTTTGTGACCACTATTAATATTTATTTGGATGTAGCTTGAATTCGTAGAAGTTGGTGATCCATGTTAGGCAGCCATAGTGGCAAAGTTACACTATTTGGAATATAGACACAAAAGCACACTGTTTAGGGTGACCCATTTGTAACAATTTCATTTGATATAAAAATAATAAGCATGATCGTTTATAAATCGTTTCGTTGGTCTCGACCGACAAAGACTACTATTGGAATCGACTGTGCCGTAAATTTAGATCTAACAAATGTAGCAAGAATGACGCTCATAATCGTACGTGAATGTTAATTCTCCCGTACAACTTGGCGACCTTCAAAAACAAAGCTCGTAAAGCGAAAAAACTGCAGCGAATAAAAATCAAAAAGATGCTAAACAAAGAAGCGGAGATGTGAAAGGAATATTGACTCTTAAGGCAATGACTTAGTTCTTCCCGCATTTCTTTACAGTAATAAGGCTTTATTTTATGATTGTTACTAACTCCGTGTAGCCGATAGCGTTCCAAAAGTATTTTGTGTCAGTCGTGTTCAAATGTGCGAAATGGTTTCTATTTAATAAATTCATATTTTTTTGTGAAATCTATTGAAGTCACATTAAATGTGCAATATTACCAGTAACCCTTTATAACCTATAAAATACTTCAAAGGTGGAAAACCATCTACAGTCTCATTTTAAAAATCATTAACATATTTTTTATCACAAGGCAATGTCAATATATAGAAGATATTGTTTAATTTTCTTCAGTTGAGAGAGGAGTGTGTGTATATATATATATATATATATATATATATATATATATATATATATATATATATATATATATATATATATATGTGTGTGTGTGTGTGTGTATTAGCTAATACATATATGTGTTAGCTTAACATGTAAAACGTTATAGCTGAATGTCGATGTACTTGAGAAGGGGAGGAGGGCAAATTTTGATCTGCTTGACGCAGCAAAATGGCAAATAACTGTTAGCTGCTTAATAATAATAAATTTATTGTCAAACAAAACAGTACAAACTGCGTATGACCACGTGAAGGACAATAAACTAATTTACTCTCCGGAAGCGAGCAAGGGACCATCCCATCAATTACGATCAAGGACCCGAAGGCAGAGGCGGATTCAAAAATTTCAGCAAAAGTTCCTAGATAAGATAAAAAGTTAGCTGCGAGTTATAATACATATATAATGTCAATATGTTTGTAATTTAACGCAAATATGTTTGTAAATTTACATGTACAAGTTATTATCGAACTATAGACTATTCTGAGTACAGTGTTTACAAATCATAAGAGTTGAAAAAACACTAAATTCACGATTTATTGTTACAATAAACACACCCCTAGACAAAGCCCAGAGATCCTGTATAAGAAATCCGCCTCTACCCGAAGGAAAAATGGAGAAAAACCCGGGCCAGGATGGGAAAAGAGAGTTGGATCACATGAACATATGTCTCCATTCACTATGACGTCACAAACCGACGTGTCGCTGTACTTTCTCTTACAATCATATTAGGTAGTACTCGCAAAGTAACAAGGAAAGTCGTAACCTCTAATGAACTGAGAGGTAACGCAATATCAGAGGTGAAGGTTGTGAAGAAAGACATGTAATGTCCATTCGTACCAAAAACTTGTTTTCAGTGAATATAGAGAATACATTCCAAGGAAACTTTATTAGTTAAGTTGTATCTTACAACACGGAAAAAAGAATGTTTTCACTTCAGAGCGTAAGTTTTTTAGATTTCCTTTAGGTGAGGGGACAACAGATCGATTTTATAGATTTAGCACAGAGATGTGATTTATTTTCCAAATTGGTGTTTCGCTCCTCACTCTCCCTGCACCCCCCACCCCCCGAACGACGGCGCTACTTCGAAAACTACTTCTCGTCTTCTTTAGTATGTTTCGATGGAACGAGGACACTCTCCTTAAACTTCTCTCGACGAATGTTCAAGAAGTAATTAAAATATTCCATAAGAACTGCAGATAAGAGAATGTTATAAGATCAGACATAAATATGAGAAAAAATAATAAATTTTTTATTACGAGTATTAAAATTGTAATAATTCAGAACTTATAAATTAGTGGAGGATCATCTTAATAATGGAAGTGGCCACTGTTTGAGACGAGTTCTTGAAATGCGGTGTACACTTAGAGTTGTGTATGAGAGGGAATGGGTTTCTTGCAAACAGAGGTTTCTGTTACCCCTGACCGAATCCCGTTGCAATGCATCTCCTCCCTGCAGTGCATTAAGAAAATGAAACGCACTGGAGCTCCAACATTCTTTGGCGACAACGTGTCTCATGCTCCTGGCCATACATAACCTCAAACACGACGTCACTTCCTTCAGGGCGTATTCAAAAAGCTCATTTAGTTTTTCCGCGAAGGATTTTTCAGATTTAATTAGTTTCCAACTGACACATTCCTCATAATTTAAAATACAAATCGTGGGTTTTCAAAGCATCCACACATAAGCAAGCCATTTTAGCTTCCATACAAATGGGTCGTCTGTAAAAAAATTCGTGTCAAAAATGACACTTTTACATATTCTGGACACCGTTTCCGAAAGAGTTTAATGTATAATGAATATAATTGTAAATATTATAAAAAACATAAAAGACATTAAGAAAGTAATAAAAAATATTATAAAATCGGAGAAGATTCGAATGCATACACGAAATAATAAAAAAAAAACAAGTTCTCAACCCAAAACGATTCACAGAAATAAAACAGGAAGTGAGTAGTTTGTGAGAAATAATTAAAGGAATAGTAGTCGTCCTCACTAGGGGCGCTGTATTCAATATTACACAACGAAAGTTGCATGATCAACACAAAAACGAAAGGTTACAGAGAAAAAGTTGTTTCTATTACTAATAAAGATGGGCCAACTGAAAATGTAGATTAATAATTGAAATATTTTTACGGAATATGTACGTCTACACCTAGTAATTTGAGTGGGGTAGGGGATGGAAGAGCTGGGAAAAGGGGAACCAAATTCTGAATATATTCCAGGTCCCCTAAATTCTTGCGGGGGAGGGGGCCTCATTATAACAGGCGTTTCCAACTGCCTTCTTCCACACTGTACCAAAACATGTATCTGAAGTTGAATGGTACAATAACTCAATTTTAACTTGTGTTCCGTTCTTTTCATATCATCTGATTTCATCCGCACGGAAGGTGCCGAGAGTATCCCCGCTGCGAGAGCAGTGATTGGGTGAAATGGAGGGAAGTTATTTTCCCATCAAGAGAATGACACCTTGTACTACATGCTCAAGGGTTTCGTTGAACTTATAGACACGCGATGTAGAAACGAAGGAATAATCAGAAATTAAATTTTAAAAATGTACAACAAAAATTACGTCCGTTATGAACCGTAGCATGCATTTTGCAAACGAAGTCACATCAGGATTATCGAACACAACGGAGAAGGGGAAATGAGATAAATCACTTTCAAGGTGTTTGCTATTCAAATAATTCCAAGTGTAGACAAGTTTGAAGGTACTACTAATGATGAGCTCTGTGGAAGTGGCACTTTTGGTGATTATTTTTTAGAGAGAGCGTCAGCTGTTACACTCCAGTTCCTGTCATTGGGTGGGAGGGGAAGGGTGGGGGACACTTTTGCTTCGAGTTGAAAGAATCAAACCCTCTGAACCAAATTACAAATACGTGAATTTACAAATTCAAAATTTCAAATTTCCTCTAATCAATCTTTGATATTTCACTTCTTCAGAATAACTCCATGAATAATAGTTGAGACAAACAAAATTAAAATGTAAGCTTCATTCGTAGATATAGCATTAGCATTTTCAATGCTCCAAAACCTTTTCATTTCTTCGACAAAGAGGGCATTAAAATATATGCTCATGGAGGGAGAGCTGTTTATAGATTTGTAATGTGAAATCCTCTTCATATTATTGTTGTTTCCTGATTACTACTAATACAGAAGAAGGATCTGAGTATTTTTTAGCAGACAGTTTAATTTTGATTCAAATTAATAAAATAAAATACACCTGCCACAATTTTGTAAAAACAACTTGGATTCTGAACACACCAAACACCATGATTCGTCTCCAGCGTGAGACTTAGCTCGTTGCTAGTGAGTGAGTGTTTCGAATTGGTTGCAAAAATCGAACAATGCGCAGGTTATTTTTAAATATACAACTACACAGAATAATTCAAAATACAACAATTAACAACAGTTTACACGAAAGTTAACATCATAATAGGAAAAAGGTTGGGCTAAAGCAAAATTTGAATTACTACGTCATCAAATATAGAGACGAGGAAAACGTTTGCTCTTTTGTCAGTTTAGAATCCAAATTGTTTTTAATAAAAATTGTGATGTGTGTATTTTATTGTATTAATTCGATAAAATTGACAAATATTGACGTATTAAAGCACACAATTTATTATCGATCCAATGAAAGTACACCTAGTGGAGATACATCAAGGTTCTGCTAATCACAATAAACTAAAAATATATTAATTCGAATCAAAATTGAACTGTCTGCTAAAAAAACTGAGAAGCTTTTCTTTATTAGTTAAAACTATTCAGTTTCGACTTGAAATCGCCTCATCCTTGTCTCAAATCAGTTTCTTATTTGATTCGTAGACTGCCACGAGGGGTCTGAGAAATGAGATTCGAAAACGAGGGCTGTTTTGAAACTGGAAGGCAGTCAGTCTCTAATTGCATCCTGCTCTATCGCCAAGTCGAGTTTGTCAGTTTCGTTCGCTAGTAACGAGTCGTTGCAACCCCTACGTGTAATTCTTATCGAAATGGCCGCTGCTTCTGCCTCTGCAGAGGAGGGAATGTCAGATCGGAAGGGGGAGGGAGAAGTCACCCCTGCAACTGCGCTTCGAGATGGGAACCGGTCGATCGGAAATCGATCTGCCACCCCTGCACCACCCTCACTCACTTTGAATATGCTCCCCCCCTCCCTCTCCTCCCTTCGAAAAGGGCACCGTTGCGGGGTTGTCCAAAAAGCTCTCTCATCTCGAAATGTATCGGCAAATAGGGAGGAAAAAACTAAAAACAGAATTGGGTCGTAAATACAATTTATACAATTAAACTATGTTCGTATGTGCTGACTGCAGTAATTTGATAATAACGTTCAAAATACCGAATGCCAGTATCGATTGAATTTAAACCAGATGCGAAACTAAATATCTTCGCGGTTTTCTTATATTATAACTCGCAGCTAACTTTTCATCTTATCTAGGAACTTTTGCTGAAATGTTAAATCCCTCTGCCTCTGCCTTAGGGCCCTTGATCGGAATTGATGGAATACGTCCCTCGCTTGCTTCCGAAGAGTAAATTAGTTTATTGTCCTCCACGTGGTCATACGCAGTTTGTAACTGCTTTCTTGACAATAAATTTATTATTATTAGGTCTTAATACTGCGAGAAACATTGAAATAAAATATAATTTCACAAAATTAGAGCATAATTCTACGTCAATTCATTCCTTTACCACGTAGAGGGCACATCCGAAGCAAAGAAGAAAAATAATTTACGCGATATCATACACTTAACGTTAAGAATAATTTACCTCATGGACACACGAAACATAAGTCTATAAATAACGTGCATCGCGTCGGCTACAGTTCGATGTTGACACATTTTCTCCATTAAAATATTTGTTGCGAACGAATTTCTCAACACCTGATGCTCATGAAATGGTCGGAGATGATAGTAGAAGGACTTACGAACGAAACAGTCGTCGCGTCCTTCGCTTGAAAGTGCTTTTCATATTATATTCCAACTTTGCCAATATGGCTGCCTCACACGAATTGCCAACTTCTGCGAATTTAAGTAATATCCAAATAAATATTAATAGTAGTCAGTAAAGCGACTATTTGCTGTAAAGAAATACAAGTTAATAACACAACAAACTACGACACAAGATAATATTTGTTCCACACTTTGCTCGATGCAGTAGGAACAGAACAGCGCCACAAGAGCAAAAGTGAATTGAATTGGACTCAGAGATTGGCAATAGATTTAAGTTTTGAGAAATTCGAATGTTCTGCCAACATAACGTGAGGTACAAATATCATTACTCTCTTGGGCGACGGAGAAGTAACAGTGTGGGCTACATTATGCACAAGCGCTTTTCCAACCAACAGGAAGCCGATGAAACTGAAATTACATAAATAAATAATTTATTGTCGAGAGAGCTGTTACAAACTAAGACCACGTTGAGGACAAGAAAGTAATTTACTGCGATGAATATTCAATAAACTAAGAAACACAGTGCATGGTTTCCGTTCACGATTTTTTTTCTGAAATAAATTTTCTCAGTGCAAAGAAAGAAGACTTCGAGGAGTTTAAATCACTTTGGTTGTTTGGAGGTTGAGATTGAAAACTGACGTCTGCCAATGGTTCACAAATGTTTGTGTGTGTGTGTGTGTATACAAAAAGTGAGTTTAACATTCCGATGAGCGCGATCCGCTTTAAGACATCTCGGAATCGTCGAATCCAAATGGCAACGTACAAAGATTCAGAAACGTCATTTTTCTTTTCCAACTTACGCCGCAGAATGTTTTAGTGTAGGAAACAACTCTCTTGGCTGTTTTGGTTGCGGCTCTTCAATTACGAGACGGAGCTCCACTGATGATTGGTTACCCGCCTGAATAGCCATTTGCCTCTGGCATCGCTGTGGCAATCGACTGTGCAGTATGATCGGTGGCGTTCGAATGCGATGTACGTTCGATTCTCTTCATGGTCAGATTTCGGATTAGTTCAGATTCCCGTAGCTAATCGAATCAATCCTCTGACGGAGGACGATACGAAGTAGAATTCTGCATTTGAACGAAACAAAAATCGAGTTCACTTTACATTCAAAATTCTCCAAAGATAAGTCGAATCAAAGAGGAAATTACAAAAGAAGCGAAATATTCTTTTCATATTTTGGACAATTAATAATAAATAATTAATCAATAATAATTTATTTTTGTAAGTGTAAATGATACGAAACATAAACCGAGACACACATTTTTTAAGTTAATTTTAAGCTAATTTTAATCTTCTTTATCATCTCGTCGGGTTTGTATCGTATTAATATAATATCTGGCTGCTTATGATCTACTGTTCTGACTATAATGATTTGCGTATCCCGGTACGAAGTGGCGTCTCTATTTTCCAGGACAGGAGATGGATCGAATTTACAATAGGGGGAACTGTTTTAACTGTTTATTATTATTATATTACTATTATTTATTTCTAAATTTCTAAGCGACCTACTAGAAGGTGCATTTTGTAGCTAACACCTTTAGAGCAGAGGTTGAATCATGGGGAAAACAACGGAGGCCTGAACCGACGCCCTCGTCCCTTCGCATGTTTCCAAGAATAACTCCCCCTCCCTTCCTCCTGTGAGTGACGGGGATTCCAGGAAGCTTTCTCATGAGGAAGCGGGAGAAGCAGGAAGGGGTTGCCATGAATGACACAAGGGTGGTGAGGGGTGATACGTCTCCCTTTCAAAGTACTCTCTCGTACAAAATTAAACTTTAAAGGTTTCATTCACTACATTTATCATCTCATTCGCGTTTGAGCAATGACAACGGCAAAGAAGTTACGATACAAAAGTTTTAAAACCATTGGAAATCATAGAAGTGAATTTTTCCTGAGAATATTTTCCTGGAATGTCATTGAAGACTTTCCTAGATGAAAATAGGTAACGTAAAACACGTAACATATTGTTTAGTTTCACCAATCTTTAATATTTATAGTAATGAAAGAGAAAAGCTTTCCACTCATAAGAATATTTGGGGAAATGCTTTAGCCTCAATTATTATAAATAATAAAGATTGGTGAAACTATACGATATTTTCAATTTATTTATATTGTAATACCAATCAATACGCTGCCAACTCTCCAATTGTGTACTTCTGCGATAAATCGTCGTTCGTATGACAAAATATGAACGAACTGGGTCGAGGAAGAACCATTTTCTGCTTGTCACATAGAGTCGTTCTAATGCAAAAAGATGCTCCTCAAAAGCGGGACATGGAAGCTTTCGAGGCGAGCCCTATTTAAAGACTCGCAACATCCTCCTGTTCTCAGAAACTATCTAAAAAAGAGAAGCCGTACAACTCATAAAGCGGAAGGTCTCTCTCTGAAACGGAACCCGTGCGGTGGGTCGCCGGATCTCTTCAAAAGGTCTTCGAGTGAGGAGGGCGCTTTGGAAGATCTACGCGCAAATCGTAATCCTTATCGTCCAAAAGAGATAAGTTTCCAACGTTGTCAGGTCAGTTTCTGTAAAAAGTAGAGCGCCGCCATTTTATGTTACACCTTTTTCGGTTTTCATCTCACATATACGTCGGGTAGAGTACAACCATCAAGTAATGATCACACGACGCCTACGCACTGTACTTAATATTTTACTATATTACGTCATTGCGTTTTTAATCCGGTTTTAATGTTATACACCCGACGCTGTTCAGTCGCGTTGAAACATCGTGTAATGTTAAATTGTGAAGGATATCCGGGTTTTTCTCCGGTTTTCCTTCGGGTGGAGGCGCATTCTTTTTATAAAGACTCGCTAGGCTCTTGCCTATCAATTGATATAATTACTAGCGAGTTTAGTGTTATTTAATAGTTACGAATTATCAACAGTTCTTTCCGAATGATTTATAGCTTGATAATAATACGCACTTGTGAAATGACTTTTTATATTAAATACAATATTTGTTGCTATTGTGTTAATACTATAAGACGTGTTGAACTATTTTTATCGTTAGGAGTATGTTGAAATGTTAAATCCCCCTCTGCCTAAGAGCCCTGGATCAGAATTGATGGAGTACGTCCCTTGCTTGCTTCCGGAGAGTGAATTAGTTTATTATCCTCCACGTGGTCATTCGCAGTTTGTAACTTTTGCTTTATTGACAATAATGTTTATATTCATAACTGTTGAAAATGTTTGTTATATTCAACCGTCACCAGAGTGTCTCAAACCACGAAATAATGAATTCGAACACAGAAACAGGCTGAGCAACAACAATCGCAAAGCGTGCTCACTAGGACAACACGAGAAATGAAGAAAGACGTTTGGCAATCTGTTTGCCCGGAATCTACATCATGCTAATTTATTGCAAGTTTTATAATTCTCTTTTAAATAATCCACGCAACATTTCAGCACCTAAGTACATTAAAATCTCTCCTCCTTATGTATCGTGTGTTTGCATCCTGGTACTGAAGATTTTTAGTTTCCCTCCGTACAATAAATTCCTTAAATAAGAATATCTTGCGTTTAGTGCCAGTAGAACTTTTTTTTTGTTATGCCAACGTTTCGATGTATTTTTTAACTTCTTCAGAGCTAAGAATTTTAAAACGCGATTA
Organism: Laupala kohalensis; assembly: GCA_002313205.1. Classification (NCBI taxonomy): domain Eukaryota; kingdom Metazoa; phylum Arthropoda; class Insecta; order Orthoptera; family Trigonidiidae; genus Laupala; species Laupala kohalensis. The sequence continues at coordinate 158,063 of NNCF01133003.1, forward strand.
CTCTGCTCATATCATCCCGTATCAATCACAACACAAATCCTCCAACAAAACACACAACCATTTCACTTCGTTTCTTCACGTCTACACGACATATTTCCAAGCAACAAGCGATACTTTGTCTAATCATGCAATATGAAGGCTGAAAATATGGCCCGGGTTTTTCTCCGTTTTTCCTTCGGATAGAGGCGGATTTCTTATACAGGTTCTCTAGGCTTTGTCTAGGGGCGTGTTTATTGTAACAATAAATCGTGAATTTAGAGTTGTTTTTTTCAACTCTTATGATTTTTAAACACTATACTCAGAATAATCTATAGTTCGATAATAACTTCTACATGTAAATGTTTTCGTTAAATTACAAACACATTGACATTATATATGTATTATAACTCGCAGCTAACTTTTTATCTTATCTAGGAACTTTTGCTGAAATTTTTTGAATCCGCCTCTGCCTTGATCGGAATTGATGGGATGGTCCCTTGCTTGCTTCCGGAGAGTATATTAGTTTAACGTCCTCCACGTGGTCACACGCAGTTTGTACTGTTTTTTGACAATAAATTAATTTTAAAAAAATTATTTAAAAAATTCTGTATTACTCTTTTAGTAGAATGATCATGATCTAGCACCGGTGTGAACAATGTTTTCTGGAAAAAATACTAGAATTACTCTTGGGAATGATTACAGACTTTCTTTTAGAAACATGTACTAAATAATTTGATGTCCGTAAATGTCTGGGACTTCAATTTTCTACGTGGAAATATTCACACAAATATCCTCGTGTGCTTTTCTGTGGAGGGGCAGCTGACTTAAACGTGAGTCTACTTTCTCTTTCGGTTTGTATGAAATTCTTTCCCTTTCCAGAAGTTTTAAAGGCTAGGAACTATTTCGTGTTTCTTCTGTCCACTATTTGAAACTCCTAAGCTGTGACACGAAAAAAAACAAAAACGATACGACAGGGCGACAAAGAAATGGACGGCTGGCAGATATAAAAATAACCGGTTGTCCCGAATCAGAAGAGGCAAAATCACCGAAAATTCCTGCGGAACCGGTTTCTGTAGTTTGCGTCTTCGAAACCCCGACCTTCCAGCTTCTCTCAATTAGGAGCGGACCCCTGCTGTGGTTAAACACGAAGCGACGTGTCATTACGCAAGTGAGTTCACCTGCGACGCGGGGACGGACGGTCAACGCTATTCACCTGTCCTCGTTTCGTTTCGTTCCGTGCCGCAATTGTTCTTCTTCGTCACTCACCGCGCGCCGCGCTACGGCGTTCCTAAAGAAAACACCACATGTTCACAAGTGCTTCAAGAGTCGTATGAGGATGATTACAAATGTACTCTACATGAAGCCATTACATGTTCCTCTAGAGACAACCTTGTGCTTTAATTTTTTTTCTTTATTTGTTTATTTTAGCAGTTTGTTGCTAGAGAAAGGCGCCTCGAAGACATGCGTTGGAAGATTGAAACCTGTTTCTCGATTACAAACATCACGAACAAACGAAGGTGTTGGAACAAACGAAGGAGGTGGAAAATTTCAATTATTTATCAGTAACAAATGAAAATTACCACTCGAAAAGAAAATGCGATATTAAATTATTTAATTAAATAAATTTATCGACAATATGTTTTCACGTCGTAAATTACGAAGAATTCAAATACGGTGGAAAATTGTTTCTTAATTGACATTAACATATTGACATTCTATTAGTTTTATAACTCGCAGCTAACTTTTTATCTTATCTAGGAACTTATGCTGAATTTTTTGAATCCTTAGCCTCTGCCTTAGGACTCTTGATCGGAAATGTTGAATACGTCCCTTGCTTGCTTCCGGAGAGTAAATTAGTTTAATGTCCTCCACGTGGTCACACGCAGTTTCATACGTGGTCATACTGTTTTTTGACAATAAATTTATTTAATTTATTATAATTGACGTGAAATGAATGTTATAAGGAAAATAATAGTTCGAGTCAGCAGTTCTAGATTTTTCTTTGTATCCAGCTTTATCAATTTTAATAATTTGTTTTGTTATCAATATTAACGGTATTCAGTTTTTTCTAGTTTAACGGAAGATGAAATACTTTAAATATACACTTACAATTCATTGAGATGAGATACATGCACACACCTACCAATAATACCAATCTAATTTTGTCCACTAAAACAACTCGCATTTTCTACTCTTCGCTTCTTCTGTTTTTTGTATACTTTGCTACGGTGACACATTTATTTGACAAAAAAGTGAATAAAAACATCAGCGAATCAAAGGAGATATTTATGAAACAAGTGATAAGTCGAACCAAAAATCAAATTCTTTTATTCTGATAAAAGAATTTTTGAGAAATTTATAAAACCTAGAAGTGTTAAATCTGCTTTATATCATCCACGTATTCACAATATTTCCATTAACATGTATTCCCTTGCATCGTTGGGAAAATGCTGTGTTTTCGTCCATCATATCGGAAGAGTGTTATCATACTGCTCCGATCGCTTTAAAGTTATAAAAAAAAGGAAAAGAAACTAAGCACGTATTTTGTACTCAAGTAAAAAACTCTTCTTCCTAATCGCGTCTCCTATTTGCAACAAAGATCGTCCACGAAATTTCTTCATCTCCCCCTATCGCTTGCATTTCATTCAAACATTTGCCACCATCTTTCAAAATGGATCTTCTCCAACTCATGTCGGACGTCCACCATTTCCACACCATTAGGGTTTCGAATCAAAACCCATTTTGATGGTTCTTCGTAATATTCTCAAAGCGTGTTTCCTATCCAACCAAATTTCTGCTTGCAAATTCCTTTATTTACATACGTCTGACCGCTTTATTCCCCACCGATATCTGTAGGAAATAACGCGTGATCCCCATATTTTAAAGATATATCCTACCTCATAAGGAAAACAACTTCTGATTTTCTTTTTAAAAAAATTCGCGCATGGAATTTCTAGAGAGATCCGGTTTAGGCAATATTTTATCATAATCCGGTTTCAAATATTTAAGTATAGGAGATATTATAGAGACCAGTTTCTCTTGAAGTATTTCTGCCTTAATAGCCAATGTCAGTCAAATAATTCAAAGGACTAATTATATTTTATTTGTTTTGTTTTTTTTGCTAGTTTTAGGAATAATAGAAGTAAACACGAACAATTTTTTAAAAAAAGTCTTTAAAATGTCCCGAGATCTCTAAAAAATTAAAAAAAAAACAATTAAATTTTAAATAAGGTTTTAGATTTTTTTAAGGTGCGTGTATTTATAGGATTGGGAAAATAATTTTATTTTCAAAAATTAAATGTTTTCTCTTATATACAATGTAATTCGTGGAAATATGAAATAATCTATAAGCTGCGTGTTAAGAGTAAAATATTTAATTCTTCCCAAGGACACACCACTCACTGCCCGATGCGAATGACGATTGTGGAGGGGACGGGAGAGTCACTTGGGCATTGTATGTATTACCTCCCCTCCCCTCCCCTCCCTCGCGACATTGCAGCAGTGGCCATGGTTCGGGGAGGGGGGGAAGGGGGAGGGGAGAGCCAGCGAGCGGAGCGGCGGTGGGGGTCATTCACTCCACTCACGAGGTCAGACGGACGCTGCGGAATCGATGCTTCCTCTGTTTACCTCGAATTTTGATACGAATGTGGATCTGACGCGGTCGTCATTCCCTCTTTTTGCTGTTCGTCGATCTTATCCACAAGGGAATACGTTTACATCGCACAAGAGGACTTTAATTGCAGGAACGACGGTTGGCCCTCGGCTACACAGACACACCCTTTTGTTGTTATTATGTTTACGGCATTCGTCACTAATTGAAGGTAAATTTATCAACATATATATGTGTTACGTCATGATCGAAGACTCGATTCCATTTCACAGGCACCGAACGATCTGAAAAGGAACTTCGAGAGAGGAAGAATAAATAGGAGGTGAAAAACATTGTTCGTTTTCTTTCCACGAACACAACATGAAGCAGAGATAAAAGAAAACTCGACCCTTTGGAAGCGAATCGGGAGTAATTTCCTCTCCAGGGAATTCACTTGGAAAAACAAGTGGAAAGAGAAAGAAATCGTCTCGAACGAAGAGAGAGAATGAAGTACTTCCCATAAAAAGGAAGAAGAAGAAAGCACTGAAAACAAGGTCAAGAGGACAACTAGCGGAAGAGTAAAACGGAGAGGAAGAGGCATCATAACAGACATCCACTATTTACGTAAATTGTATTTTAATGAACGATTACAAAAATCGACACGTAAAATGACACATTTTGTCAGTCGGAAAACAAAGGCACGCCAAAGAATACAAAATAATTTAAAAAAATACAGAAATATTCAATATCCTACAAATAATTAGCAGGATTATAAACTGAATGAAAAATAATTAAAAACGACTTGTATAAAAACTCTATTTACAAACCAATATATTACTTAATATCCCAGAAGGAATTATGTGACAGGAACCTCTTAATAGTTGATTTAACATATAATTTGAACTTTCCATTTTTTCTTTTGAAACAATGAATGATAAATTAAACGTCGTTTGTATGTTGCTCATTGTTTTAATGTTATAAAGCTTTTTCGACTGCATAGCAGTCATCGTCACTAACGTACACGTCATCGTCATATATGAAAATGACAATATTTATTTGAGCTGTAAAAACAGAATAGAAAGAAGTGTAAAACCTATTGAAATAAAGAAAACAACAATGATAAGTGAATAGAAGAAAACAAATACAGAGTGAGCAAACCGACAAAATTACGTACCTGAGTGTTGAGGAATATTTTTGGCGACTGCGCAGAGTACACCGAACGGAGGTTATTATATGGAATCCCTGTCCAAAGGGTTGATGCGGGGTGGGCGGGGGGAAAGGGGCTGTCGGAGTTTTCTAGGAACCTGCGGCAGAAGACGGAAAGAATTTCCGAGGGTTTTAACTGTTGGGAGTGGGGTGCAGTGCGCTGGAGAGTTGGGGGTGAGAGGGAAGCAATTTGAAGGCTAGTTTCATGAGAGGGGAATGAAATTCAGGGATTTGTTCATTTAATAGGGAAATGTTGTTGTTTTTTAGCATACTATGGATATGTAATATTTCTAATTTGATCCGGGGCCAAAATCTATTTTCTACTTCTAAAATATAAAATTCCTTTTTAATGTTAAATGTGTGTGTGTTTTCTACTACGTGGTTGGTGAAGTGTGAGACTAGTGTTATTTTTCCATGCATTTACGTGTTCCTGTATCCTTTGTTTGAATGTTCGTCCAGACTGCTCGACATACACGGAGGGACAATCACTGCATGAGAGAGCAAACACTCCACTCCGGAGGAGATGGGGAGTGGGATCCTTAGTGTATGATAAGGTTGTGTTAAGTGTTTGTGGAGAGAAGAAGGTAGTGTGAATGTTGAAATGTTTTAATGAATTAGCGATTTTAAGTGAGAGAGGGCCTATGAAAGGGATTGCATGTCTGGTTTGAATATTATTGTTTGGAGTAAGTGATGTGAGGTTCTTCGTGTGATATAATCTATCTTTCTTAGTGAATATATTATCAATGAGAGAGGTATTGTAGCCATAGTTTAATTGTGTCTATTTCTTTTTTGATTTTTTCTGGTGAGAGTGGAATGGTGAACAGACGATGGACCATGGAGTGGAAGGCAGCGTGTTTGTGTGATGGAGGGTGTTGTGAAGAATTGTGTATGGTAGTGTCTGAAAATGTGTCTTTCCTGAATATGTCAAACTGGTGGCGGTTGTTTTCTAGAGAAATAGAGAAATAGAGTGTTCTATTGTCATTTTCAATTTCTGTGGCGAAGGTTAGGTTATGGTGAAGTGAATTGAGAAATTGAGTAAAAATGTCAAGTTGTCTGTGCGTCCCTGTCCAAAGTCATCTATGTAGCGGTACTAATAAATGATGTTAGGTAGAAGATGTCCAAACTCAAAAACTTGTTTTTCAAGATGGTCCATAAATAAGTCTGCAAGTAATGGCGAGTGGAGGGGGGGAACCCATGGGCAAGCCAGAGTTCCGTTGATAGAATTTATTATCAAATTTTAAAAAATTCGCATCGAAGCAAAGAGAAATTTAGTTGAAAAGTTCAGTTTTAACAAAGAGGGGGCAAGACGCGGAGTCTAGGGTGTCACGTAAAAATTTTTTACAATCAGTTGGAGGGACATTGAGAAAAATATTTTTTTACATCGAAAGAGATTAATTTAGCTTTAGGAGGAACAGGAATGTTTTTAATTTTGCTGGCCAGTTCCGTACTATTCTTAATGGTGTGTGATGAACGGAAATAGAGGTGTGGGTGAAAGTGTTTGTTCAGCTGGTATGCTAGTCTGCGTGTGATTGTGTTGGTGTAGGAGACAACGGGCCTTATGGGTATGGAAGCCTAATGGATCTTAGGTAAACCATATAGACGTGGAGAGGTTGGGTTTAGAAGGAAGGTGTTGTGATTCTGAAATTTCGTGTTTTAATTGCCCAACAAATTTGTTGGTGGGGTCTTTGTTTAGGAGTGTGATGCCATTGGACTTAATGAAATCATACATTTTGTTCGAGTAATCATTGTAGTCCAAAATGACGGTAGTGTTGCCATTGTCCGCTTTAGTGATGATTAAACTCTGAGCTAGAGTTTTTTCCCTGAGGTTATTAGCAATGATCAGTTCAGAATGATTGTGTTGAGTAGAAGGCTTTTGTAAATGTTGTTGTAGGGTGATAGTGATAATTTGTTTTTGTAGACCAGAGGTTTTTAATTTAGTCAGAACGTTATCAGTGTAAATACAAACTTGTTTTATGGAAGAACTGTTGAGACTGCAGGGAAGGGAATACTTTAAACCTTTTTCTAATCAAGGTATTTCACAGTGAGACAATGAAGTAGTGGAAAGATTTTTTAGTCTTGGGCGAAAGTTTATGGTAGGCAGAATGTTGTGGGAGTAGGACGGGGGGGGGNGGTTGTGGGAGTACGGTGGTACGCAAATTTGTCAGCTTCCTCACCTGCGTTTGTTTCCGTTGACAGCTGAGCTTGAAGACCCGGTTGATTATCGTATCTTGTACGACGTGGACGGATGCGGAAAGTTCTCCTTGGATCCAATACAGTTCCGATCCCAGGCGGTTTCTGGTTGAAAACCACATATTTCTTTCTGCCCGAATTCGTGCGTGACGGGCAGCTTCCAGCGCTTTCTTAACAGACGATGTATTCTTGGTCTTCAGTTCAATAAATTTGAGACACAAGTTGTGCCAGATGCATTGGCTTAAGAACCAGATATGTAGATTTGCTTTAGCGAACTTCAATTTTGTTTGATAGAAGTAAATGATACCCAAAGATTCTTAATGGCATGACCGTTTATCACAAACACTGATGAAAAATAGTGAGGCAGGAAATATTGTATTTCTCGCGCTGTGGAAATACTTAATATCTAGTACAATTCGTTTTTGTGTGAAAATAATTTTTGTTATCGAAGGGAAATGCGTTTGTCTGACACAGCTACATCATGCAGAAGTCGTGAAACAATTTGTTAATCGTGAAATATTAAACTCCGATCTGGAAGTTTTCTCTTATACATGGAAGATTACGAACGCAGTGGTATAAGTAATGTTGCCAGTAACAAGATATGAAATCGAGGCCAAGGTGACAGAAAAAATCCCCCATTTTACAGCTGAAACTCCGACATTACTACATAAAATTATTTCTACCTTTCACAAAAGTAAAAAAGAAATTCTTATTACGTGCTGTCAATTGAGGTACCATCACAGTGAAAAGAATTCGCTTTTAGACGAAACTGAATAGATATTTCTGTGTATTAAAGGAAAATAATTTTCAAGTACAATTCAAGAACGAAAATTCTAATTCAAATTTTCCCAGGAAAAAGTAAAAACTGAAGTGTTAACTCCCTACAAAACTCAAGAGAATTCTGTACACGAAATATTAAGAAACTCGAACGGTGTAGAAATCCCTCACGCCTTTCAAACTGATCTGGACGGATGTCGTCACCAATCCTCACGATAAAATCCTTTTTTGGATTCTAGAGTTAAAAAGAAGTCAATTTGGAGGATGTAAGACGACTAGCCGAGGTTTATCATGTTTTTATACATAAATTTGTTTTTAAAAAACTTAGTTTTATTTGGGGAGCGGACGTGGATGTAAAAAATTGAAAACTTGCTCAAAATGAAAATACATTCGGGGAATAATCAACAAACGTTTAACATCTCTTGTTAGAGGCTACAGCACCTGCGCGACTAATCTGGCGACGTGGACTTTGAACTTCTTGAACTGCGCGCCCATAAGACAGTTAACGCACGTCTTCGATTACCTGACCTTTAGTTGGAAGGCGATGGGGACGGAGGAAGTGAGAAAGGAGAAAGAAGGGAAGAGGAAGGAGTAACAGAGAATACGAGAGGAGAAAGGGAAGAAGGGAAGAGGAAGGAGTAACAGAGAATACGAGAGGAGAAAGGGAAGAAGGGAAGAGGAAGGAGTAACAGAGAATACGAGAGGAGAAAGGGAAGAAGGGAAGAGGAAGGAGTAACAGAGAATACGAGAGGAGAAAGGGAAGAAGGGAAGAGGAAGGAGTAACAGAGAATACGAGAGGAGAAAGGGAAGAAGGGAAGAGGAAGGAGTAACAGAGAATACGAGAGGAGAAAGGGAAGAAGGGAAGAGGAAGGAGTAACAGAGAATACGAGAGGAGAAAGGAGGAAGAAGGGAAGAGGACGGTGCATCGGGAATGTGAGCGAGAACAGCCAGAGGAATACAAACGTAGAATAACAAAGGTCAGATGAAAGGGAGGGACAGTGTGAGTTCGTGTCAGTTATTCAGCGCCGGTCGATTGTTTTCGCAATTAGTTTGAACTCAACGAAAACAAACAAGTAATCAAGAGAGAAACTTATCAGACGCAGAGAGGAGCGATCGCGTTAATATAGATTGTTGCATTCTGTTTGGACTGACGCTGTCACAGTCACGCGACAAGGACGTCCATGCTTCAACAACATATTGCAAGGGAGAGGTCTACATCAACAAAAACAGTGCTCTAATATTTATACAGTTTTCGAAATATTTTTTTTCAATCTACGAGATAGAAATACGATGTATTTCCTCCTAAGGTCATTTCACTTCACACAACACGAAAACGAGAAGAATTTTTCATATTCACAATCAATCGTACACATTTTTTTCTGAACATTAATTTCTCATTCATTAAGCATCAAGACGATTCTAATTACTTCTTTTCTAATTCCAAGAAAATGTCAATAAAATATAGAGAACAAAACCGTCGTCAAAATCTTTCTACACAGCAGTCCTCTCACGTCAAGTGTTCAATACAAGATTTTTTGAAAACGACAGGAGACATTTAATATAGTCCCCATTTTTCATCAAACTTTGGGTCACCGATGTCTGCTGTCGGAATAATTGTTTGGCGTGACGTGTCCGGTGAGAGAAAAAATAAAATTATGTTTGGAAGTTCCCCGTCATACATTACAATATGAAAACATTTTATAGTAATAATAAATATTAAAAAAAACTAATTACACAAATTGTTGGTGAGAATAAATAAATAAATAAGTAAATACGAACAACTCGCTTTATTCGTCGGACACCGTTTTGCCAAACCCAAGTGGCGGTGCGATCGATCGATCGAAAGTGAAGAGAAGAGAAGATGGAACAATAAAAGAATTAGCGAGGGGAAATAATCCCTTTACGAATCAAGTAAGTGTCACAGATGCATCAGATGTCCATGAGTTGAAAAGACCTTTTCAAAAGAAAACAGAACAAATGATTTTTATTTGTCAATTTGGCCATAACAATAAGATTAAAATATGCTTTGTTCAAAGACATCATAATGGTAAATATAGATGAGAACTATGAAATTTATTATTGTATTAATGTTTGTCGTATACGGTGTTGTTCTGTATTTTTTTGAAAGTGTATTTTTATTACATTTTGTTTACTTTGTCAGGAATGCGAGAGGTTTTATTGTTTATAACATATTACATTTACAATGAGTTTTTGTATTGTAAATAATTAGTAATTATTGAGAAACTGTTATTTACAAAGGTTTTTTTAGTAGCGCTCTCATGGATATGCCAGCTTCGTATAGCTGCTTTAGTTCCTCTTTTGTAGTAGACATTCAAATTATTTGTTAATAACAATAGTAATGAATTTATTTTTGCAGTAATAAATTAGTAATAAATGTGTAGTAACAAATGCAACAAACAAATGAAAATTTTTTAATTTGAAGGTGGTTCCCCCCGTATATTTTTTAAAAATACGATAGTAATAAATTTTAATTTATAGTAATTAATTTGTAATAAATTAGTATAAAATTCTCCCGTATTCGTCTTTTACTTGTGCCGTAGCTGTCCTTTGGTAGCAGTGGAGCGCTGCTGTTTGGTGAGGGGCCGAGCGATGATGGAAGTGGGTGGGTGGGTGGGGGGGGGCACACGAGACGCGCAATAGGGACTATCGAATTCTGTCTCGACTCTTCAATTAGCACGAATGAAAACAACCCGAACTAATTTGAGGAGTTGTGGACGGCTGAATTATAGGATACAGAATCTTAAAATTACACGCGTTTCGTCGTATAGATTGTTGTGAAGATGATACACTGTTGCTAGAAAGATGGAATTACCCGTCTATATTTTACCTTTAAGTCTGGGAGGTATCGTAGGAACGACATACATCACGTATTTATTTTCGTATTCACATGAAAAGTATTGTTACTGTAATGTATATATTCATTTTAATTATAGATCAAATTATTCTCTTGAGTAAACATTGAAGGTGGAAATATGTCAACTTGATATACGAAATGAATAAATTCCTTTTGAATAAATGCACGGTATGAGTTTCTATACTCACCGTGGTAGAAATACTGTGGAACGAACTCTCTTTGTTGCTAATTGAAATAATCAATTACTTGGCACAAGCACTTCATTCTCTGAATATTTAGAAAGAAAACATTTCGAGGTCATCTTTCCTCATTTTCAGCAATTGATGCTGTTTACGCTTTTTGTTCAAATATGAACGGACAAAAAAATGCACGTATTTATCTGTGTTTGTGCTCCGTATAAAATGTAAACTGCAATAATTTTGTTCACGTCTCCACAGTACAATACAACACGACACGCCTTCGGGCCCTTGATCGGAATTGATGGGATGGTCCCTCGCTTGCTTCCGGAGAGTAAATTAGTTTATTGCCCTCGAGGTGGCCATATGCCTTGTAAACTGCCTTTTTGACAACCTACTCGTATTAATTTATTCATTTATTTAAGGAATGTTATAAAAAATATAACGACAACAATATTTAATTGAAGATGACGAAAGTTTAGAGCGCTTGTAAATTCTTATTTCCTACTCTTTTGCACCTGAACTGGGAAGCAGAGAAGTGAGCGATGGGAGAGGAACAAATGATCCTCCATCGCGTTTTTGACGTCATCTCCAACTCGGCGCCAAATTTGAAGTCAATGAGACCTTGTTGAAGATCTCTGGGAAGAAAGGAACGTAAAATCGTGAAAGTGCACGTCATGGAAGTCTGCAGAATTTACATTGAAATTTAAAAATGAAATTGCTGCCGGCATCGAATTACAAAGTTTTCGTGAATAGTAGAGTTACGGGACTCCAGCCGTCATTCGTTCGTCCATTGTGCCTTGCACTGCACTGACGAATCTGCTGCGCAATGCATCCTCGGAAGTGATGGAGTTCCGTTACAAACGCAATGACTCAAACGGTTCACCATGGAGAAAGCAAAATAAATAAATCAATTGACCTCTTCCTGGCGTACAAAATAGCAAAATTTATTCCATTTTCTCAGGGACTTTCAAATCAATTTAATTCCCTCGCAAAATATTTGTTAATTAAAATTTTTAAATAGGAATAATTACGAATTACAATATTTGAATTTGGCGCCTTGAGATTTCAAATCTGTCGACCGTGGACACAAAATCAAAGAGGAAGTTTGCATCGTCAATGTCGAGTACAAAAATGTTTATTTTATTGAGTCATTATTTTGAGGGGGTTGAGGGCCCGATCTCCCCTAAATAAGCGATGGATTACCGTGGGCCATGCGTTCTATACTCTTAACGAATTATCTATACTTGCACTTGAGAGTTGTCCAATAATTAATGACTAAAATTCAAATAAACGAAAGGACTTCCAAGCGACTATACACGCGCGTCAACATAATACGATAATTAGGGATTTATTTATTCACGCGAAAACACTCGGGAATGGCTTTCTGCAAATGAAACAATGCATGTTTTTGTTATCTTCTTTTGCTCAAACAATAAAAGACCTCCCACAATATATTGTCATAATGCTCAGGTTGTACAGAGGAATCAGAACTGCAATGAAAGGCGCATAGGGATGAAAGAGATGGTGTGTAAGCGATCTGCAAATATAAATAATATTAATATAAAGACATACATTTGAACTCGTTTCGGCACTAAAATAAATAATACCTGAACTTATAATGAAATACAACTCAAATATTAAGTTCGAAATTGTACATTAACACGTTTGTGTGTGGTTTGAGTATAGTTTCATTAGTAAGTACATCACAGTCCTTGACGACGCAGCTGGAGTGGACGCGACGACCGTCAAATCGCTCCTAATGCAGATGCGTTGTCAAATAAGGGATTCCCGTTTCCCTTAAGCCAGTTACGTAACATTCGATCAGGCGACACTTCAACACTTCCTGGTTTGAGAAACCTATTATAGAAAAGAACTGCACGATTCTCATCCATACTGTGCTTTTGCGTAGCGTTCATTAATTTTCTTATCAATAAATTTCATTAAAAACCTAACCGCCAAATATTTCTCCGCAATTTGGGTAAATGGTCATACTGGGTGAATACAATTTCTATTTAACAGCGTCAATTAGAAATGGTGCAATGGCATTTCAGAAGGGACATGGAACTCTTTCGATATCATTTATAGCTGCGTCATCGGGTACCAGTAATACTTAATTTTAGTGATACAACATGTTGGACTGAGTATGAATATCAAGATGAAATAGTTGAAACAACAGAACTCAGATTTGAATTAAGCGCCAGTTAAGATTTGTTGAAACCTTCGTTGGCGGTTAAATATGGTCGTGCGTGAACAATGCCACAATCTCAAGACGAAACTAACAGCACTCATCGTAGGATACGATCTTTTTATATTCATTCCGAGGCAGAGGCTGGAAACTCCCCGATTTATTAGCATATTCTACTACACACTATTTTAAATGCAAACTAGCAGCGAAGTGGTCAAGCAAGAAGTCAGAAGCAGTTGCTGCTACACGTTTGGTCACTTGCGCCGGGGCAACCGACCCGACCGACCGACCGAGCCGAAGCGGCCGCAGCGGGAATAACTGGTTTCCACGGAAATGGGAACAAAAGGAGCGAAGCTTATTGATTTTAGCTGCACTCCCCCTCCCCGAGACCCCCGTCCTATCTGCCCAAGCGATGGCTTTTAAATCGTTCACATCTGTCCGAACAGGCCTCGCGAACTCTTAACATTTTTTATGAGCAGATTTTCTTTTCTGGACGATACTTTTTTGCACTACCTGCCATATCGGTTTTTTTTTGTAAAGAAGCGAATCAAATTAACAAAGAAGATAGAGGAGTTGATGAAGAGGCTTTGTGTTCGTCGTTTGCGTTTTGCATTTCCCTTCCGCTGCTATTGAGGAAGGATCTAATGCAGGATGGGAGGGGGAATATGAATACGAGATTTTTTCTTTGAGGTGAAACACACATGCGTAATGCTATTTCGTTCCTTCATACGCTACACAGAATTTCAGGGTCCGGAGCCGCGTTACCCAATAATACAGAAACGTTCGAAAATATTTCAATATTTCTTTCGAACATGTGCACTTAATGAGACTACAAGATTATAAAAAACATAAATTTATGTTATAAATAAATGAATCGGAGATTACTTACATAAAATAATTTTGTATCTTTCACAAGCAAATTTAATCGTTTTTAGTTATTTTTGTTAAACCAGTAAATAGATAAATAATTATTTTGTCTAAGAAGCAGTTACACACTGCGAATGATTACGAGGAGAACAATAAACTAATTTACTCTCCGGAAGCAAGCAAGGCACCATCCCATCAATTCCGATCAAGGACCGTAAAGCAGAGACGGATTTAACATCCTTAGAAAAGATAAAAAAAGTTAGCTACGTGTTATAATATTAAACAAATACCAACAAATTTGTATTTAATAAAATACAAAGAAGATGGTTCACACGTACGTAATACTCTCGAACAATAGATTATTCGACATGTATTGTTTATAAATCGCGACACTTAAAAGAACTCTAAATACGAGATTAATAATTACAATTCGATTCTTTCTGTTTTCTTATTTTTATATTATTTTCATTTCAGTTGATAAATTTATTTAGTTTTATTTACTTTTATTTAAATTTATCATTATCAGTGTTAGCTATAATAATAATAATAATAATAATAATAATAATAATAATAATAATAATACTACTGCNGAACCTAGAAAAAAATTCTCCTCTACACGAAGGAAGAAAACTGGAAGAAACCCTGAGTCGGGATGCTACAAAATTTTATCAAAACATCAGAAACGTAAGTTGTATTATAATCCAAATAAATTTGATTTTAAATTAATAATCTAATATGTTTCTGACGTTTGATTACTGAAAAACGTATGTTCCATGGTGAAATAGTGCCTCTTTCCTTGACTGGTGCGTCCTGGGCACGAATTGTGTCAGCCGTCATCCCCTACATGCGCCATTGCATGGGAAATCATTGAGATCTTCCAACGTTTAGGATACGTCCTCTGAAATAGCTGCCATCTTATTATTCCAAAACGAGATCTCATAAATTCCATCAAGTTGAGGATTCTGAGTGAATGGAGCAATGAGTGGTTAGCTGTTGAAAGGAATAAGCTCCGACTTATCAAATCTTCTGTTAAGTCATGGAGCAGTTCCTGTAGGCCAGCCCGGCGCGACGAGGTCTTGCTGACCCGCCTGCGCATAGGACATTGTCCTCTCACTCATAGGTATCTCTTACTACTTGATGATGAACCCGTTTGTGAGGACTGTAGCTGTTCTCTGACGGTGCGTCACCTACTAACTGATTGCAGAAGATACTCCAGTATATGGAGACAAATTGGTCTGGCTGCAGATTTACCAACAATTCCCGGAAATGAAACGGTTAATGTTAATAAACGATTGAATTTTATGAGTAGATCGGGGCTCCTCCCACAAGTTCTCGGGAGGATTTAAAACTTGCATTCCCTTTTCATCTTCCCTGTCTTCTTTCCTTTCATCGTTCGTTTCTGTAATTAAAAAATACAATATTTAGAAATTGTTTTCCTTTTTTGTGATATAATGTATTGGTATTCTGTTTTCTTTTCTTTCATCTTTGTATTTAGAAATTTGTGGAATTCAGGAGGGGGTTTTAGTGGGTATGGTCGAGATATTCGGCGAGTCCCACACACGGGGAAGAGTCACTACGGCTCTTCTCTATTATGCGAAACTGCATTTTTCCCTACTTGCACAGGCTCTAATGACCTCGATGTTGACGAGCCCTAAAGCCGCACAAAAAAAAAAAAAAAAATAGAGAAANTTCGCTGAGAAGCATTATACAGTGGAGCCTCTTTAACTCGAAATCCTCTCTAAGACGAAGAAATTAGCCATTGCCTTCCGTTGAAGTACAAAAAACCCTACAACTCGAATTATTTAGACGCTATAACTCAAACTGAATAAGATTTCCCTACGATGTACTATTCATTCATATCACGCTCTCTAACTCGAACTACAACTCTAGCGGACTCTATAGCTCGAAAAAGCAATATGTAAACTTTGCGTCCTCTGTAAATCGAAATTCTTTCCGCAAGACTCTTTAACTGCAGCCAATAGTTTTGTTGTCATCAATAACAAATTCCAAGAAATGATTTCGTACTTTCATTGGAAGATGTAGATATATCGAGAACAAGATATTTAGAGCCTTGTTTGCAATCCAAAATACAATTGAATCGTTAATTATGTTAATTCCTTGACTCAAAAGAAAATTACAGATTTTTTAAAAATATGTGTTTATTTTCAAGTTGTTCCTTTACCATAAAATAATATTTATGCTTGTATTTTTTTGTGGGACTTTAAGGCTCGTCAACGTCAAGGTAATTAATAAGAGCCCTTATATGCTTGTAATTATGTACAACACAAATGTAGTAAAATGAATCTCTTTAAGTAGTTTTTCTTAAATTTTCTAATGACTTCAATAGCATATGCTTCTATACGTCGAAATTGATAATGTTAAAATCTCCTTATCTCGAAGTCCTCTAGAACTCGAAACTTATAATCTTTCACTTGAAGTTCGAGTTAAAGAGACTCCACTGTAGTTTGTCTCTTACAATAAAAATTAGACAAGTTTCTTATAATTTCAGGATCGACTAAATCGGGATCAAATCTCTTCTGAGAATGAATTTTTTTCCTCCACTACAGATACAAAATTATAATAATGAATACGGTAATTTTGAATTTAGAACATAAAAAACGGCGAAACCATTTAATCACAAACAAAAAATTCACTCGAATTAGAATACGCAATATTCATGAAGTTTTTAGAACAAACGGTTTTGAATGCTTAATGCTCATTCAGGCAAAATTAACATTTCATTACACTCTAATATTTAAAGGTTATTGTTATGTATAAAAAGTCAATTAACGGATTATTTCTCATTTTAAAAGATTTGTTATTATAATTATTATTCACTTCCACCAACTTATTGCTAGAGTCGCCGTCAAATGTGTCTAGCTGTGCACCTGCCGTCGACTTGCTAGCCATGACGTCAGACAGCGCTGAGAGCCCCGCCCTGCTCCGACGTTGCTCTGCCCCGCCTTTAAGCCCCGCCATACCCCGCCTCAACCTCTCCAACGATCCCTCGCTTTCAGCTTCAAATTCCTCCCCTGAAACCCAGAACTACTTCCAGGAGATGAGGATTTTTTTATCAGCCCTGATAATTAAAGGGCTTAATGGATAAATATGCCGTCACGAAAATAACGAGGCTCGAGATATATAGATTAAAAGGTTTTGTCTTCCAATTTTTAAACTTAACGAATCTTTTGATCCTTTATAGAACCTCGAGGAGATAAAAGGGGATCTGTGTTAGGTTTGGGGAAAGCGAATATCTTTGAAGTAATTCCTTGACTAAATCATGTCTTTCTTTACAAACCTTTTCTTCTTATTTCGCAACTATATATACTTCAAACAGAATATACTTCAACGTTTATCTCTCTCTATATATATGATTCTTTCACAGGCCACTAGTGTTAAAAACAAATGGTTTTAAAGAAAACTAAATTCTATACAAAATGAACGTTTCATCCAAATCGTTACCAATACGTCTTCTCTTTATGAACAATCAAGATTGTTCACCGAAATCTCGATTACAAACAAACATGGAATCTGTCTTCCGTACTCGCCATCAGTGGCGTTCCAGATTTAAAAAAATATAATCTCTATAGTTCTTTACAATTGAAACTATTAACGTATGTGCCCTCTCGTTTTGCACGCAACACAAGAAATTATGTTTTTAAGAGGATATAATTGTAATTGTATGTTTTATTATCTTGACAGGGAGTGCTGGTAGATTGCATAGAATATAGGTTCCCATTTCAGTTGAGGTAGTGTGAATCTAATCAACGGTTTAAAAAATTATTTAAACAAGAGTTCTGTATATATGGTTCTGGATGGTAAGCAAGTCGCATATCGGGTGTATTAAGTTCGCCATCCATTCTATCACACTGTCCCGCACGGCAAGGCTGTTCCGCAGGTTGCATTGCATTACGGTATCAAGGGGAAGGGACCAAGTGACAATCGAATCCAGCTTTCGCGCGCGCGCTGCTAGTACTTAGGGAATTAATATAATACTCAAGTAGTGAGGTGCACACGCGTTGGATTTGAAGTTATTGATTCCCAAAGAAAAAAACTTCGCGTTCTACATAATTCCATAGCACTCATTGGCTGAGTCGCGGCATGACTAATGATAGCGCAGCAGCCTATCATTTCTTCGATCAAATATTTACGCCAAAATTATGCAATTTTCTTCTTGTCCCATCATCTTGTTTCATATTTATTTATAATAAATGTTGTTAAATATTTACGAGGTCGCAAGTATCTTAACCCACAATCTTGCGAAGGTTTACCAGCAATAATAGAGAGATTTTGCTCAATGTACACGCTTCCTAGCGTATCCGAGACGTTGATGACGCTAATCGCGTAACGCACATGGAAAGGACAAAAGAGTAATCGATGCAATTCGCATAGCGTACCTTCCACTCAAATCATACTAAAAATTGTTAACCCCCCAAAAATTACTTCTATACAAGCGTACACAAGTCAACTGTACTGTGTACACACAACCAACCAATTTCAGATACCAACATAACCTCAAATCCAGACCAGAGTCCGCCATGGCTTCTCTCAACATGCGCACAAATAACTTGCGTGTCGATAGCGTAGGAGTATACGATAGCTCGCAGGTACGCTAAGCAAGAACTCCCTAATATCTCTCGATATATTAAGGTATTTAAAATAAAGAGATGTTCTATAAAATTTGTTGTTATAGTCTCTTCCTTAGGATTCAGTAGTAAAATTTAATTGTGTGTTACTCAGTACCAATTCCACCTTATGCAGTGGAAATGTCTGTGTGTGTAGTAAGCAGATGACGTCCTATTTCCCGAGGTGGCGGGTGTCAGCGGAGAGACAACCTGTCTTCGCCCTGCAGCCCTTGCACTTCCACCCTTCTGTGCTGGCGTTGGAGACAGCAGGGCTGGCAATTTAGGATTTTTTGAGCCCTTAGGATCACTCCAATAAGTAATCCGAACGTTGGCGCAATGAAATTCTTTTATTTATTTGTTTATTTATTTATTTATTCTGGTCTACCTGCAAGAAGCCTTTTCCCGTATTACAAATTCGGGCGATAACCTTTCAAGTATATTACAACTATGATGATTATCTTAAATGACAAGTCTTTGCGTTAGCTTTAAATTTTGCGAAAAATAATTAAATCTACGAAAATGTAGACAGAAATTGTTTCTCAAATTAAAAAAGAGATATAACGAATCTATTCTCCTTTTCTTATGGTGCAAATCGCACAATGCACAGAGACACTGTAATAGCAAGTAATGATGTTTGCGAGTTGTTGCCGCGACTCGCACCATAAGCAAAGACACCGACATGGAAAAGACGCGATGGAGATTGTAAAAGTAAAAGTACATTTTCCACAGTGGTCCGAATCGAAGCAGCTGTTGTTTTCCGAAATGTAATTTCATTAATGTTATGTCTCTAGTAAAACAATAAGAAAAATAAATGTAAAATTTTCCGGCAAATAGATGTACCTGCTCTTACATTTTATTTTATGCAACTGACACTCTAGAAAACACCGTACAAACGAAATTGGTGTAATATTGAAAAAATAAAAAATATTTATACATCTTACCGTACGTTTTGCCTTAAAAAGTTTGATTGGTTTGAAAACGTTTTATTTTGTCGAATGCGCTGCATCATATAGACGACAGCACATCAATATCTGAATTGGAATTATTCTATTATTTCGAATGACCTTTTCTTCTGACGACGCTTTGGATTCCTCCTGAATGACAGAGGATTAGACACGGACCTGTGGTATCTTCCTCATTCGAATCTTTTACAAACGGAGCGAACGTTATCACCAACATTAAGATTTAAAAAAAAGAAAACATTAGAGATGAAAACTTCAACGCTTCCTTCGTCTTCTAAAGGAATTGAATGAAGTTGGAATTTGAAAATGGTGATCACTCTCCCAGTACCTCATGAATTAATTGAGGTATCTTCTGGGTTTTTCTGTGAAAACCTTGTCATCAAAAAACGAATTTCTCGATCGTTCGGTGGGTGAAAAGGGATGAAAATGGTGTCAGTACCTTCGCTCTTACATATTACCTGTGTACTAATATGTTTACGGCCACTACTGCGATTTGATCCCGCTTCGAACTAGAGGGATTTCTAAAGAAATCTACGGTTATTCCAATTAAATTCGGAATGGTAATAATATATCTGGACAATTCTGGAAAACGATAATTGTACTTCCATGAAATAAACGAATGATTGATACACATTCGACGGTTCAAAAATGCGACACATGATTGTGGAATTAGAGGTTCCCATAATATCACCATCAAACGTAATGTCATAAGCGCCGTCTCGGCGACGGGCATTTGTTCAATCGAATTACAATCAAATTTCCCAGAATGCTAAAATCGCCTGTGACATCCTCTATCGGAATTTAATTTGCGAGTTCAATTGTCGACGTAACGAAGTCGGTAAAATTTGACGGTTTGCTATTTGAGTATTAACTATCAAGGAGTGCACTGATTATTAAATCGTAAATTTCGTCGAAGTATTGTTTCCATTAAATTCAATGTATTTGACAGATCACATATTTCCCGTGGAATAAGCAACTTCACTGGCAAAAGTTTAAAAACGATTTTGGATTAATTCCAAGAACAACGTCATGAAAATGTTAAATACATTCATTTGTTGCGATGTTAAAAATTTCATTAACGACAAAAAAAGATAATGAACATAGTTTTCTTCAAAATTTGGCTTGACATTTTAAAAATTTTCTCCCTATACGAGAAAGTATTTGAAAGCTGAATTGGAGTGTAAGGTTTTTATGTTTCGCCAAGCTTTCGACTTTCCCCAGTCCAGTTTTGGAATTACATGTATCTCGAGTTTTGGTGAAGAATATATTGTTCTGTCGATTAATTCCGAAACCGCAAATAATATGTCCTCAATTACTTTCAAGTGGAATTCGCCCCTCAAACAATCCATCAAACTACGTGCAATTTCTCTTCTCATTCCGGTTCCTGAGTGTTAAATTTCTTACAATATTTTAGAGTAAATTGTGGAATTAATAAGAAATGATTCAGTTCGCCACAATAAATGATCCTCCAGGCTGGCAAACGAGAAGACCGCTCCAATATTTTTCCGTCTACAGAATGTAGAGGGTTACTTCGAAGGAAGATTATTTTTTTAGAATGAGCGAACGCATTTGATTGGCATTACGAGTGGTTCAGATAGAGAATTTGATGGAACTGACGAATCGGAAGAGTACATCCATCTCGAAGGTCGTAGCTGTTGAAACTCGAAGAGGAGCGCAAAAGAAGGAGATCCGATATCGAAATGTGGCCGAGATTTAAAAATGCGACGGAAGTTTACTTTATGGGAACATTTGTTCTGTGGGGGAGGAGGGGCTGGAAGAAAGACACGAGTCGAGGGAGACTGGAGATGAGATTGCGAGACGCATGCACGAGGTACTACTAGAATCGTCTTCAAGAAAAGATGCGCTGTGCGACACCGAATTTCTATCGACTCGTTGACTACATGAATGATTCTCGACCTTTCCATACAGAGGACCACATACACTAAATGAATGAAAACCTCTATACGTCTAGGTTCACTACGCAGCCTACTAATTAAATAGAGTGAATATTATAGTGACGTTGCTCTATTTATTTATATCCTTTTATGAAAGTAGAACAAGTAAAAGAAAATATAGAAAATAAAATATTGTCGCACTTTTTCCAAAATATAATTAGGATGAAATATTCATCGTAATTTCTGAAGGGAACTCATTAAAAGGCATCAATTCACATGAACGAGAAGTTCCATTATTCTTTTGAAAGATATTTAATAAGAATATTTACATATAATTATTTACAAAGTATATTTTTAGGCATTTACAAGGGCAAAACATTGTCAAGGAACAATGAAAGTGCCAAACTTACTATTGGGCTCTAATTCTCACCTTAATGATCCCTTGATCTTGCATTTCGTTCGAAAGTATTCCAGTATTTGGCTGAAAAGAAGTCAAAGCCAATCTCAAAGGAGCATCCAAATTTTGCGGACCACAAGAAAACGTTCCACAGTGGTTGAGAATCGTAGGAGTAGAGAACAAACGTCGTGCTACGTATAAGGGGAACGAGTATATGATGCACATATTGCTTTTGACTTCCTGGTCAGGTAGAAAATGCAGGGACACCAAACATAAGGGTACAAAACCGTTTACGACATCTTGTAGACGCAAAAACGTGCGACGCGAGATTTGGATAAAACGAAAAGCATTCACAGAAATCGTATTGACGATAAAGGTGACGTACACACAACAGAATACTAAATTAATGTTTATGCTAATATTTAAACATTTTAAAGTATTTTAATAATACCAAAAATAACCAATTTAATCCACTGCATTTGCTGGTATTAAACGTATCTGCCCAGGAAATTGGTGCGCAATTTACTTTTAATATCAAATGATATGTGAAGATAAAATACAATGTTAAGAAGACAATAATAGCCATTTTTATAAAAATCCTTTTACCTCATAAAATGTATTTTACAGTAATATATTTATTCTCGTAAATACAATAATTACAAATTCGTAGTGAGTTCTTCACATAAAATATAAATATTGTTTGTCCGTAAAAGGTCGTAAGTTTTGAATTCTTTATTTAATTACAATAATTACAAATCATAGTATCGTTTACCCAACACCCAATTACGATGACTATGGTTTTGCATCTCTTGATGAAATGGACCACCATTCCAGCTTCAACTGCGGTCTTTAAATGCGGGTTGAGAGAATTGAGATACTGCTACAAGGAATCTCGTCAAATCTCCTCGAATGTCAGGAGCCGCGTGAAAGTGTCCCCCACTCCACTCTGAACTCTGGAGTAAAGGATGAAATACAACGAAGTAACTAAGTTATAACTAGAATCAGTCTAGAAGGGCGTGTAATTAAAGTTCTTAATGACTATTTGATTGCTTTTTATTGAACTGACTTCGGCTCACGACCTTTCTCCACGATGACCTGACCATAAGACAAGAAGGAATAACCTGTATCATGGAAAACCACAGTGACTGCGATAGGGCCAGGGTTTGGAAAGGAAAAGTATGATTATTTCAAAGAAAGTTTTAGATTATATTTAAATTTAGGTGCTCGTATGATTTTGGTCACCATGGAGTGGGGCCTGGACCGGATCGCACTCTCCGCCTCCACTGCCCGTACTAGCAAACACCATTTCTCAGCATAGCATCGCCCAATACAATAGAAAAGATAAAACAACTTAAGCATCGAAACAAAACGTACTATTTCGTTCACTTAAAATCATCAACTTTTTTGAACAGTATATTTTGTTGCAATTTGTATCTTATTTAAATATCTTGATCCGTAAACCCCAAGTTGCCTATGTTGTATTACTTCTTGTTATTAATACTACGATATCATCTACACATACTTTTCATGTTGTTCATCATTATTCTACTTCTTATCTTTCCTATCATTTTCCTTGAAGGGTTAATTTCTTCGGAGAACTACCTTTCTGGATGTTACGAGGGTGTATTTATTTGCTCTTCGAAGTTCTGCAGTTAAACATAATGAACGAGTTAGACTCAGTTTCACCAAGTTCGTTTAGTGCCTTAAACGAGATTTTCTGTACAGTTGATCATAATTATCGAAATGCCCTTCCCACTAACTACTTTAATCGCGATTTATGAGAAAATCACGATTTACGCTTAAACGTTCGTGGTTCCTCCGTTTACCTACTACGCTAATCGCGTTTTTCCTCAGTGCTGCAAGAAATATGGCGTCCATTCTGTTTGTTCCCTCGTGGCTCGATTTATAGGTTATGTTCAGTGCCACGAGGGAGACCCGCTGCTGCCTCTGGTGAGAAGAAAAGGATGCGGTTTTACCTGTCGTTTGTCTTTTTGTTACCCACAATGCACTGCAAATCTTCTATAAACGTTTAGAATTCTTTTGAAACAACAATAAAAAATCGACTATTATTTTTGCACGATAAACTCAAACAACGTAACCATGATTAAATTCAACTGATCGTGATTTAGAAAATCGTGATCATTCTATACTGGGTGATACTGGGCCATAGGCTTCTCAATCTCATATATGTGAAATGGGTTAATACAATGACACCGGGATAATCTACATCAGCGTGCTATTAAAAAAAAATAAGTAAAAGTGGAATTTAAAGAATGAGCTGAGAAACAAATGCGAAGATGAGTCCGTCCGTAAACAATAAATGTCAAAACTCAATAATTTGGGAATGAGACGGGTTTAAGGAAAATAAAAATAAATAAGAAACAAAGAACGTAAGGGAAACGAAGGAAGAAGAGACAAACGCAAGGAAACAAGAGAGCCTCGAAAACAAAGACAGATGAATGTCATAGAACCGTGATGTTGCTGTTTGGAAAAGAAATCGATGATTGAGGAAGGCAACATAAACAATGTATGCTGGGGCTGTCAACATACGCGGTGGGGCGGGGGCGGGGGTGTGGGCAGCGNGGGAAGCTCGCGAAGGGTTTACAATTTTTATCCGCAAGTTTCTTGGAAATCCAGAGGCAGGGACGAAGCTAGGATTTCGCTAAAGGAGGGTGTGGTGGAAATGAATAATCTCCTACAAATTTTATTTTAATGTTTATATTAATGTAAGATCGGCGCAAATGCATTAGATCAACAATTCTTCATATCCATTAATTCACGGTAATGTTTTATTTTCCAGGAAATGTTTTTGAACAGCCCTCTCCCCCGCTTTGTGATTCCAGAAGGATCATATGACCAGAGCGCTATATCTCATCTAATTTCAACCAAAAAGAGGAACTACGGAAAGAGACAGGTTCGTAATCTTACTTTATAGATATGTTCTATTTCTTTTTTAATTAAAAAGAATGAAACTTCATTGAGAGTTCCGAAATGCCTCCCAGATGACGCTCCTCATGACTCGATGAACTTCTACGAAGTCTTATGTTTATTACGTTGACTTGAGCTGGATAAACTTAATCCTGGATAATCGTCGTGTACGCCATTTACGATACAGTTGAGCCAACGAGTGGTACTCATATATCAGTATGAATGTGTCACCCCCTAGATCTCATTAATACGGGTTAGTTTTTGCAATCTCTTTGTTCGTCCCTCTCTCTCTCTCTCTCTGTCTGCTGCATTTCGCGAATCCCCATCCCGTGCCGATCCGATTGATCGCAAGTGTGCAGGAAATGGCCCGCGATCTCACATGAGTTAGACAGCGTTGCTGTTTTGATTTCATAGTGAAGTTTCGAAGAAAAACTAGAATTCTATATATTTAGTAAAGTCTTAATAATTTGGAGAATGTTTCAACTCATTAGGAGCGTAAAGATAATAAATTATTAAAGCGATATTATTTTATTTGTAATTATAAATAAGGATACACAACGAACACACAATTATAGATTCACCTTTAATAAAGAAACATCGCAAAAAACAAAATAATTATTATCATGAGGCAATAAGATTAGAAGTGTTTCATTAAAAGTAATAAGACCTAATTAAACGCAGTGAATTTTAATTAAAATATCCAATCACGAACATCTGTCAGAGAAGAAGATAAGATTCCTTATTTCAGTGCTTTTATAATAAGTCATTAAAAGTTGATTTTTCTTCCTTCTTGCGATATGAGTGGATTGCCATTAATTCGTTGGAAAGCAAGGAATGAGGGAGGCAGGGAGGCATAAGGAGATAAGGAGAGATAAGACGAGCAACATGGCCCATTCCGCGGGCCAACTCCTCATTGCCCGATAAAAGGAGCCTTCAGAAGGACGTTGACGACGGAATGCTTCGAAAGGAAAAGAGAAGAACAACTAACGGACGACAAAGAAGGAAGGAAGGAAGGAAACAGAAGCACTTCTTGGGGCTGACGTAGCGCTCGGATTATAAGCTGAATTTATTACGTAACAAATTCTACACGAAAAATTGCTGTGGCTCATACGGAATTCTACGATGTCTATAAAATATTTTATAATCCACAACTAAGACTATATAAACCGAGCACTATATAATATTTGCACAAAGTCTGTTGAGGAGAAAATAATTTATTAATCCATCATCTTCATTTCCACGAATTTCAAACTTCGGACGGCGGCGTTCCATAAAAAAAGGATTCTGCGGCGAAATTATTAATGGATCGCGCCAACTTCATTTCGCAGGAAGAGGATCGTGAGGCGCCATTAATCCATAAGCGAAGGAAATTCCACAGGAGGAAAGACGAACTGTAATGGGTATGGTGAGGAGGTGGAGGGGAGGGGGAAGCCTCCTTCGATCCAAAGAGAAGAGGAGACGAGAAAGAAAGGACGGAGCGAGATATCGTATCGCGTCCGCATTAGCATACGCTACGCGAATCCGTACGAAAAAATATTCTCTTCCTGCATATGGCTGTAACCATTCTAACAGATTTAATAACATCGTAATGTTTTTCTGTAAAATTACAGATACGGTTAATGACACTCTGAAAGAACAAGTGGAAATCTTGGTCACGAAATATAACGATACAAAATCATGGGAAAAAATACTTAGATTCCATGGAAAATATTTCCACCAAAGTTTGGAAAATGGTGAGTCATCTTGGCAAAAAATAATTTAAAGAACTCCCCTTGAGGACCTTCTGGTTATGATAATCGGTGCTTATTGAATAAAATGTTTTAGAATTAGAAGCTGAACAATTGCCTCGGGACGGAGACAGACGGACGGACAGTGCATGCGAAACGATCACTTCGAATCGTGTGTCCGTCCGTGGCTGAGTTTGCGAAGGGAGGGTCGTCGTGCCGTCCGAACAGGCTTAGAGCGCGTCAGGTGGGATTAGAACTGAGAGGGCAGGATCCGCATCGCGCTGTCAGGGAAGGGAGACGCTGAGCCTGAACTGCTGCAAGGGAAGTCCCACTTTGGGGGCTGCACAGCACAATTCCTCGGGGATGAAATAGATGAAGTTCCTACAATATGTTATAAATAGGGATCGCACGGACTAGTCCGGATTTCATCTTAATTAATAACAATGACAAGTGTGTTCCACTAACTAAAAAGATGTTTCGCCGTTACTCACATAATAATCTTCTCTTTTCATAACAATGTAAATTCACATTTCCCTTTGCATATAATTGTTTTCAATATTTTACCTTCAGTTCTTTTCACGGCTCTTAGTTCCTTCAACGAACGTAAGGTTGTGTTCTTTCAAAATAAATTTTAGAAAAGTAATATAGCTACGAGAATAAATTAAGTGAAAGAAGCTCGACACAGAAAATTGTAAAAAATTATAAAAGAAAGAATTATAAAATTTATTTGGTACCATCATAATATTCGTGAATGAAGGAAGACAAAATTAATTAGAATGGAGAGAACTCACTGAAACGTAATTCTCTTTCACACATTACATACTTGTGTGTATATACAGTATTTCAAATTTCAACTTCTGAGTTCGGTAACGTCACCTCCATTGTGGAGAAAAAACATATTTGTTTATAACTTGTTCATAAGAAACAAAATAAGATTCTGACATTAAACATTAAATAAGGAATCGCTAATATTTTATTCCACTTTAGCGAGATGCATCTGAAGAATAATAATTATTAAGGTAGGAAACGTAAAACGATGTTGGACACCCCTGAACCAGAAGACGAAGGGAGGGAGCGCGGGGCAGCTGATGTTGATGGATATTAGAATGCAAAAACTGTGTAATGCGCCACGGCCCCGGGAGAGCGAGGTGTAAGGTGTTGGGCCCCTGGAGGCGGACGCTGGAGGGGGAACGAAATTGAGAGGTCACACGAGCTGGAGGACTTGAAAAATAAAAAAAGGAGTAAAGCCGACGAAGGAGGGAGTTGCCGCAGTCCACGATGGAGGGGATGACGAAGGAGAGGAGAATGATGACGAGGAGGAAGATGAAAGCGGAAAATCAATAGCAGGAAGTAGTGCGAATAAGAAATTCCTGGGAAGAAAATGTTGATACCACGAAGCAGCAGAAGCAACGACAAGTAACAATAATAATAATAATGTTTTTTCGAGGCGCCGCCGTGGTGTGGATCAATACGAAGTAGAAGAGCAAAAGCAGCTGCAGAGGCTGTCAAAGGGGAGGAAGGACGATACATGGCAGGCAGGTAATAGGACGTGCGAAAGAGGAGAATTGCAAAACACCAAATTGGAAATGACGTGGGATGCCGCGTCTCCAAAATGCTTCTCGCTGGTCGCGGGAGAGGAATTAGAAGAATAGGGAGGTAGACAAAGGGCTGCGATGGGGATAGAAGAGGAGTTTTATTACCAAAGAGAGGGAGGAAGGTAGACAGAGAGGAGGAGATAGAGAGAGATAACAGCAGGACGTGGAGCGAAGAGCAACTCTAGCGGATCGTTACTGCAGCGAAAGAGCGGAGAGAAGAAAGAGGAAGAGTAGTCGTTTAATGAGGCAATCGGAAACTATTGGAAATATAAAGCCTTTGTGGAGTGGATTTAGGTCAGGATATGATCAGCATGTACAGGAAATTAATTCTTTTCTTTTTTTTCAAGCACTTGGAACACATCATGCACGTAATACTACATCACTGTGTCTATACTATTGAAAAAAGAATAATAATAATAGGATTTTTCAAAAATCGCGTATTTGTATTTCTTTCGTTGACTCGTCCATGAAAAATCAACGCAGCGTTGATTTCGGGCGTCTCTTCCCTATCTGACAATACTTTACGATTAGGACCAATCGAATGAAAGCACAAACGAAATCTACTCGAACAATAAAAAAATAAAAAATCGTAACTCGAAAATTCTTTCACGTTAGCAACAAATAAATTTCACTTTCAAACAAAAATCATGTTCGATGACGAAAAGTCCAGAGTCAAAATTTAAAAAAAAACGAAATAAATGGTAGAAAGGCGTTCGTGATCACCCACCCTCCTCAATGAACACCAAGAAACGCAAAAAAGCGCGTGAATGAGCCTCCGCCGCCACCCACCACCATCGTCCGAAGCTAGCTTCCGGTGCTCCGTCCCGTCCGCCTTCAGCTTCAGCCGCCGCTGGCGCTGACGTGTCTGTCTGTTTGTCTGTCGATGGGTCGCTCGCTGTACGCCGCTGGGCGCAGACTGCTCGAGCCGCCGCCGCCGCCGCTGCCAGCACTTGGTCCGCATGCGCCGCCTCCGACAACCCCCCCACCCCACCCCACCCGCGCTCCCCGACACAGTGGGCCCAAACACCTAACGACGTGTCCGGTCTTCCTTTTATCACATCTGGACGTCCTCTAGTTTCAAATGTCTTGTTTCATTCCAAATCATCTTCATTTAGAACGAGAAACTTTGTAAAATAATCGTGATATCTTCGAATTTTATGAGATATTCTGAATTTTAACATTAATTCATAAATTGATACTAGTATAATCAATTCGTTAAATGCGTGGAGCGAATCCTGTAATGTGAACTATTATGGTTTTGTCTGCTGTTATTATAATTGGAAAACTCTTTCACTCGTCACTTGCCTTCATATGCAGAACCCAACAATCAATCGAACTTTTTCTCTCTTTTTCTAACATTTCATTCAACTTTAAAGAAAAGAGATGTACTTCGTATTATTCCTCAGGTTCAACTATCAGATTTATAAGTCACTCTGTGATTCACCGAATTAAAGAAACGTAACCTAACCATAAATTCTTTTTAATTTCTTTTGATATGAGATAATCAATGTGAGGTACGTGGTCGCAAATGTGTCAAAAATGCACGTTTTTCTGAAGACCTACATCCCTAGCATCTGCCTGTGCATATGAACAAATATTAAGAACATAACAAATATATCATCTTAAGCCGTAACAAACTAAATTTATGATGATCAAGAACCGACCAAGTTATTCCTTTTTTTAATTTATTGAACAATACACCAATAAAAGTGGTGCAGCTATTTATTATATATTCACTATAATTTTAATAAGTATCAAAGTTTTTCCAAGAATCAAATTTATGAGATTTCCAATAAATACGTCATTATTTGCGTATATTAGTTCGTATAAATTTACATAGAACCAGACAAATATTTTTTTCCCCTTTCATTTTACTCACATTTACTGATGGTTCGTCCCGGAGAAACCATTTCAGTGGATGTGTTCACTTCTTCCATTGATGGTTGAAGTTCGTTGGTAAGACCCATTCTAATTGGTTGCAACTGACCTAGAAATAGAAATCATTCCATTTTTAGGGGAAAAATATCATTTCGGATAGAGCAGTAAACTTATCCTGTTTTACTCGATAACTTAGAGGAGACGCATATATCATTTCATCTCATAATATAACGAGGAAAAGAACAGTATTCTTTACGCCATCAATTGATCCAATATAGAATTTTCACTGCAAACAATGAATCACATTTAATTTATAACTTAATAATAAATTTTATAAAAATTTGTAATTAAAAAATATATAGCTTTTCCCCTTTTGGTCCATTGATAAAAGCATGTGTAGTTTTGTCCGCGTATTGTGGCCATTTCGTCGCACTGTGCTGCGGTGTCTGTCCCATCGCGGCGGAAGAGGGGAATGGAAGGGGAAGAGCTATGCGCGTGTGCGTAAGGAAGGGTGGGAGGGAGGGAGGGAGGTAACTGCGTTCGCTGCCGGGGATTTACGCGTAACACAGAGATAGAGAGGATTCGCGGGAAATGATGTTATCGTTGTTGTGGGTCGCTACATCTCCCCTTCTCCTCTACACTACACTACACTACACTACAGCACACTTGGAGACCATCAGATCGACCCAACGACAGGGGCGGCGACCGACCTGCCCCCCCACCCCCCACCACGCCCCGCCACACCTCTCACGAAAGTAAAGATTTTTGTATTATTCACCTTTATTTCCACTTTTTAAGATTTACGTCAATATATTCCAACCATAACAGCATTCAATGAAATAAAAATTTTAAATTTTTAAAATATTTCTAAATTACATTTTTTTTACCGATTTTCCGCTTTACTGCTCTCCAATGATTTCAAAATTTGCTCACAATACCCTTCCTAACCGGACATATCCACTGAGATAAACTAATCAAGGGTAGATTCTGGTGATTATTATTACTTCAATTGGAGCAAATATGTTAGTATCTATAATGGTCACGATAATGAGAGTTAGAAGCGGGGTTAGCAGAGCTAGCACTGCATACTACCAAATTAGCTATCGTGGGAAATAGAAGCAGCGGTCACGAAGAAATGAATGACACGGAATTACGTGAGACGATTACAAACACTTCACGTCTCGAATCGAAGAAGAGAAAGAAAAGCGATATGAGGAGAACAAGAAGAAGATCCACAATGCAAAGAAGAGAAGAAGAGAATGCAAAGAGAAGAGGGAATTGCAGTTAACTGAAATAATTTGAGAATTGGACCCCACGTTGATGGTTCTGAGGGTCGGTAGACTTTGTCCAAAGCCATAATCATCGACAGTATTACATCATTTGTTCCTTTCTACCCCGTTTATAGGTAGAAGAAAATGATGAACCGGAAGGACATTACGACGCAACGAGTGGAACGTGCATAGAAGTCTATTCCAGGAATGCAACATGTTGTAACATGTTTATCTCCCAACTTCCAAGTACCTACTCATGGAGGAGTGCTTGCATCGCGAACACCCGGGTGAAAATTGCGACGGACCGAGACTCGAACCCGGAACCTCCTGATCTGACCGCAGGNCGACTCCCAAGTCTGTACGCAACATCCGTCTCGTCTGTTCCGGTGAAACTTTCCGGTCACATCCCCATTCAGGGGATAAATAAACATAAGGCGGTTCCCATACTCTTAAAGGAGGTGCGTGTTATTACATGGACGCAACGAAACATTAAAGATGAAGTGTAGCTAGTCCCTTACTCCTAGTCCCTTACTCAAAGCAAATTCCAAAAGGAACATGTAAGTAAAAGAAAGGTGTAAAGAAAGGTTATGTGGCTACCAAAAATCTGTATAATAATAATAATAAATTTATTTTAGAAAACAGTACAAACTGCCATGTATGACCACGTGGAGGACAATAAACTAATTTACTCTCCGGAAGCAAGCAAGGGACCATCCCATCAATTCCGATCAAGGGCCCTAAGGCAGAGGCGGATTCAAAAATTTCAGCAAAATTTCCTAGATAAGATAAAAAGTTAACTGCGAGTTATAATACATATATAATGTCAATATGTTTGTAATTTAACGCAAATATGTTTGTAAATTTAGATGTACAAGTTATTATCGAACTATAGATTATAACAGTTGAAAGAACACTAAATTCACGATTTATTGTTACAATAAACACGCCCCTAGACAAAGCCTAGAGAACCTGTATAAGAAATCCGCCTCTACCCGAAGGAAATACGGAGAAAAACCCGGGCCAGGATGGGAAAATCAGTCTTTTTAAAGACGACAATAGTGTCTTGAATTTAGCGAAGTGCTTTACTAGAGGATTTCTTTGGAAGTAATATTACTGTCTACAATGTTCCTTATCTCAGTTGCGGTCGCTGTGGTACAGTTCTCTTCGAAGAAAGAGAAACAGGTTTATGTACTGAACCGGGAACCGTACAACCAAGATTCCCATCTCGCATTTCGGGTCTTTGTTTTCTCGTTCGAAGAAAATTATCACGAAATCCCGGTCATCATCCGCATTTGTTAAGTTCGTCGACAACTAAATGGAAATTTCTCATTATCTCTCAAGTGATGGAACAACGAGAAGAAAACAACTAATTAGTCTTATTTTCCGTCTGCATACTTTAAATCAATATTAAATCAAACGACCCTACTTTTTATGAGCAGACATATATTTACCTTTAAAAAAATAACATACACAAAGTTTCAATCCTTTGTGTGGATCATCTTCAGACAATGTGGGGCTCACGTAAGTTTTGATACACACAAGAGAAACGATAAAACAGATCTAATTTATGATCTAGATGCTCAACTTGTCTCAGTCCTTGCTCCATTTTTTATTCTATTTTCGATGCATCGGACGAGCACAGGATGGGATTTGGTAAAATACGATTTTAATAAAACTGAAGGGTCGTATTTATTTGTTTATATTGCAATATTTTGGGTCCAATTAACAAATTTAAATAGTACATTTCTTTATTTTTAGAAGTATTTTTAATTTATAATAAAATGTTTCAAAGTCCCTGCTCGGGCGGGAATACTACCGGACGAGGTTCCCGTGTTTCGGGTCACAGATCCAACCGGAGGAGAGCATTCACACGAAGTGAGGCGGAAAATCCCGAATGCAACCGACTTCACCTCACTTGAAAATGTTCTCATATGGAGATGTACGATGGGGTCAATCCGAACAGAATTTTCCATTTTCTCACACCTGGACATGAATTCTGACAGCGATGCATTAATAACTCAAAGTTGTGCCCCCTCCCCCCAACGTTTGATGAAAAAAAATTGTGGTAAAATGAATTATAACTCACAGTCCTGATGCTGATTTAGATCAATCGTACACAATTTCGTTACAAACGTACATTTTGCCACTTTGAAAAGAATTATTCATAAAGAAATAAGCAATTTTGTAATAATTGTATATGATTTATTTACCTGCCTTTCCTCCTTTGAATATAAGAAATGTTATTTCCGTTTCGAGGTGGAAAACAGTTGTTTGAATAGCATGATTGCGTTAATTTCGAAGATCAGAAAAGTACTCAAATTAGGTGATTTATAAACTACTAATAATGACACTGCGGTTACAAATTTGATTTAAACTGTTGTCCGGATTAAGTAGTTGGAGTATCACAGAATTCCACCACGTGTAGTAACATAGCATGAATGACCAAAATAATAACTTCCCGAAACGTGGTGACTTTGCTATGAAAACTGGTGAAATATCATGAATGTTCACCGTATTCTATTTCTAAACAACAGAAATGCCTCTAACTATAGTAGACAAATTAGTCATTTTCAGAGATACGATTATTTGGAATTAATCTTATGATTCTTGAATTACCGTTCTTAGAGAAATATCTTTAATTGTGTAGATTTGAGGGTTGGGGTGTTTTGAGTAAAGTAAAGCATTCTATTGTGATAATATTGAGGTCTTGGTCATAAATGTTAATTTGTTAATTTTGCCACTACGCCATTCTGAGACCAGTAGTCAGTTTCAAACAATACAGCCAAATACCTTGCAGAATTACTCCATAATCTCGTTGATAGATAATGAAATATAATGTTAGATATTTGTTTGAATTGCTGACAAACATTCCTAATGGTTCATACTGGCATCCCTAGATGCAAGCTCTTTGTTTACTAATACATATAACGCTTTAGCTACAAGTATTATATAAGAGAAATGAGATATTATGAGGAAACACTGCGAAATTAACAATTATGTAAATTATGTTGGTGAGAAGTGAACTTTGTGCATCAAGATAAGTATTTAACAATAATGGATGCGTTAGAAATGGGTATTGTACCGGTGGTTACTGATTTAATGTTGAATAGAGTGTTAGAGTTGAAGTATTTGTAATTTACCTTTCATTTATAAATATGTAGAAAATTTATATATGGCTCTACTTTAGAATATGATTAATATAGTGTGGGTATAGTTAACGAATCTTTTAATTAAATACCAAACCCTCAATATTGTTACAATGTTACAATATATGCAAATATTAATAATCGTGAAGATGTGTAAAGCATTGTCCTCCGTTTCTACCCCTACAATCATTTCGCTGTGGAAAATAGTGGGGTTGGCAGGCGCTGCTGGCAGTGCGTTGAGGGGTGAGGGGTAGGAGCGCCGCAGCGATCGATGCAGTAGTCCCTGCTGCTGCTGCTACCCCCTCCCCACCTCTTCCCCCTCCCTCGCCCTGCCTGACACGTCACGTTTCCACTCCACCATGCCCCACCCACTCCCCGCAACACCAGCGTTACCTCCCACCCTTCCGCAGCTCCAATCGCCTCTGCCGCTATTTGCGGAAAACTATTCCTAGAATTGGATTGTCTATGCTCCCACAAAGCTTGTTTGTCTATTCGTATTCGCGGAGCATGTGGTCACATGTCAACTCTTATTAATTTCCCTTTTCATAACGTACTACAAGTTGTAATTATAGTTTTGAAAATTTCTTTACGACGTCAAGTTACACGTATCCTCGCAAAAACCAAAACCAAAATTATGACAAAGCAATAATATTTTTTAAGTTTCAATTTTTGTAAAAAAAAAAAAGTGATAAAATGTGTGTCTGCGCAGAGAATTGTATGCATTGTGCTTCTTTGGGAAGTACGAGTAAGAAGAAACAGGGTGTGTTTGAAATTAAGCGATACAAAAGAGTATACACACAAAAAGTGTTATAAGACACATCACATGGTATTGAATGTAACTGTTCATTTGTGATAATCTACTATTTCAACGCTGAAAATGTATTACTCATTTATTTCACGAGCATTTAGCGCCGTACGAAATCAGACGTCTAAATTATTGCCTACCAATAGTAGCTCACGCCGCGACTCATACATTCTCGTAACTTCCAACAACAGAAATGTCAATGAATCTGTTTCGCAAGTTGCCAAATGTTCGTGAAGGATATACGCAAACGGAGTCTCGTTACGCGAAAGTTTCGATTCCAGATTTTAATGAAACGGAAGTTGGTAGAGTTCTGATAAAATTGATTTAAAAACCATTTTCCAATCTTGTCTCCCAGGATGCTGGAACGGAATGGAAGAGGCAATTCCTCGCTCATCCAGATGGTTTGTTTCGTCTCCAATCAATCATCTTCCCTTCTTCCCTCTCGTGTGTGTGAGACAGCGACCTTGGCATATCCTTCTCTCTCCCTGTCAGGATATTAGCTCTTCCTCCCCCTCCGCGTTCCGTAACTGGATCTCTGGAAGCCCCGAGACGGATGTCAGACCTCCACTCTCCCCCTCCCCCCCACCGCATCAGACATCACGATTATTGGCTCCTCAGTTCATGAAGATGGTAGAGGTATCACAGAGTTTCATACTCTCTACTATAATAAAATCCGTGAGCACAATAACAATTGTATTAATACCAGTCTAAAAGTTGGAAAGCCCCTCTGGTAGATCAGAGTCTAGCATGCTTCCTCGCCACTGAGGCACTCCTGGTTCAATTCCCGACGGGGTCAGGAGAAAAAAATGTCGCTTTTCACTTCTGCGTCCCAGTTGCGAACACTCCTCCCACACGAAATACACATAAACAAATGCACATACACAAACATGACATTTCAGCCGAAATCTAGGGGGAAGATGTACATATGAAGCTAAGGCTTCAATTGACCGATGAGCAACCGTCAAGTCTTCTTAGTAGTTCTGTCACGAACTAAGGGGCAAGATGTGTCTGTCACGAAATACACATGAACCATCCACCTCCTACTACTGCTGGTATTACTGACTCTTCCTGTCACTAACTACTACTAATAGCCCCTACCACCAACCCAACCCCTACCTACCTCCTTTCGCTCCACGTATTACATCAGCTTTAATATCACGGTGCATTTTCCGTTTACATTTATCGCAGTGAAAAGAGTAGGAAATCTTCTAGAGTTCGCCCCACAAAAGAACAAAGGACACATTATTGCGGACGCGAAGCTCACAAGTGAATCGAATGAAATAAAATGAAGGAAGCGAAAAACAATTGGCCCTCGAATCCGGATGGAAACAAAATCAGTACCAATGTATATAACCAGGCACATTATTACGTCGACAACAATTCATTCAAAAAGTATTTCCATATGGCTCATGTTAATTTAGTTTTATGTGCACTCAACTTTGGCACGGTTGTGTACATTAATTCTGTAGCCCCATCCTGGCCCGGGTTTTGCACCGGTTTTCCTTCGGGTAGAGGCGGATTTCTTACACAGGTTCTCTAGACTTTGTCTAGGGGCGTGTTTATTGTAACAATAAGTCGTGAATTTAATGTTGTTGTTTTTTCAACTCTTATGATTTTTTAAACACTATACTCAGAATAATCTACAGTTCGATAATAACTTGTACATGTAAATTTACAAACATATTTGCGTTAAATTACAAACATATTGACATTATATATGTATTATAACTCGCAGCTAACTTTTTATCTTATCTAGGAACTNCATCTAGAAACTTTTGAATCCGCCTCTGCCTTAGGGCCCGTGGTCGGAATTGATGGAATACGTCCCATGCTTGCTTCCGGAGAGTAAATTAGTTTATTGTCCTCCACGTGGTCATACGCAGTCTGTACTGATTTTTTGACAATAAATTTATTATTAATCTGGAAAGAAAAACCTTTTGGAAACAGACTTCCGCAATTGCAGTGATGAATTAAAACAATGGGAGACAGAAACGTCGGACCCTCTTCAGGGGATCCTGTGTCCAGTTCGTCACACGGAAATGGAGCGACCTTTTACGCGAGTCGAGCACATTAATTATGAGCATCAATCAAGCGACGAGATAATTGGGGGCAGCGACGGCAAACTCGGATTTCTGATCTAATCAGCCTTATCAGCTCACACAACGCGTCGATCAGAAAACGGACTTATCCCATATTACGATACCACCAAAATAGAACACAGTGCCGCCACTCGCCAGATATTCTAGACATCGCTTTCTCCATTTACCTATTTATGGAGGAGCGGAGTTTGCATTAACAGAGTTTGCATCGTTGTTTTTTTACGCCAATCTTTGCTCGTCGTTCGTGGAATTCAAAGAGCTTTCAATCATTGAGAACAATTTACTCGAGTCACTCTCAACAATTCAACACGGATATGCACCCCAGGGGACATACATCTAGTAAGTACGTGTTTGGCGAAAACGGGGCCCCGAGCTGAGTATGGCATTACTTCCACTTACTTGTGCCATGCTCCTTCCTTTCTCTTTCCTGATCTCCCTTGGTCACCTCTTGTTCTTGTCGATCCCGACGCTATTAAGGCTACGGTATCTTTCATTTTCCTCATTCTTCTCATTTTCTGTCCTACCCCTCATTTTTTGTCCCCCCTCATGTTATGTGCCCCCCTCATTTTAGCCCCCCCTTCATTTGATGTATGTTGTGAGATATGTTTTGGTATGTTGTAGATCAGGAGGGTTTTTAGTGGGTAGGGTTGAATCATTCGACGAGTCCCACACGCGGGGAGAGTCACGTTGGCTCTCCCTAGTGCGTAACTGCATTTTCCCTACCTGAACGAGTTTTTCGGGCTCCAATGACCTTTGGTGTCGACATGAGCCGTAAAGTCCCACAAAAAAAACACGAATATGTGAAAGAGGAGAACCGGGTGGGGGTTAAAATTTGTGTTTTCTTGGTTTATGTATTTTGTGAATGGACGCAATGGATCCGTCGGGTGCCCAAAGACGCATTGAAACTCCGCTTCTTTCACTCCACTCGAATTGATCCACAAAACCAAATTGGCGAAGGTAGTTTCGGAAGTACGTAACATTTCAAGCACTCCATAGTTTGCTTTGAAAATGTAATAAAATTTCGAAACTGTAATCGCCAGTTCCACGATTTAAATAAATCACGTAAGAGAAAACTGTTTTTTATGCACTGCAATGTAAGTGCAAAGAAATATAATATTTGTGTTTATTTACTAATAAATTCTTATTTTTTAATAATTCCAAACGCGAACTTTTCCACCGAATTGCGGGAAATGCTCATACACTCCCTTACAGAGAGCACATTCGTCCGATAATCTGGCGAAACCCATATCGGTTATTACTTTTCGATATATTGAGACATAAAGCTACAGAAGATAATTCTCTTTGCGGCTTTGCTCCGTACATGAATCGTCCAATACGCTCTACAAAATACAGCTGAAATGTAGAAGCTCGTATTTGGGGAAAGGTCTAATCATAATGACGCTTCATAGAGGAACATTGTGTTGAGCAGGTTGTTACATTGAAGTCTCTCATAACGAACGTAATTTTGTTTATTGATAAATATGATTGATTCAAACATATTGATTAAATCAATGAAAATGCTTTTCTACAAGTCATATTAACAATAAAATATTGCCGGACGCAAAAGTATAAAATTTATTTGTACTTTTGATCTAAAGAAATCTATAATGAAAATATTTCTGTAATTTGCGTGAAGTAGAAAAAGTAAAAAGGAAAACTATTCGTCGCGTAAAATTAAGTTTTGAGGATCGAATCGCAAACATCGAACAACAACTTATTTTGAGGAGGAAATTCAAGAAGTAAATTGAGGAATTGTAATCATCATTTTGTATCAATTCGTCATCATAAACACAAGAGTTTTTATGTGGAAAAATACTCATAGAATTAGGGCACACGGAGCACATGTCGAGAAATATTAGATGTCATTTACGTCTCTTTACATCTAGAGTCAACAACATTCAATGGAACCAAATATTTTCCATAAATGAGTCGTGTGTACATTGCTTATCTGTTGGTCGTGCTCTCTCCCCCCCTCCCCCTCCCACATTTCCCCTTCCACGCAATTAGGAGCGCTTGTTGCCTTTACGATAATGGCGTCTAATCCTTCCAAAGACGAAAGGACGGAGATAAACCAGTCGATGTTTATTTCGTGCCAAAGGTGCACATCAAATACGGATCCTGTGTTTGGCGAGTAAACTACTCGGTTCTCTGGATAAACTCACAGGATGAGCTAAAGCGGAGTGCGTGTGGGAGATTTGCGCGGAGGATCATCCTGGTCAACGATGTTCACACATCACACAAATTGTTTGCTCGAATGTCAAGTTTCGTAGCCAACAACAATTTCACGAGGGAATAAGCACTTGACTTAAGATTTAATAATAATAATAGCGCATGGGTCTCGGCTCCCGTTAATTGTGGCCCCTTTTTTTTGGTTACGACCCTTTGGGTTGAACCACATTCGCAAATCAGACCGATGTAGTGGAATCGAGAACTCTGCGTGGGTGCATTTTTCGCCGAGAATTAATTTCAATGATGTTCAAAGCATCAAATGATGTTCAAGGGATCTTTTACATGCAGAGTATAATCACATTACATGTCGTGTGTTGATTTTCCGCACCCTTAAAATCCGTCGACCTTGACCGGGTTTGAACCCGCGCACTCGGGCTTGAGAGGCCACTACGGTAACCATCGCAGACGGAAAGAGTTTGTTACCCGGAGATAGAAAGGATTCTAAACATATATTTATTGGATTAATCATTAATTTTTTATCGAATTATTAATAGAACATGTATCTATATTTCTTTTTCTCTCCTGATGAGATATATCTATTCATTAACATACAAAATAATCCACAGCAAATATTAATGAGTTATGCCTCTTAGCCCTTAAGAATACTTTGTATTGCAAGTAAAGAGTAAAAATACGCATCAACATACCACATTACATTATATAGAGTAAGTAGTATTCCGTGAAATAAACAGGGGTACCCACAAGGTGAGGGTGAGTCGACGCAAACTGCGTCATTAAAAAAAATAGCGGGGGGATTCGAAAATTTGAGATTTATTGGAAGTTTAGAAGTTATATAATAAATGTGCTTTTTTAAATAGCATATATTAAAATAAAAATCATAACAATGTCGTATTATTAATTTTTTTACGGACCATTTTACATGATAAATAATTTCAATTCATTTTCGCAACTGTTGAATAAGTCGTAAAGTCATGCCAGGTAGAGATCTAGACCGCTGAATAAGCAGACACCGCAGACCCGAGCGTGGGATATGGGTCGGGGAGTCATTTCATGTCTCCCAAAACACCCAGAGACTCATCGTCTTCGCATGAACGAAGAAGTGACAAAAGATACCTGCCACTCTATCCTTGCAATGGTAAGATTATTCAACAGACGGCCGATCTAGAAAACAGCGTTGCACTGAAAATTCATTGCTTTGCCTCCAGTGTGTAAGTTTACTGTGCGTGATCAAGGTCGGAGTTGAATTTTGTATCTCGTCTTTTTTCCCATGTATCGCCGTTCGGGAGCCTGCGTGTTTTTGTTATAGTGCTTTACCCGATTTGTGAGGAATTAACCAATTCTCACTGTGCACATAATTTCTTCCGTGTACCCTACACGTGGAGAAGATATGTGACAACTTTCGGTCAGGTGAAAGCGGGAGTCCCGAGTTCGATTCCCGGCTACGTTTCTAAAATCGAGTGACAAATCTGCTAATTGTCCCATTCTGTTGCTTTATATATCTTACAAGTGAAGTAGCGGACGTATATCTGAGGTGCATATCGAGTGAAATAATTCGTCGAAACGTAAAAAACCTCGAAATCTCAGTTTAGTGCATACAAATCTGAATATATGTACATGGAATCTGAGTATGGTTCTTTGAAATTTTAAAATTCAAACTCTGTTCTTCTACTTTGCTAATTTTTTGCTGTTGAGATATAAATTAAAACCCAATGATATATTGTAATCTCATTTAAATTGATCATTTATCAGTAAAATGTATGTAGGTGATGAACATTCATGTTGACGGAAGTATTCGTTTTTAGTGTCTCTGTTACCGAATGTTTTCTAAATATGGGAAGGCGACACTGGCACCACCTCCCTCACTGCCTCCACTTCTTCGTTCACAATCGCTCTCTGACACACAACCTTTCGCTCACACATACATCCTCACTCTTCGCGATCGGAACGATTCGCCTACTGGATATTTCTTAGTGCAAATTATTTTTTACCGCGTATGAAAAGACAAAAAAAAATAGTTTTATTTTGGATTCTGCGCAAAATTTCTAGAAAAATCGTTCTTAACAATTGTCATTTTCAAGCAATCATTTTCCCTTTATTTTATACGAAGAAGATTAAACTGCTGTTGCCAATATCAATATAGGATGCATCGAAATGGTTGCTTTTTTCTTTGTAAAGTTAGTTTACGTACTATATAGATAAGATTCTTAAAAATCTTTGAGAAAGCATGTGCACTGGTTTCGCAGAGGTTTTCGTGTGAAGTTAGGGCAAATAAGAGTGATAAAGTGTTAAAATATTTCTAAATTTTTGGAATATGATTTGGAAGTGAGTGAAGTGAGGGGGGCTGTTTTATTTGGAGGGGAGGGTAATTTTTGTTTTCGGTGGGGGGGTGTCACAAATTTGGGGGGGGGGAAGTCTGTGACATAAAGTGTAGGGGGGGGGGGCTCTTCTGGGAATCATCGTTGACCAANTTTAGTAACTGCACCACTTTCATCATGGCCACTAAGACATTTTTCAAGTTCAATAGACCTGGTCCAAAAACATTAGTCCTGAGTCCAAGGCGAATGACTCGTCCTTTTGAGCTATAGATGCTTGGTATGGGGTCATACGGTGTAAATGTTAAGTATACTCGGAAGTTGGCGTGTTTTACTGTGGATGCAACGGTACAGTATCTTCCGATGCATTGGACGAAAACTTGGGAATATTTCTTGCACACCGAGAAAAGATAAAAAATTTAGTATTGACGAATGTTGGCGATTTAATACAAAATAGGACGAAGATAAAATATAGCATAGGGAAGTAAGAAAAAGAATTGGTTCAAGGTTGGCAAATACTCTCGAATATTCAGATAAAGGACGATAATTTGAACTACATCAGGAATGTCACATGCAGTCATAGAGAATAGAAAATGGTCCCAAATCTAAAGACATGTTCCTGGAATTTACAACTGGTATAGCAATTTTGGAAGGATCGTGCAGAAAACCCAGTTATTCTATAGAATATTTGCAACGAAGGCATTGTATGTCATGAACATCTACAGTAACATTGCCCTTGTATTGGGGAGAACGTACGAGTATCTTTATGAAAATCTCAAGACAGATATTTCTAATAAAAGACACAGGACAATATGACTCGAAACAGAAGATGAATACAATTCATTTCATTAATATGTCCATAAAATTGCGACAATAAGGAATGTGATGAAAGAAAGGAGAGACATAACACGAAAAAATGACATTGCTGATACCTCCCCTCAACTTAGGGGAAATACAAAGTAAAAAGTGCTATGTACAGACTGTGTTAAAGACGTGACAACCTTTACGTAAGGTTACAGTAACCTGAAACAATAAATGAAAAAATACGGCACTGAGATTCTATTTCCGAATAATTCTTGCGCAATCTTTAGCATTATCATTGCAATAAAAATGTAAAATGTAATTGCTATAAAATCATTACAGTAAAATTGACCCCATACATTGCTATAAAAATACAATGAAAAATTCAAAACGATCACTCTGATATTACGGAAAATAAATGTAGTAAAAAACTCGAGAGTTTTTATAGAGGGAACCATGGTACATCGTCACATTCTTAAATAATAAATTTAATCTTTTTTTTTTAACGTATAAATATATAAATTTATTGTCTAAAAACAGTACAAACTGCCTATGACCACGTGGAGGAAAAAAAAAAACTAATTTACTAATCAAAAAGCAGTTACAAACTGCGCATGACCACGTGGAAGACAATAAACAAAATTACTCTCCAGAAAAAGGCAAGGGACCATCCCAGCAATTACGATCAAGGCAGAGGCTGATTTAACTGTTCAGCACTTTACTCCTTAATATTTAAGTGTTATAATATCAACATAATAACAACAAATTTATAATTAATAAAACATGTTATTTCACAAGAACGTATTATTATCAAACTATAAATTATTCGGAAAGTATTGTTTATAAATTATAACTATTAAATAACTCCAAGTTCGCTAATAATTATATCAGTTGATGCCGTCTCTAGCCAAGAACCTAGCGAGTCTTTATAAAAAATACGCCTCTATCCGAGGGAAAACCGGGGTAAAACCCGAGCTAGGATGGGGGACTTCTGGTAAAGAACTTTTAACTAAATTAGATTGAAGATGTTATTCAGAACTTGCAGCATCCCTCTTAGTGAATTTCACAGAAATGGGAGAAATGATGCGATGTTTTATTCTGATAGCATCAATTCAAACCACGTTCATAATCTTATTTAATTAAAAAAGACGACTGAATATAATAATAATAATAATTGTGAAGAGAGTGGATGTGACTCATTATGAAGAGTGTTTACTGCGAAAAGTGATTACTCAAGCGACTCCGATCTAAAAATAAACGAAGGTTCCTTTCTCTTTCTATGGAATCCCCTCTCCTTCTCCGCCAGCGTCGAACGCGGGGCTTAAAGTCGTACGTGTCTCGAGACAGCGAGCGGTCGGTCGTAAGCCTACATTGACCTTCGCCGCTGGCTCCAGATAAAGCGGGTTGAACAGCTGCGCCCCACCGCCTTCCGAAATCACGCATCGATATTGTTCCTGGGCACATACGAATTACACAACATCTACGAACTTAAGTAAAATCCAAATAAATATTAATAGCGACTATTTTCTGTAAAGAAATACAAGTTAATAATACAACAAACCGACACACAAGGTAAAATGTGTTCCACACGCTCCATGTAGAAATAACAGAATAGTACCACAAGAGCACGTGAATTGAGGTTAGGTTAGGTTAGCGATAGATTTAATTTTTCAGAAATTCTAATGTCCTACCAACATACTGAAAGATACAAATATTATCACTCTTATGGAAGATGGCTAAGTAAAAGCGTTGGCTACATTGAGTACTAGCTCTACACCAACATCAATTGAGCCAGTTAGACTGGCAATAAATAAAGTAATTAATAAATAATGTATTGTGAAGAGAGCAGCTGTTACAAACCGCCTAAGACAACACTGAGAAGAGCAAAGTAAGTTACTGCGACTAATAAACATTCTGCATTTCCATTCCTGATCTTTTTCCTTCAGCAAAGGAACAGGGCTTCGAGCATAATTATTATTATTATCAAGACCCTGTAAATAAACCCTGCTATTTTGTTTAATGGCAAAAGACGCACTTGTAATTTGTAAATCTCACCCCCGAAACTCTTGTAAACCTTTATTCAAGGAATTAAATATCTTAACACTTCCCTGCATTTATATTATGAAACGGTCGTGTTTGTTAAGACCGAATTACTGAAGCACCACCCTTGCTTTATACGAAACAGTCTCGTTCACGAACACTATACNGCCTAGAGTGTCAACCACTCTTTGCCAAAAAGGACCGCATCATTCGGGAATCGTTCTATATAATTCCCTGCCCATGAATATAAAAGACATTATGAAATTGAATCTTTTCAAATCAGCGGTTAGAAACTACCTCCTGCACCAGTGCTTCTACACTGTAAAATAATTTATTGATTTTAATAAAAGCTAAATCCGTCTTGTACTTTATCACGCCATTGCTGTAGCACTTTTTAAATAACTTATAACAATTTCAAAAAATATTTTCTTGCATGATTGTGTT
>NNCF01133003.1:203125-226422 GCA_002313205.1 Laupala kohalensis
TCGGGT
The DNA here is from genome assembly GCA_002313205.1 of Laupala kohalensis. Lineage (NCBI taxonomy): Eukaryota > Metazoa > Arthropoda > Insecta > Orthoptera > Trigonidiidae > Laupala > Laupala kohalensis. Next base: position 203,132 of record NNCF01133003.1, read on the forward strand.
AGAGGCGGATTTCTTACACAGGTTCTCTAGGTTTTGTCTAGGGGTGTGTTTATTGTAACAATAAATCGTGAATTTAGTGTTGTTTTTTCAACTGTTATGATTTTTAAACACTACTCTCAGAATAATCTATAGTTCGATAATAACTTGAACATGTAAATTTACAAACATAATTGCGTTAAATTACAAACATATTGACATTATATATGTATAATAACTCGCAGCTAACCTTTTATCTTATCTAGGAACTATTGCTGAAATTTTTTGAATCTGGGTCTGCCTTAGGGTCCTAGATCGGAATTGATGGAATACGTCCCTTGCTTGCTTCCGGAGAGTAAATTAGTTTATTGTCCTCCACGTGGTCATACNTAAATTTATTATTATTATTATTAATTACATTAAATTATCACATTCGAGCAATATTGAACATGATCATAGTGTTGGCAAGAATTTATGGAGTAGTTATAAAGCCTCATGCAGTACACAGCAAAAATCCTTCATTCTCTTACTGTTGTAACATTGAACCCACCTCACATTTAAGTATTGCCAGATGGTTTGCATGTGACCAAGTATTCCTAATATTATTTTGAAAATTTTAAACACGTGTCTTTTGGGATATTCAAACTCAACAGATTAATTTTATATCTGATAATTTTATTCGTCCTTGCCCTATGTCATGTGATATATCATAGGTAAGATCATGAATAAGGAAGAAATGACACCCTTTCCACCTAGAGGCGTCCAGAGCAATTCACATGTATTGTGAAGAGCCATTTTAAAGCGTTTTGTTTAAATCTCATGTAGCTGAAAATTCCAAACGGGTTCAAGTATTAAGGTAATACTTCGTTTTTGTTTTTTGATTTTTTTTGTTTCGTTATGAAGTGTCCTCCCTCCTATATTTTATCGAAATCTGAGGTGGTGAGGTTTTGAGCCGACAGCGTTATGTGTTCGCTCTGGAACTGAAACCAAACCCCGTATTCCACTCAACATGAGTTTCAATCGAACGATGAAGTTATAGAGGCTAGTGTCCATTTTCCGATGAACCTGAGTTTCTGGCAGCCTTTGACACAGAACCGTGATATAATCCGTGTCTGCCAGTTGTGAACTATGTCTGATTTAAAAATGATGTTATTTATTTATGAAGATATTCTGGTATTTTAGAAATGTACGTAAAGAAAAACGAAAAATGATACGAATTAATGTAATTCGCAACTTATTTCAACAAGAATAATTTTATATTTATTCTTTCGTGTAATTACGTCATGTTTAGTGCCATTGTACCGTATATTTAATAATACTTAAAAATATCCGAATATCTGCGATATTTTTATAATCAAATAAAATCATTCTTTTAATCAAAGATAGCCGCTCATAGGGAAATAGACAACTAACAGCTACATCATTCGATTGCAGGATTCGTCGAAGGAATGCAATGGAATACTTACCAAAAAGACTAAAATGTTTCGGCAACCGTCTTCTTGCTTCTTCGAAATAGGTGAAGTGCAGTGTAGTGATGTGAAGTGTGTCTGACTGTTCACAGCAATCCTGTTTTGGTTTTATTTTTATAGTTATTACTTTCTTTTAATTATATTATAGCAACTACTTATAAAGGTATAGAAGCTGCAACGATATATGAGTGTATATTGAAGCATGCTTGTACATATGAGTGTGTGCCTCTATCTTTTGTAAGCGAAATTATGTTTGTATACTTATGTGAATATGGGTATCATTTAGATAATTCATTTCTTAAATATAATTTTTTTCTCATCGTTAACTAGTGAACCATTTTTTAAACGATTTTTATACCGTGAGTGAGTATTTTATAGATATTTGGTCGATGATTTGTTATTTAATCTCTTATTATTGTATTGTGTATACTTTTATTATATCTTCTTTTCTATGTGCCACCGAGCATTGCTCACTAGCAGATTAATGTATTATTATTATTATTATTATTGATACGGAGTTGTTTCGGTTGTTTTAGAAGTGAACAACAAATACATGTATTGCGTAGAATAGAGACAGGAGTATTCATTGGGGTATAGAGATCCTGTAATCCCGATGACAATTCATTTGGTAACAAACGTTGCTCTCCTGATTATATAAAAGCCTCTTTCTCGCCGCCGCCGCTGATGCTGAAGCTGTCCGGCGCAGGCTTCGGCTTCGACCGAGGACTTCCATCGAGACGCTCATCCCCTGCACTTGACAGTTCAACACGACGCCACAACCGCCCTTCTGCCCAGAGTCTGAATAGCTCTACCTTCTACCCGCCTCCAACGCCCCCCCCCACCACCACGGTCAAGGGTGGGGGTGGGGGGGATTATCCGCAGGAGGAGTTCTACCGCTCTGCCAAGGCAGCACAACGAATCGTTCCCATTGCTTGCGATTTTGACAAGAAAAAACTGTTTCAGTACACAAATTTTATAAATACTACATTTAACTATAAATGCATCGAATTAAAAATTAACAAATAACAATATGGTATTATTAATAAGAATAACAATTATTTATTTAAGTTATTAATATGGTATTATTAATTTTTTAATATGTATTATTTATAATAAAAATTATACTATCAATGACAATAACAATTACAACTTATAACAAGTATTATTAATCTGGCAACACTTTTACAAAGTACGCCATTTAGCAACTTCAATTTTATCTGTTAAAAGTTCATGTCCAATGGAGGGGGGCTGTGGTCCCTTTAACCCCGCCCCCCCCACCTTACATCCCACACTTCTACTATGACAAGAAATTTGCGAATTAAGAGGGATTCGTTTATTAATGGTTTTATCCCAGAAACCTTTGCACTTTGTTCACATATGTGCTTCATAGCGCTGCCTTCGAAAAAACTGGAAACAATAAAATTCATGAAATTCATGACGACACATGAATCGCCATAACGTATTACTTAACGAGTGATAAGTAATATTCTTCACCAAAACGTCTCCGTGAAAAATGTAATTTGAGGGTTTTTTTCGGGATGAAAAATACACTATATATTTCTTTTTTATTTCGTTTCAGTCATACATACTTGGTAATTGTGGAGCTTTAGCAACATTATCAAAGCATGATAAATTAAAAGTCGTTTTCATGTTGCTCATTTCTTTATTGGTATTAGAAAGCTTTTTCGGCTGCATAGCAACCATCATCAGTAACATACACTGAAAAATATAAATGTTCATAAAATGACAATAATAAAAATAAAAAAAAAATAGATACATAATATGAAAGTATATAATAATTGGGTGAAACAGTATACACTTCTTTCGATACTGTTTCACCCAATTATTATATACTTTCATATTATGTATCTATTTTTATTTTTTATTTTTTTATATTTTTATTATTGTCATTTTATGAACATTTATATTTTTCAGTGTATGTTACTGATGATGGTTGCTATGCAGCCGAAAAAGCTTTCTAATACCAATAAAGAAATGAGCAACATGAAAACGACTTTTAATTTATCATGCAGTCATACATACATTTATAACACATATGTTCACCGTCTTTTGCCTTTAAACAGTGATAGCAAGGCTCTCTTTCACAACTTCTTGTTTACACTTCATCTTCATCTCTCACTTCCGTGTCCTTGTTTGCCCCGGAGAGGCAGAGGCACAATCTTTGGTGTATCGTTTTCTTCTTGTATAACTTCTTTTTGTCTCGTGCATCCAAAAAAAATTGTATATTATTATGGTAAAATAATAAATTGACTTGTTGCAGGTGCATCGAGGCAGATGACCAACTTAAGCCTTTTCCTCTCAACGTCTCGATTGGGGTCTTGTCCCCAGTTCCAAGGTGAACTGCTGACTAGTCGACCACAGTCAACCCAGCGAGCATTCCATCTTCGCTGACGAAGGAGAGTTGAGCGCAGTCAGAACAATCGATAGTATCACACAGACTGAGAAGAATCGCGCCGCGCTGAGGATGAGAGTTGGGTCTAGCCACAAGATTCGAATTAAAAGAATCGCCAAGTAATTCCTTGTTTATTAAGCATTTTGTGAGCGTTTACCTCACAGAAAGCTTCTCAGTCACCCAACGCGCATGCGCGAACCCACAAGTCAGTCGCCTTCTCTGCACCCCACTTTTGCATTCCATACGCGTTTCCGAGCGAAGTTCACTCCAGTGAAGTTTGCTGGATGTGATTTTGGAAAAGCCTCGGACACTTTAAGGTCCTGAACGACGTGTGATCGATTCTCGAAACAAGTATCGATCCTTGGACGGGCAGAAGAGAATTCTTTAGCCACACACAAGATCCGTTCTGGGTTCAAAACCCTCACGAAAGTGTAGGACCTTCGCTGAATAATTTACTGTTATTAGCGCTCAGGCAAGCAGTATTATCTCAGATCTGTGGCTAGGTACAACTTCGTGTAATTGAACTCCGTGGAAAGAAAATTGGTGGCACGGGTTTGCAAGTCTCTCCACGGATCCTCTTCTTCTTGTATATGTACTTTAATAGAATCCCCTTTTCAATATCCTAGTGAACACAAATTGATTACAGTTTAAGTACTTGATAAGATCTTCTATTTTCAAGGTTGCTTGTTTCATTGATGCTTTTTAAGGAAGACCGTAGTGCACAAGTGAGTGTGAATACAGACGTTTCGTGATATCTAGTATCTTAGTAATCGTATGATAAAGTCGGAAAGAGAGTTATGTTCATTACACTGACGATTGACTATTTCAGTGCACGGACAACTCATTAGAATTATTTTTATTTACCGAGGAACCAAAAATAAGTTATTTCTCAGCTTCATCGCGTGAATACTACATCGAAATGTGCGAGTCACCTCAACTACCAGATGATTCTCCAAAAGTTTATGTATAAAACATCAAACTAAATATTTTTGCGCTTTTAAAAGATTTGACAGCACGTCCACACAGAGCGATAAGTATTATCTTTCCCTCGTATTTTATCAGCGTCTGTTAATTCAATCGAGTTAACCGATAAAAATATTTCATTCATAAACTCTGTAGACAAGTTATCTCTGAATATTGATATTTCTCTCACGCGGAATTAATTTATAAAAAGGCATTTGGTAGTGAACAATGCTGGAGAGTTATATTATTATGATTATTACTATACGACCAAAATGTATCCTTCTTGAAAATAATATCTGCAGTTATTTTTTACAATTTTGATCAGTAAATATCAAACATATTTTCGTAGATTAGCGTACACGGCGTGGCAAATTCAATCGTTAATCCAATGAGAATAGCAGCATTGATGTTTCAATCTATTAATAGAGATAACATTAAACCTTAAGTGCCCCCACGACACCTGTTACTGCGTCCTTCTCTCCTCCTCTCCTCCTCTCCTCCTCTCCTCCCTTCCCCCCTCCTTCCTTCTTACCAGGCTCCCACAGCCACGCCCTTCCGACGACCACTCCCTCTGATACGGGCGACGGCAGCTCCAGCACTATCTCCCACCAAGAAAGAAAGAGCCAGCTATTATTACATACTATTCATTTCCTTAATTATCAACATCAACTCAAGCATCGCTAATTCCAACATGCGACGTACAAATGTGCTTAGGATTTCAACTTGACGCGTCGCCTTCTGAACATGAAAGAAATGTTACAGATCAGTACTTTTATGAGTCATATACAATTAATAAAAAACGACAATGTTTTATACTATACTTATTGAATATACATCAAATATCCAGAAGTCACGGAATAAAATACATAAGAACAATACAAACGCTTAAAAACGCGATCACAATTACAATTCGGGACGTTTTCATATACTCATTTTTTTGTTTAAAAAGCATCGCGACTGAGAATTGTTCACTTCAATGTCCCAGTTCATTTTTTTAAAATTGTAGTATTTGTAAATGCGAAATGTAGCTTAGTGCTATTGAAACTTATTTCAAATTTACAAGTGCTAGAAGAAAAAATTAAAAAAAATAATAATAATTAAAAAGTAGCCACCACGACTACTTTTTAATTGTTATTATTACTGCTTTGAGGGCACGTGCTGACACACTTTCCAGTGTTTGCTAAGAAGAGAGGAAGAACCTACAGAAGACAGGCGATATACATGGACTGAGTTACAAGAGAAGTAAATGATGTTACGTATCGTGTAAAAATGAATGTACATATAGCTTGTATAACGATTGTGCCAAAGACACGGCAGTCAAAGATTTTGGCTAAAAGAAAAGACAAAAAAAACAAACTCTTTTGCTATCATGATTAACGAGAGAGAAACTTGGGCAACCGCCTTTGTTGTTTTCAAATACAACTTCTTTGAAAGATAAAATTTTTCGAATGGTGATTTCTGCTAAGTACTTTGTTTGTTCTTCATTAAAATCCCTATTATTGCTGCAGTATTTCCTCCGATATTTTAAATTTTTACTTTGCCTCTCTACAGTACCATCAAGATGGGGAACTGGGAGTGGGGAGTGGGCGTTGTTTGCCCCGAACCTCAAGAAATGGAACTCCTTTGGATAATGGATGAATAACATATTAAAACCAAACCTAAAAATGAACCCCGGGCCCCCTAAGATCTCTTCGCGCCTAACGGTTATCTGGCGTCATTTCGTGAAGATGGCTTGACTCTAGTGAAGTCATACACATCACAATTTCTTTATAAATAAATAATATGCTGTCGAGAAAGCCGTTACAAAGCGCGCACGTTCATGTGGAGGACAATAAAGTAATTTAGTCTCCGAAAGCAAGCGAGGGACCATGCCATCAATTCCGATTAAGGGTTCCGAGGCAGCGTCGGATCGGACATATCATCGCCATAAGACGAAATCATGACAAGCTTCCTGCAAAAAAAAAAAAAAAAAAAAAAAANCTACCTGCTTGTAATAATCCATGTGAATCCGAGATGGTAGGTGAGCACGCCTTTCTCTCAGAGAAACACGTAGATTCAATTCCCCAATCAATCGGCCGAAGTAGACGAGGGGTTTCCTTACACTCCCCGGCTACCCTTTGGAAAGGGCTTCAAGGTTATGAGGAAGAGAACACTTCAAGGTTATGGGGTTCAAGGAGAACTTCGCCACACATTAAAACAAAAATAAACTGATAATTAGAAGAGAGAGAGAATGAGTGTTGTAAACATTTTCATGACTTCTCAGTCGTCACGCGAACGCCGCAGGATTGGTTTAATCGTTTTATGAGGCAGACGAGTAGCGCTTCCGCTGAGGAAGAGAGAAACCAACTACAACGCGGTGTCTGTCTGTCTGTCTGTCAAGTCGTTATTGCTTCGACGGCGCCACACACCGTATTCTCAAGAACTAAAAGTCATTAATGAGAAAAGGACGAAGAAAATACGAGGTTTAATTCATTTTATTGAGAGTTAAAATCAGTTTCTAATGATTTTGTAACGATTCTTTCCAACATTTAAACATACGTCAATTTTTCTTATTCTTTATCACGTCATCGTTGAAGGAGTTTAAAACGTAACTCATTAAATTTCAAAACTATTTTCCTGTATATACTTGTATAAAGTATATACCTGTATATACTGTATATCATTGTTTCCAGTTATTTATTTAAGTTTAGTTTTATCTGTACTGAACCTTACCACGGTTTTGTACATTAACGATACAGCCCCATGCTAGTCCGGGATTTTCTCCGGGTTTCTTTCGGGTCGAGGCCCTGACCTAGGGGCGGCGTCTCATTAACACTATTGTCATAATTAAGCTCCATTTTACAGTTGCGATTTATAGAAAATGTTTTGTATTCTATTAAATATAAATATGTTGGTATTATAACATTAAGCTAATTGTTTTTACTGTAAGGAGTATGCTGAAATGTTAATTCCGCCTTCATTGGAATTGATGGAATACGTCCCTTGCTTGCTTCCGGGGAGTAAATTTGTTAATTGTTTTCCACGCTGCCGTACGCAGTTTATAACGGCGTTTTTGGCAATAAATTTATTATAGGAACACGATTTTTGCCTATTTCCTAAGAAACAGAGTGAAATAAAAACAGGGCGTTAGAAGACATTCTAATCGGATTCCAGAGAGAGCGAAATCAAATCTCATGTACTCCGTAGAAGGGGCGAAACGAATGACCACAATCGCTTCCGTTAATTTATTTTTCTCGCCATTAAAATGGAATTCAGCGAAAATTCGAAGAAGAAATTTACGGAAGCGATCTTCATGGAGAGATGTTTTCGGGAAAAAGAAACATAACACTGTATTGATTTTAATCAAATTTTCTCGCCGAGATTTTGTTAATAACAAAAATTGCAGATGAGTTCTTATGAGTCCATCCAATATTCGAACTCAGCTATTTCAATATCCATTCCAGAACTTATTCACAGACCCTGCGAAGATGACGTTCGTAATCCCATGCGTTCTGCATCCTGTCTGGCGAGGATCCCACGTAAAATGAAACGTCTAAAGCTGTGTCTTTATAAATTTATTGTAAAAAAAGCAAAAGTTTCAAACTGCCATGTATGACCACGTGGAGGACAATAAACTAATTTACTCTCCTGAAGCAAGCAAGGGACGTATTCCATCAATTCCGATCAAGGGCCCTAAGGCAGAGGCGGATTCAATTTTTTTTGCATAAGTTCCTAGATAAGATAAAAAGTTAGCTGCGAGTTATAATACATATATAATGTCAATATGTTTGTAATTTAACGCAAATATGTTTGTAAATTTACATGTACAAGTTATTATCGAACTATAGATTATTCTGAGTATTGTGTTTAAAAAATCATAAGAGTTGAAAAAGAAAACACTAAATTCACGATGTATTGTTACAATAAACACGCCTCTAGACAAAGCCTAGAGAACCTGTATAAGAAATCCGCCTCTACCCGAAGGAAAAACGGAGAAAAACCCGGTTTGCCAGGATGGGGCTACAGAATTTGCTGTTCGCTATCTACCAATGATGAAGTAGGCCATTTCTCTGCTCGTGATGACGGAGTAGAAACGACCGGAAGGGGAGAATTCGTCGCGACCCAATTTCCTATGATGCGACAATAAAGTTAATAACGAAATATGAGAGCTGGGTGGCAAGGGAAGGAACTAACAATGGTCGGTGTACTAGACGGGAGATGAAAGCAAACTATGGTTCAAACTTAGAGCAAAATCGATGCATGTTATTACATCCGGGCACGGGGTCTTTCAAAATCGTGAAAGAAGGAAAAGTCAAGGAGAGGATCTTTGTAGCGCGTTTATGAAGAAACAGAGGAGCATATTTATGTAAAAGCGCTCGCTGCTTTACTCGAGTAATGAAGGAAAGATACGAAACACTAGGTTTGATTCATTGGCAAGGAACAATGGAACGGACACACGCGGCTATACGAGGTATCGTGGAATTGCAGAAGATAACATAGTATGTGACATTGGCGTAGGCCACGAGATCTTGAAACCTTGAAACAAAATAAGCGAGAAAAGAAAATACTACCTACAGTTAACTTTCCGAACGACATGAAGTCATGAACCAACAATTTGTTTAAGAATAATTGTGCTTTTCGAATGACGACACTAACTATCTACCTTGAACTTCCGCACCTAAGGTTCTCATCAACATGAATAAGGCTCCTTCCAATTATCTGCCATTACGTTGGCGAATTTGTTTAGTCAACAAGTCCTTCTTTTGATGCATTTCTAAGGTTTTCCTGTTTCTGAAGAGAAGTACGCAAATGTTTGCCATGAAAGACAGCAAACGTTTTCTTTGCGAATGCGCCGCACACGCACCCAAAGATCATTAATCATTCGAAACCTTTCTCTGGTAGACAGACGCGCACGCGTATTCCATCCTCCTTCCTCGAAGAAAGTCATTTGAAGAGGTTTCCAATAAGGAATATTAAAACAATCATTACACCGATAACAAATTATTTGAAAAAGTTGTGAAACGAAAGAATATGAATGAATATTGTTAATAATAATAACAAAGCTTACTGATGCAATTTTTCCTGTTTTTTTGTTCCTTCTTCAGAAAGCAATGAACACAAAGTACGAAACATTGAAGGTGCTGAATGTAAGAAGTTCTCTAAAGCTTTTGGCTGCTTCAATTGTTTGCGTTAGAAGAGCTTCTTCACATTCTGAAGCCAAGGGACATTCTACTGCTTTTGTGGTAGAACCAATGTTGCAAAACAAAGATCTGTCACGTAGTTCATTTAACAATCAATTGTCGGGCTCAGGTGTTAGCGTTCTTGCTCATCCCGGCGGATAGAATTTTTTTTTGTAGCTTTTCACTTCAATGCCCCAGCTCGCATAGTTATGGCATTTGAAAAGCGAACTCTCCTTCTCCTACTCCTAGTATCACTTTAACTATTACTAACCACTTCTTCTAAAGCCCAATTTCACCAAATGTAGAATAATCGCGATTTCCTCAAACGTGATTAGGTAAATGGAATCGCGATTACATTTTATGCGTTTCACCAAGCAAATCTAATCGTCGATTAAGTTGTTCAATGTTTCTGACGAATTTTCTGGGTTGGTAATAGTTTTACAGTGCATTATGGGTAATTTGAAGACAAATGACGGAAAGAAAACGCATCATGTAGCTCTCTAGCGCCACCAGCGAACACCGTAGGCAGCAGCGGATCTCCTTCGTGCTACTGAACATAACCTATAAACCGAACCACTAGCAAAAAAAAACAAAAAAAACAAACAAGATGGACGCCATATTTCTTGCAGTGCTTAAGAAAATCGCGATTTGCGCTGGTAATCGAAGGGTTTCCTAATGTTTAAGAGTAAATCGCTATTTTCTCGTAAATCGAAATTGGTGGAACGCGCATTTTGATAATCACGATTTACTACACAGAAAATCTCGTTTAAGACATTAAAATAACTTGGTGAAATTGGGCCTAAGACCTACACGGGGGTCAAGTTGTTGGATTACCGGCCAACCTTCTAACAACAGCCTACCACCCAACTCCTTCCTCCCATCGCTCTATGTATACTTCGAGACACGTAAGTTTGCACAAAAGATATCAACATGGCTGTCTCACGCGTATCGCCAACTTCTACGAAATAAACGCTAGTAACACGCTTCCGTTCGGACGAGGCCTGTAATGTCATTCGCCTCGACTGATGTTAAGTGAGGTTAGAGTCCAGTAACTTCATTGATGTACTTCGTATGACGCTAACTCAAGAAAACAAATATTCATTAGGTTGCGAATCGTTTTTAGGTATAAATATCAAACGTTGCCACTAAATATCATGCAATATCACCTTGTATCTCTCATGCGTATCGCTAACTTCTACGAAATAAACGCTAGTAACACGCTTCCGTTCGGACGAGGCCTGTAATGTCATTCGCCTCGACTGATGTTAAGTGAGGTTAGAGTCCAGTAACTTCATTGATGTACTTCGTATGACGCTAACTCAAGAAAACAAATATTCATTAGGTTGCGAATCGTTTTTAGGTATAAATATCAAACGTTGCCACTAAATATCATGCAATATCACCTTGTATCTCTCATGCGTATCGCTAACTTCTACGAAATAAACGCTAGTAACACGCTTCCGTTCGGACGAGGCCTGTAATGTCATTCGCCTCGACTGATGTTAAGTGAGGTTAGAGTCCAGTAACTTCATTGATGTACTTCGTATGACGCTAACTCAAGAAAACAAATATTCATTAGGTTGCGAATCGTTTTTAGGTATAAATATCAAACGTTGCCACTAAATATCATGCAATATCACCTTGTATCTCTCATGCGTATCGCTAACTTCTACGAAATAAACGCTAGTAACACGCTTCCGTTCGGACGAGGCCTGTAATGTCATTCGCCTCGACTGATGTTAAGTGAGGTTAGAGTCCAGTAACTTCATTGATGTACTTCGTATGACGCTAACTCAAGAAAACAAATATTCATTAGGTTGCGAATCGTTTTTAGGTATAAATATCAAACGTTGCCACTAAATATCATGCAATATCACCTTGTATCTCTCATGCGTATCGCTAACTTCTACGAAATAAACGCTAGTAACACGCTTCCGTTCGGACGAGGCCTGTAATGTCATTCGCCTCGACTGATGTTAAGTGAGGTTAGAGTCCAGTAACTTCATTGATGTACTTCGTATGACGCTAACTGAAGAAAACAAATATTTATTAGGTTGCGAATCGTTTTTAGGTATAAGTATCAAACGTTGCCACTAAATATCATGCAAAAAAATGTCATTGTGCTATTTATGACCATTTTGTTAAACGATTTTAAGATAAGCTGTACATAATACTAATTGAGATAATGAAACTAAGATGAAAAAATATTTAATTTAATTCGAGAGGGCATTTTATTAACAATATTTACATTTCAAATTACATGTGGCGAGGCTTCAGCCCCTTTGCCTTCTTAAGCCTTTTAATGCCGAGGGCTGTGCGTTTCATTCCCTGGTATTCACTCTCAATGAGTTCCTCAGTTGCGTCCACATTTTTCACAGAAAGGTTGATATTTTTATTTCCTCCCGCCGTACTATTAAATTTAGTTGTGCATGGATAGAAAATTAATTATTATTATATAAAAAACTTTTGGCATACTGTAATAGTTTCTTAAATCTGAAATAGGTGCAACTGACTAATTCATTGAGCACCGTTGGTAACCACGGAAAACCAACGGTCAGGGCACAAAGACTGTAAATGGAAAATATATTTACAAAAGTAGTTACATTAGACGAGAGTCTATAAGAATTATTACAAAATTAGTATTTACTAATAGAGTCTATAAGAAAAAGTATTTACAAAATAAGACTCCTTCACTCGTACGTAGAAAGAAGTTTCGTAACCTGTAACATAGAAAGCAAAAGAGCCGACAGTGTCACGTTGCATTTTGCCCAACCCTTATAATCTCCTTCATTTCTTCCTCCGTGTTTTCCCTTACGTAGCTTAGAAACTGCTACAGACATTCTGTTGTCACGCATTGTATTAATTGCCAAGTTAATGTTTCTGATTTCGTTTATAAAGCCCTCGATTTGCAAAAATTTTCGATATTTTTCTGTTTGTGTACAATGTAACAACAGGATGTGAATCCAATCTTCTTCCTGCTCAACACATATTCTACACTTTCTATTACGGTCAATACTTATAACAATGAAAATCCACTGAACTCAGTCTGTGACAACTTGCAGCATAATAAAGTGCCTGTCTCTCCCTTCCTGTTTGTTTTTTCTTGATGCAGAGTTATCTCAAAGTATTGATAAGCTTCAATAGCACGCGACATTTCCCGTGAACAAATACTACAATAAACAAATTGTCCGGTGACGAAACGAGGGCAACAACTTCACAATGTTGACGAAAGGGGAAATTTTGCTCGCGGAGATAACGAGGGAACTTCATTCCTTTGTGGAGGTTTCGGCATCATCCAACTCTCTTACGAAAATTTAATGTTTTCTCTCGAATCATCTCAGAGGAGATCCATACGGAGTGCGCTGAGAGATGGTCCAAATCCCCTGTCTCTTATACANCCCCGAGTGAAATTTCGAAATCAGGTTCTGCTGGATGCACCGGAGATCGCAAATGTATCGGAGATATCCGATTTCTTAATACTTTCAATGCGTACGGAACATAGGAAACGCTCCAAGAGGAAGTTTGAAGTTCCCTGAAGAGATTTTACTAACTTTTGAAAACGATGAATATTACATCGTACGCGAGACGGAAGATGAACTTACACTTGAATTAATATATTGGCGCATAATTAAATGTTTAAGAACGCACGTGTATTTACGGAATCCAACGTAAATGATACTCGTTTCCATACTTTGAAGTAAATCATACGTTTAAGCGTTCTTGTATCTTTTCTTCTCGTATCGTCGGAAGAGCTTTTTCCCCTCTCGATATTGTTACATCCGCGGTCGAATCGATTGAACACAGTCAGATCGATGGAGAAGGGAAAAGAAAATGCTCGTCAGCCGTCATCTCCGCAGAACATTCAAATTCGTCATCGAATCGACTGTTTTCCAAAAGAACTTTGATCCATCGGAGGTGAATATTGCTTCTCGAGGGAGGGATATCCTCTTTCTCTTTCTTTCCTTTTATTTCCTCGATTCGGATCTTCACATTAATCGTACAGCACGATTCACAGTGGGTCGAAACAGCGGCGGATCTACACCGTGATCAAAAGGGGGTTGGGGGAGCATTTTTTTTCTTTTTAGAATTTCGGTTTTTACCACACAAATTTTATAAACATTATATTTAAATAAAATGCAACATACAAATAGTTAACAATCTGGTATTGTTAATAATAATAACAATTATTTATTAAAGTTATTAACATGGTATTACTAATGTTATTAATCCGGTATTATTAATAACAACTATAACTAATAACAAATATTAAACATGTTACACTTTTACAAAGCATTGTGATCTGTACTGAAGGGGGAACGTAGGCGGCTACGTACTTTGTTGATCGGGACAACCCGTGTCTCAGAAGACAGAACTTCCTGCTGTATCCTTCTTCAAGGGAAAGTCAGAGACGAACAGCCCTGAGTTGGTTTCGTCAAACCTTTACTTCCCAGTGGACACCAACTCCCCATTCTCCCTATTCCTCCACCCTAATAAGAAGAGGAATAACCTTTATTCCACCTTTTACAATATAATTTACAAAGGAATACTGGTTCTCGGACCAAGTAAAGGAAGGTCAGTTCGGAGAATATGGTTTTAGACAAACAGTCAATCAGTCATCTCAAAACTTTCCCTTGATTCGGGCAGTTTACAGTCCCGTGTTAACAAACTTATACTAATTACATTATAAACACTGTCTTCTAAAGAATTATATTCTAATCGTATTTTAAATACATTTCATTCATTGGAATAAAAATAACACAATAAAGTCAAATCAAAAGAAACATTGATCCGTTTCAAAAGTCATAAATATCCAAGTAACGTGAAAGGGATTGTTTCTTTTTTTTCTCAAATAAATACGTTAAATATATAATCTAATTTTCACAAATAAATAAGAAGTTTTACAAATAAATTATTGCGTGTTAAATAATTCTAAATATTTCGACTCGTCTCAGGGAGAATTGTTCTGAAACAAGAATCGATGTTGCCACGAAATGAGAGGCGAATACTCTTCTCGCAATCGCTAAGAAAAGATGAGATACAGTGAGAAGAAGACGTGCAGAAAAATACGAGGCGCATCGTTCACGAAGGAAATACCATTCGTATTTTAATAGTTAACTCATAACGAATGCAGAAGCGAGCCTCATAAATCAACCGCGACGAGGAATTTCACTCTGCTGTCTAGACACCGAACAAAAATCAGGAATCTTTAATGATACAGACCCCTCACAGAAATACCCCTAAATACGAAGAGAGCAAAAGAAATGACTTACACAATCCTTACCCCCTTTTCGAACCCTTAATGTAACATTTAAGATCGATCAAAATAAATTGTCTATTTGATTCTCGCCAAAAACTTGTACTCTTCCACTGATGTAAATAAATTTATTATCTACAAACCAATTATAAACAGCGTATTGCCACGTCAGGATAATAAACTAATAAATTTGTCGATATTAGAAAGGATATTGACAACAATTCCATTCAGTCCAAGTAACAATCAGACCTTCTCATAGTATATTCCAATTGTTTCTCTGTTCTCTTTTGCTGAGGTACAGACGTCCGCTTACGTCGCCTAATAAACGGTCTCCCAGGTAGCAGTGTTGGTGCCTCTGTGTTCTGCCATTGGAGAGAATCAGCATCAGACATCCTAGTGTAAATGAACTGAGATTTGTCCCTGTGCCTATACAGTGTTTCTCTCGATTCTGCGATTTGCTGTAAAAATTCTCAGACTATTATTAGTTATTAATATCTCATTTTTCGTTTCTGTATAACCGTCTTATTTTATAAATGTTATTTACATAATCAAAGATTCAGGAACATACATAAATCTCCACGTGTTGACTATTTTGAAGAATTGCACTTTATACTTTCTCCGTGAGAAAATGCTATAGTGAAACGGGTCATTTGTGGCGTGTGGTCCTCTATATTTTGGTCGTCTTCCAGTGCTCAAAGTCGCTAGATGAACGTATTACTGTCTTTATTTGAAATTTGAAAGTAATATAAATATTCAGAATATTAATTCAAAACATATAGCGATATATCAGTCTTATAAATGTCTTAAAAGTGTTATGTAAATGTAATTTCCTTGTAGACAGAAATTTATGTATTTTCGTATCTGCAGTGTGTTTGCTGTGCTCCTATGTAG
The DNA here is from genome assembly GCA_002313205.1 of Laupala kohalensis. Classification (NCBI taxonomy): domain Eukaryota; kingdom Metazoa; phylum Arthropoda; class Insecta; order Orthoptera; family Trigonidiidae; genus Laupala; species Laupala kohalensis. The sequence goes on from NNCF01133003.1 coordinate 219,257, forward strand.
TTTATCATTATCGTATCCTTCATATCAATTTACGAAAAGTGTATTCTACTTCTGCTTGGTCCATTTACACGGCTAAATATTATTCAAGTTTCTTGAAACAGTAAACTAATGTGCACGTGCAACAGACGAATTATTTTACTGCGTCTGTACCAAACTTTGAAGCGGAGTACCGCTAATGCGGATATAATGCATTCTAATTGTACCTTACTTAGAGAAAATTTAAGCAAAATCGAAGGAGTCGTTTTTGAGAAACATTCAAAAGAGTACATTCACCGTCATGTGAAGTACCCTTTGTTTTAAAGTAAATAAGAAATTAGAGCACGTGCATCGATGACAAGTAAATTGTACCTTGGATACGAAATGCGAATGAAATTGATTCATTTACTCAGAATCGCTGCGCACAGGCGGACGGACAAACGTAATGTCAAAAACGTTTTTCGAATCAGGGATCACCGAAACGGATATTTCCGTCAAAATCTCGTTTTCGATATTTTGTTCACGAGTACAATATTTTCTATATACTAAGTATATGAGAAAGTAAAAACAACAACAACAAACAAATTAAGTATGGTTCTCTTGATTCTTTGACCTCTTGTATTGACCGACAAAACCTTTTAAGCTATAGGTCACTAAATGATTTAAACAATTTCAACTTGCCAACTGTTCGACCTTATTCCGTCTTCTTTAGGTCTAAAAACCCACACGTATACGACTACATACAAGGAGACGAGATAATAAGGTGAATAATCCACTATTATTTATTTTTAATGTACATTTACGATTGTTTGTGTATATGGTTTTAACCCTGAAGAAGGCAAAATTAATCAGACGGAAATGTTGGCAAGTTGAAATTGTTCGAATATTTTTGTGACCTACAAGTGAAAATGTTTAGTTAAATCATTTGTTCGGAACATAGCAATACGATTCATTTAATTCTTGATCTGAATCAAATGTACTATATTCACATGACTGTCAGTATTGTTATATTGACAGGAGTGACACTGACCTGACCCACACAAGAAGGCAGTCTCACAACTGCTGCTATTGGCGCGCTTTCCGTCAGCAGGTGCCAAACAAGTGCAAATAATGGGATCGCTGTGATAATGGGATAGGGTGGCATAGGGTGCGCGGCGTGTGGTTTCTAAGGACATCAGCAGACGAGAGACGAACCCGGGACGCGAGGCTCTTAAAAGTAAAAGTAGAAGCCTCTCCTCACATGGGAATGGAAAGAAAATGATGGCGTGGACGCAACTACGCACCTAAACAAAGGATGAAGCTCCTAACACGTGACATGGCAAAACAACGAAGAGTAATGAATAACAATCGAAGGAATATGAATGGGTAATTACGGAAAACAGCTGTTTGTTCAAAGTCACTGAAAATTATTGATCATTTTATGCTTAATTACGTCAGTACAACTTGAATATAATTATTGAATTAAAAGACCTTGTTTTCAAAGACTGGATTTATTATCTATTAAAGAAATTACATAACATTTCGACAGCACTATAGGCCACCATCAGTCAATTGCCTGATGATGTAGTCGGAACGTTGAGTAGTTTTTTTAAATAGATAGTAAATTCAGTCTTTGAAAACAAGGTCTTTTAATTCAATAATTATATTTTATGCTTATCATTGAACAGTTTTATTTGCACACATTTTGTCACGAAAAAACGTTTCTTCCTTAAACCAAGCAATGAATTTGTTAAGTTTCAGGAATAGTTCAACTCACTAGTGTCACAGAAAACTATAAGAAGATTATTTTCTCTATTATCTGTTCGTGAATATTTTTTTAGAAATTTGATATAATTAATTGCCAAAGAAGCTACTAACAACTGCTTATGACTACAAATAGGACAATAAGGTATTTTACTCTTCGAAAACAAGCAAGGGATCATCCCATCAATTCTAAGAGCCCAGGAAACCGGGCTGAGATGAGGATTAGAGATAATGTTCATAAGCGAGCCAGGACAGAGTACAGATAAAAAATATAATTATAATTAATTATAACAAGAATCATTAAAGTAATTTTGTATCGAATTCAACAATTATAAAAAGTGTTAACGAAGCATCATAAAACTTGAAGGTTTTTAAAATTTGTATTATTATTCTCGATACTGAATAGAAAACATGAGAATATAGAATGGAACAATTTAAACTCATATAAAAATCATTTTCTCCAGGAGTCGTGGCAAAAACGCAGTGGAGATGAGCAGAATATTTCTTAAGCGAATATTCCCGAAGAGGGAATAGGAACTTGCGACAAAATCAATCAAGGACACATGTCGACACTCGTTGCGATCGATCCACAACCAGATCGATTCCTTATAGAGGTGCACGAAGTCCTCACAGAGCTCCCGGCTCATTTGTTGATGCCAATTATTAACAGTTGTGGGCAGCGACGGATCTTAATTGCATACGAAAAAAAGCTTAATCGGTGCTCTAAAAGATTGAGGAGAAGGAGAAGACGTAGGAATGATGAATTATTTCTCAAAGTTTCAACAGGAATAAAACTCATAAATTCGCTGCAGTGTACATCCCTCCCTCCCACTCCGTGTCTCTCACGCGACGGAATCCCAAGCAATTCGGAAAGTCGCAACCGAAACTTTCAAAGAGATTCTCTTTCGAGGAAGCGAGTGGCACAAATTTCACCGTTAATTAAGTTTCAAATTGAGAGAGGTATCCACGGACGCGAAGATAGATTCTCGTCAAAACATTGAGTACAATGTAAATAAAAATATTCTCTTTTTCTGGAAAGCAAATACATCCGTTTTAGCACGATTCGCGAACGGAGGCGAAGTGAAGAATTATTCGAATGATTTCACGTCCCCTTCGGACTACGAATCAATATGTGACGTGAAATGGTTACGAACATATTCTGATATCATTGATTCTGCGATAATCGTCCATTCCTATTTTTTTCTTTAATTCATTAAACAAATAAGTTTATACCTCACGAGGCATTCAAGAATGACAGAAATACAACGAATATGGAGTCGTATTCGCTCCGCTCCTTTTTATTATTTGCATGTGTCCACTAACATAAATTGTCCTTCATCATTAAACTACATAAAACAACTCGCGTCATATCTCTTTTTTCGTATTAAATAGGAAGTCAGCACGTTTTGACTGAAATAATTTGATTTAAGCTTTAACAATGTTGAATTTCAGAAAATTATTCCATCCACGCCATCATAATCATAGGGGTCTTTAACGTGTGAGGACTGAATCAATAAACAATAAAACATGCCACATAACAAAGCATCTGATATCATTACTCTCAAGTTGAGGAACTCGATGAGAGGAAGTTCGAACTCAATCAGTGCAGAGAAGTGAATACTCTTCCACTTTCGAGATGAGGAATACGCGCGCGCAGATGAGGTTTTTTCTTCTATCGATCACTTGTCGCGAACTCGAACTACGTTAAAAAGAAAATTCGAACAAGTTGGCTTCTAGACAACCCAGAACACAAAATGGAAAAATCACTTCAAGAATTTATGGATGAAACTCTAAAAAAGTATATCAGTTTTGACTACCTCATTAAATATTTTTACATCCAAGTCAATAGAAAGTATATGAGTTTGTCAATTTTAAATTCAATGGATACGTTATCGCAGAATGATTATTTAACAATTGATTAGAAAACAAAAAAATATTTTAACTTATGTTTATTATTTTATAGTAGCGATGACGAAGATACCGTGCCACAATTGCTTCTGGAGTGGAAGACTTGAAACAGCGTTCGCTGCTTGGCGGACACCGCGTTGACGGTCGCTGCAGACAACAAAGACACGCTAATGAGGTGACATGATGAGTGAATGTTGTGGCGAAACGAAAGGCAGGGGAAACGGGACTTCCCCGACAAAACTTTTGCGACTACTATAAATATTTATTTGCATGTCATTCGAATGCGTGTTAGGCAACCATATTGACAAAGTTACATGGCTTCGAGTATAGATGTTTGATTTTTCACGAATCAGAAGCACGTGAACATATCCTCGGAATAGGGACAAAATCATTCATTAATGGGGTGTGTGTCAGAGTGTATGTGGATGGGGTCCGAACTTTTCAACTCACGCATGGTTCAACTTTTCTACCCGCGCGGCGGAGGGTGAAGCTGTGGCGATGTGGGCGGTAGTCCGCAGAGTTGGACAAGGAAAAGGTTTTCTAGACTACCGTCGCCGTCAACGTGTGGCCCTTCTAAAGAAATATTAAAGTTACTATTTCACTATAAGAGTTATTTCTGGCTTTGGATATTCCAAATATGATTTTCTGCAAAAGAGTTAAAAAATGGTGCCAAGAAAAACGAAACCAGAAGACATATTATTTTTCATATTATTTTTCAAAAAGAGCATATTGTTTTTTGAGTATGTGTAACATTTGAACTATGAAATGGATGAAGATGGATTTATTACGTCATTTTGTTTTTATTCTGGGGGGACTCAATTCCTTTTATAAGACAAAATAATTTTCTGTGAGTTGATAAGAATTTGAGGACGTCTTTTGACTTTAGATTTTCGTAATTTCTGTACATACTACGCCGTTGTGACTTATCGATTGACTTTTGCTCATTCATCAACACAGGGAATAAGTAATAGAGCCATGAACTTCGTGACGGGTTGTTGCTCTTGTATGCCAGAATATAGGTAAAAAACAACGATTTTTTCGAAATTTCCAAAAGGCGGGGATTGTTATGGAATTTCTATTTTCAACTCGTGGTGGACGATAGTCTTCTGGTTTCCTTTTTCTTGGCACCATTTTTTAACTCTTTTGCAGAAAATCATATTTGGAATATCCAAAGCCAGAAATAACTCTTATAGTGAAATAGTAACTTTAATATTTCTTTAGAAGCGCCACACGTTGAGGGCTACGGTAGTCTAGAAAACCTTTTCCTTGTCCAACTCTGCGGACTACCGCCCACATCGCCACAGCTTCACCCTCCGCCGCGCGGGTAGAAAAGTTGAATCATGCGTGAGTTGAAATGTACGCAACTCGTATAGATTTCCTCAAAGTGATTGCGGAGCCCTTAAAACAGGAATGAAACACGAACTGCTCCTCTAGTGGAAGAGTGAAGAAGTGAATTGAAACTGTTTCATGAATTCTCACAGATTCCTCTACTTTCTCAACCCGAAATATATAATTCAATTTCGGAATAATTTTTGAACATTCTAATTCTATTTTCTGGATTCTATGTACATACACTTTATTCTTCGTTCACCCAGAAGTTTGTCGTTTGTACTCCGGAAGTGCGACTATATGTTTAAGTAAACGAAAGGCACCTCTAACGAGCTTCTATTAACAAACAATTGATTAAAAACGAAGACAATTATCACCTTTTGAGATCAGTAAGATATCGAAATTTCAATAATATTTATAATAATAATAATAGATTATTGAAATGGGACATATCATTTCTATGATAGACTGACAAGTGTTCCAAGGATATTCGATTTCTTTAGAAAATGAGTCTTGTTTTTAGTAGATGAAATTTACCCGAATGGAGAATATTGGAAGAAAGTTTCTGTAAAATGAATTTCACAGAGTAAATTATTCATAAAACGTGAAAGCAAATGAACGTCGATAATTGTGATTCCGATGACTGCATGACTCTCCAACCGTGAGTCGCTCGCTCGCTCGCTCGCTCTCAGAGAGGGAGCTATTTGTGGAACGATGGAGGTCGAAAAGAGGTCAATAATCGACATGAGTTAAATATGAGGGAGGCTCCTTCAATGTTCATGAACAGGACGGACGCGGGACGCTTTCTACCTGCCTCTGCGTGGGAGCACAGAGTCCTACACCTGCAGTCTGTCACTCGTCCATCACACCCATTAGTCGTCACCGAGAGACTCAATAATAAATGTACTACTCGACTGTCACTTTATTGATCGCGACGGCGTTGAATAATGAGGAACGCGTTCATTTTCGAGCAAAATTTGCTTTTTTGACAATAATAATAATAAATTTGTTGTCAAAAAAACAGTACAAGCTGCGTATGACCACGTGGAGGACTATAAACTAATTTACTCTCCGGAAGAAAGTAAGGGACCATCCCATCAATTCCGATCAAGGGCTCTAAGGCAGAAGCGGATTCAAAAATTTCAGCAAAAATTCCTAGATAAGATGAAAAGTTAGCTGCGAGTTGTAATTTAATTTATTATTATTATAAATTATTATGACTATTATAAATTATTATTACTATTATAAATTATTATTACTATTATAAATTTATTATTATTATTTATTATAAATTTATTATTATTATTATTGTCAAAAAAAACAAATTACAATGCGTATGACCACATGGAGGACAATCAACTTATTTTAAAGGGAAACAACTGATCCAGATGTAAAGAAACCAAGACATCAATTTCACGATAGGGAATTTTAAATGTGTCAAGCAAGAAAACGCCTATTATTATTTATCACGAGATTATCTATGACAGTGCCAGTAAATAAAAGAACACTTAGAATGTATAGATTCTATAAACTGCATCCATTGTTTCCATTAAGACTTTCTTGGCTATAGAAATCTATTATTTCACTATTCTTTAATGGATTATATGTAGGTTCCATATACATATGTTTGTGTGTGTATGCACGTCAGAATGACGTTCACGAATTAACAGACGATTTTAGGTCTATTTCTGTTTGTAAAATGCATAAAAATCCTTCTCCTGTTGATCCCCGTCATGGATTCAAGAACATTTCATCAGCATCGGCTGTTGAATGTTTGCGAATCCAAGAGAATCCAAAAGCGCAATCTCAGAAGGGAGTGACGAACTACTAAAGATGGCTGTGTGGGAAATGCCTTAACCTCTCAGAGAAGGGGATCGGAACGTTTCTTCCCATTACTTTTCAAGTGATGATGCTTCCTACTAGAGCACCCAACACGCAAAACTATCTTACACAAACGTCATTGCATAAACATGTTAAATAAATAGCGCTTTAAAAAAATAGTAAATTAAAAATGTTCTTAAAAAAAAGTTAAGAACACAATTTAAGTAAAAAAATTATATCCATGCCCGGTTTTTTTTCCGGTTTTCCTTGGGGTAGAGGCGGATTTTACATGCTCTCTTGATTCTCGCCTGGAAGGGGGGTGTATTTTAATAAATAAATAAATAATAAATTTATTGTCAAAAACAGTACAAACTGCGTATGACCACGTG